>JAFCIZ010000011.1:17500-617500 GCA_017871115.1 Cunninghamella blakesleeana
AAAAAAATAGGATTGAGGGAGATGTTTGAATGGTACTGAAACAGATGTACCCTACGGAATACCATAGGGTGCAAGATGCGTTCAAAGATTTGATGATTCACTATAGGCAGATCACATTAAATATCGCGATTTGCTGCGTTCTTCATCGATACGAAAGCCGAGAGATCCATTGCTGAAAGTTGTTTTTATATAAATTAATATATTTTTAAAACAACCATAAATTATGGTCAATCGTTTATTCAGTAAATTTAGTATAAAAAAATTAATAATATGGTTTTTTAGGCCATATTATAATAAATAAAGAGTAACCCGAAAGTTAACCCTTTAAAAAAAAACATTGCGCATGTGGTTTGACCCACATTATGGATGAATTAATGGTGAAAAAGGTTTTTTAAAGCCTTATTTTCCCCACAAATAGTTAATGATCCTTCCGCAGGTTCACCTACGGAAACCTTGTTACGACTTTTACTTCCTCTAAATAATCTAGTTTGCCATAGTTCTCCTCAAAAACCGGTTGTTGCCAACCAGTCTTCAAAGATCCCACATGCTCACTATGACCATTCAATCGGTAGTAGCGACGGGCGGTGTGTACAAAGGGCAGGGACGTAATCAACGCAACCTGATGAGTTACGCTTACTAGGAATTCCTCGTTGAAGAGCAATAATTGCAATGCTCTATCCCCAGCACGACAAAGTTTCAAAAGTTTCCCCAGACCTTCCGGCCAAGGTATAAAATAAACTCGTTGACTTTGTCAGTGTAGCGCGCGTGCGGCCCAGAACATCTAAGGGCATCACAGACCTGTTATTGCCTAAAACTTCCCCTGAATTGTATTCAGTAGTCTCTCTAAGAAGCTGGCTAGCCCGAAGGCTAGAAACCACCAACTAAAAAGTTGGCCCAGCTAATTAGCAGAATAAGGTCTCGTTCGTTATCGGAATTAACCAGACAAATCACTCCACGAACTAAGAACGGCCATGCACCACCACCCATAAAATCTAGAAAGAGCTTTCAATCTGTCAATCCTTATTATGTCTGGACCTGGTGAGTTTCCCCGTGTTGAGTCAAATTAAGCCGCAGGCTCCACTCCTGGTGGTGCCCTTCCGTCAATTCCTTTAAGTTTCAGCCTTGCGTCCCATACTCCCCCAGAACCCAAAAACTTTACTTTCGCTAAGCTGCTGAATCCTGCCAGTGGCGAGGATCCAATCGCTAGTCGGCATAGTTTGTGGTTAAGACTACGACGGTATCTAATCGTCTTCGATCCCTCAACTTTAGTCCCTGATCAATGGAAACGTCCTAGGTCAAATGCTTTCGCAGTAGTTTGTCTTCGGTCAATCCAAGAATTTCACCTCTAGCGACCAAATACAAATGCCCCCAACCGTTCCTATTCATCATTTCCTAAGGTCTAGTATACCAACAAAACAAGACTAAGGTCCTATTTTATTATTCCATGCTAACACATTCAGGCACGAAGGCCTACTTTGAGCATTCTGATTTGCTCATGGTAATACGCTTGGGCAGAGAACCACACCGACCGAAGCCAACATGATCATACCCAAACTTTGTCACCCGGACTGAGGCAAATCTAGCCAAATGAATGACCAGCTGCCCAGCCAACAAGGCGTAAGTTCGACTACGGACGTTTTAACTGCAACAACTTTAATATACGCTTTTGGAGCTGGAATTACCGCGGCTGCTGGCACCAGACTTGCCCTCCAATTGATCCTCGTTAAGGGATTTAAATTGTACTCATTCCAATTGCAAAGACCATAAAGACCCTGCATTGTTATTTATTGTCACTACCTCACCGTGTCGGTATTGGGTAATTTGCGCGCCTGCTGCCTTCCTTGGATGTGGTAGCCGTTTCTCAGGCTCCCTCTCCGGAATCGAACCCTAATTCCCCGTTACCCGTGATAGCCATGGTAAGCCACTACCTTACCATCATAAGCCTGATAGGGCAGAAAATCGAATGTACCGTCGCCGGCGCAAGGCCATGCGATCAGCTTAATTATTATGAATCACCATAAAACCACCGGTAAGGGTGGGATGGTTTTTACCTAATAAGTGCACCCCTTCCGAAGTTGGGGCTTTTTTTGCATGTATTAGCTCTAGAATTACCACGGTTATCCAGTAGTAAAAAATTTGTCATGTAGATCATAACTGATTTAATGAGCCATTCGCAGTTTCGCTGTATAAATTGCTTATACTTAGACTTGCATGGCTTAATCTTTGAGACAAGCATATGACTACTGGCAGGATCAACCAGGTAACTACTCGAAGGAAAGGGAGAGTAAAAAAAATTAAAAACTTTTTCCACAACTCCCCACCCCACTTTTCGGCCGAAGCCTAATCGGTATGAGCAATAATGTTAACCATGAACGGTTGTTTTTATTTCACAAGAATTCAGGAGAAACCGGTATTAATAAAAATACCATAGATTACCCCTCTTCAAGTAAATTATCCCATATTGCCAGTTCTACTAGTCATTTTCCCAGTTAAAACCATTGACAGAAGAATTCAGTCAAAAGTTTAACTTTGGGGGTGGTTTATCATTAGGCATTAACCCGCTAAATAAATAGCTCGGTTACTCGCCAAGTTATTACCACCAAGTAGGTTACCAAAGTAATTCTAGCCATAGGCCATTCATACCAGGTTCGCCCAACAACAATGAAGAGATATCTTAAAAAAGATGAATCCTCCATTATTGAAACCGGTTATAGGAACCAAATAAAAATAAATTTTCTTGATTCTACAACTGGTTGATTTGGTTGTAATTTTCGACCAAAGTCTACTTTTTACACCCAAAAAAAACACTACTCTAGCCCAAAATAGTAGCGGTGGTTTCATATAAAATGAACCCACTAAGTGGCCAAAAAGAAAATAGAATATAATACTAGATTATATTTTTTTTTTTTTTCTTTCCCACTTATAATACCTGGGAGGGTCATTTAAGCTGAGAATATATAAAAATTCTTAACCGTACTATGAAATTTTCAATTGCCCCCCACTTTTGCCTTTTTGTCGGACTTTAAGACGAAATGGAGCAATCTTATTGGTCAATTACATTTTAATTTTTCATTTAATATTTTATTAATAAAAAATTCTTTTTTTTTTTATAAATTAATAAATATTATATCTTTTAATATTTGTTTAAAATTTAAAAAAATTTTATTATATAAACTATTTTTTTATTAAATTTTAAATTTTTTTTGGCTGTAGACCACCACTTGATTTAACCCGACTGGTACCACCTTGGGCGTAGACTACCACTTTTTCTGACTTGTAAAAAAAAAAAAAAAAATTTTAAATTTTTTTTTTAATTCTCTTTATCATACTAATATTTAAAAGTGAAAAAAAAAAAAAAATTCACCCAAATTTTTTCACCCGACCACCACTATCACCCACCCAGCTACCACCCAGCTACCACCCAACTACCACCACTCGGCCCAAAAAATTTTTGGGTTAAAATTTTTATTTCATTTCTCCATCAATCGATTATCAAAGTATAACCAAAATTTTCTCCCAAAATTTTCTCCCAGTTACTACCACTCAGCCTAAAATTTTCTCCCAATTACTACCACTTAGGCTAAATTTTCCTCCCAGTTACTACCACTCTGGTCAAAATCTAGGCCAAAATTTTTTGGGCTAAAATTTTTATTTCATTTCTCCATCAATCTATTATCAAAGTATAACCAAAATTTTGGGAGAAAATTTTCTCCCAGTTACTACCACTCAGCCTAAAATTTTCTCCCAACTACTACCACTCAGGCTAAATTTTCCTCCCAACTACCACCCAGCTACCACCCAACTACCACCCAACTACCACCACTCGGCCCAAAAAATTTTTGGGCTAAAATTTTTATTTCATTTCTTCATCCATCTATTATCAAAGTATAACTAAAAATTTGACTAAAAAAATTTCCCCCAAAACTACCACCCACTACCACCCACTCACCCACCACCTCTACCAAAAAAATTTTTTATTCCATTTCTCAACCTATCTATAGTCAAAATATAATTAAAAAAAAAAAAAAAATTTTTTTTTCTCCTCCCCAAAAATTATTTTTCGCCCAAAATCTCTCCCCAATCTCTCCCCAATCTCTCCCCAATCTCTCCCCAATCTCCCCCATCTCCTCCACTTTTCTTTTTTATTTCCATATTTGGAAGTGTTCACTTTTTTTTTTTCATTATATATTTATATATCTTTACATTAATATCTCTTTTCATTAATATCTCATTAATATCTCATTAATATCTCATTAATATCAAAAATCACTGAATCACTGAATCAAAATTTTTTATACCTACTTTTTATTAAAAATAAAAAATCCTATATCAATCTCCCCCCCCCACCTCCTTTATTAAAAAAATATCCACAACAGAAAAAATAAATGAAAATATAAAAATATAAAAATATAAAAATATAAAAATATAAAAAATAAATGAAAATATATATCAATTATATATCCTTATTCTATTTTAAAATAAAAATCTTACTAAAAATAATAAAAACTACAGCACTTCGTATTCCCATGTGATCTCTCACCATAGTACTGACGAAGCTCGATCGTGTTTGACTGCAAAGATCGGACGGGATTTGGTCTTTTCACGATGATGTGGCCGTAGCATGTCTTTAAAAAAATCCAGTCTTATTTCATTGGGTAATATTTTACTCCGTCTAAATTTTTTTTCGTAGTAAACTTCCTTTATTAATTTTTGATATTCTCTTTTATTATTTCTCTTCACCTTTAATTCACCTTTAATTATTAAGCCTTTCTTTTTTACTTTATTTTTTTAAATCTATTTACTTTTTTATTTTTATATTTAGTATTATTTATTATATTTATATTTACTATTTAATTAGTGATTTACTTTATATATATATTTATATCAGCCTATTAATATGATATTTTCTCATTTTTTAAGTCACAAAAATTTTTCGTTTACAGCCAATAATATATTTTTACTTTATTACCATATTTGTCTTTTTTTATTACAGTATACATGTTTTATTTATTTATTTATTGTAGTAGTTATTACATTAGCTTTATTTACCTTTTATTTATATATATTTATTATTATTATTATTCATTACTATATTTGTTTTATTTATTATTATTTTCAATAAGAAAATGTAACTATAAAAAATTATTCGCGTAACTGTTTTGTTTTCACTCGGGTCACTTTCAGTTTTGTTTCATATTTCACTTTTTGTTTTTCTTTTTCTATCTTTTTTTTTTTCCTTTTCCTTTCTTTCTTTCTTTCTTTCTTTCTTTCTACTTTTATTTTATTATAATATGTTTATTTTTATTAGTTAATAGCTATGCTTCGTGAGATGTTACTTTAAAAACAAGAGAATATGAATGGTAATTTTTTTATGATAATAATAGTTTTTTATCTTTTTTTTTAATTTCACAATTATACTCTAATGTGGATTTTTTCATTCATTTATATGACTATTATTCATATTTTTTTGCTAATTCATTATTTTATTTTATTATTTTATTTTGGTTAATTAGTTATGTCCTCTTTTCACATTTTATTGTTTTGCCCTATAATAGCTTGATTTTTGCTTTTTATATTAGAGTTACTTAATCGGTATTTCTTTATACAAGGCTTAGCGAAGTGTATCTAATTTGCTTTTTTTACTAGGTTTAACCACTGGCAATATTGAAATCGGAAAAATGTCAAGTATTTGGGTATTATCATGTATAGTTATGGGTTTAATATGGATAGGAAGTAACTGTAGGAACTGGCGAATAGCTTTATACATTGAAACCCAACCTAATGATTGAGTTAATGGTGTTGGTCTTCGGTGTTTAGACATAAACTCTTTGGGTATAAACCCTTTGCTTTAGACATTTCGGAGGTAGAATATTGGGGAGAGCTTAATTTCTAACACGGCCCCACGGGGCCGTGTCTAAAGAGTGGAGGTAAAAAATGGTGGATTAGAGCCATGGGAAGGGTTAATTAATGTAGTTATAGTGTTTAAGCATAGTTCCTCTTTTTTTATTTATTTATTTAATAAATATTGTATAATTCATTTTATATTTTATACTTCGTTTGCTATTTTTTTTTAAAAATGTCTTATAAATGTATGTATATATATGTATAATTTAAAAAGTTTTATTGTGATAAACTGTTTAATAATAAATAAATATACTCTTAAATCTATCTATCTATTCATTTATCTACTATTATAATTTAAATATGCTGTTTTGCTTGTGTTATTTAGAAAAGGAAAAGGAAAAGAAAGAGAAAGAAAAATGCTTCTATTACATCATTAAGGGCCTTTTTTTACTAGAAAATTTCCCTTTTTGGTTTTTTTTAATTTTTTCCTTCGCCTGCGGCGACCACAACGCTACTTGCGAAGCCTAATTGAAATTTAAACACCGAAAATTTAACTCCGATATATTCACACTCCGATAAAGACCCCGCTTTATTTATCATCCTTAGATTGTTTTAGCATAATTTAAGTTAAAAAATCGCGTTTTTTTTATTATTATAGATATATCAATATAGCCGATATAATAATAAAGTATTAATAATAGACCGACTATTATTATAATTCCTTGTTCAAAAGATATATTTAAACATATTAAACTGGTGCTCAAAAATTTTCTTTAGTTGCAAATCCTTTTTCAATTTTTTTCTTAAAATGAGTATTTAGATATTTTTTTTGATTGTTATTTATTATTTTATTAATTGTGCGATGATGAATAAAGCGTAAGTAATTGTGATGGTTGAAATATTAACAATAGTATTGTATTTGTCGTATTAAAGCATATTATTCAACTAATATTATATAATATCAGCGCCATAATTATGTACTATAGATATCATTTATTTAAATAATATAATTGTACTATACTATATTCTAACACACACAAATAGGAATAGCTAGGTAGTACCATACTCCTATATAATAACTCTCTATAATATATTCACATATAAATACCTATTTTATTTATTTTCTAATAAACGATAACCAACAGTTTCACAATATCTCTTTTGTCTTAACTCTTATTTTTATATTTATATATTTTTTTTACCAAACCTAACATGAATGTATAAGATGGAATGCAAGGTTTCTCTATGCTTTTATAATAAAATGAATGGTTTGATTTTAATTTTAGAATAAAATTGAAAAATAACACATAGTGATATAGCTATTTAAATAGTATACTTTATTTAAGTTCATTAAATGGATTCTTATTTTTTATTATTAATAAAAAAACGGACAAGTAAATTTGATTAGGAATACAATAGAGTTGGATAATACAAAATAAAAAAAATATTTCAGAATAAAAATTTATATTATTGAATATGTGAACGTATTATATTTATATTATTTAAGGTAAAATTCGATCTGCTAATGTATAAAAAAGTAATCAAATGGCAGAATTTGCTTAGTGTAGTCTACCATTTAGTTCTACCCACTTTCTAGATATGAAATATTAAGAGATCAATTTATTTTTTTTTTAAAAAAAGAAATACGCACAATAATAAATACAATGGTACAATTTTAAAAAATAAAGCATATAACATTTATTTATTTAATTATATAAATTATTATATTTCTTTTATATTCAATTTTTTTAATAAACTTGGACTATTTATTTATGTTGTATTTAACGTAAAATAGTAAAATCGTATGACTTCATAATCTATAATATGCTTATACTTTACATGATGTATATAGTATTTATTATAATACCACCATTATGTACCATATATGAAATGAACTGTTTATATTGCCTCATCCTATATTATAGCTTTGAAACTTCCAATCCTGCAGATCCATTATCATATACATACTTTAAACTCAATTATATTTCACACTATCTTTATTAGATAACTTTATTTCATACTATATAATATATAAATTAAGTTTTTGTCCCTAATCCACCATAAAGTATAAATACAATGCTTGTTTTAAAATTTTGAATGAAGATTAATCGAATGCTTCACAAAGTTTTTTTATCTTTCTTTCCTTACATTTTAATGTTTTAATTTGATAAATTCAACAGCTGAACTCCTCTGAATAGTTGCTACAATAGCACTTGTTTTCGCTTATAAACTTGCCTCTGAAAGTATTCTTTTATATATCTATTACTACTGCTTTTAACTTACGCCATTGGAAGGGGGTAAGATGATTGAGTTTTAATTTTATAGATCAGGAGATTCAGGAGTAAAGGGGATTGCATATTTTTTATTATAAATTGAATTCTGGATTTTGAATATTTTTAAAAAACCAAGTTATGTTTGAATAATGGAAAAAAATATCATTTTGGTTTTGATTTTATTGTTTATAGCAATCGTAAATGGACATCGTTGCCCATATGGTGATCAAAATACATGTTCGGCTGAATTACCAGGTGAATGTACGTTAGACCAAGATTGTGATACTAGCGAAATATGTTGTTGGGTACGTTGCAAAAGAGTGTGCTCAAGACCAATTCAAGATGAGGGTGCCCATACTTTACCAAGTTCTAATTAATAAAACCATTTTCATATAATTTCTAGATATAAAAAATATTGGATGTTATATTTATTTTAGAAGTTATAAAGGATACCTATATGGGCCAGAATTTAAATAATTTTTTTTAAAAAATATTGACGAAAAACATTCCTATAATAAATAAAAAAAAATACTATATACTTCATAAATAATAATTTTTTTTTTTAGTTTTTGCATGTTTTTAAAAAATTTAAAATATAAATGATAAACAAATTGGCGCAAAAGTAATAGGTAAAGATAGGACCCGTTCACAAATCAAAAAAGTATTTTCTGGCATATTCCCGTGCTAATAATCCTGTATATATTAATGGTATAATCGATGGTATTAAAGGGTTAGAAAAAGAATTCAGAAATTCTGGCTCTGATCCTCTTCATAACAAGATAAAATATGTATTTCTGGTAAAAGAAGCAAATAAGCATTCATCATTTTCAAACTTATATTTGATTATATGTAAGATTAGATATGACTTACTGAAATATTTTTGACATTCTAAGTTTAAAACATTTTAATATATTAACTGTATAAAATACCCATGGGGTTACCGAATACATGTACAAAAATTCAAACGAATCAAGCATTAACCATAGTATGAGAAACCATCGTTAAATCAGGAATATTATCTTTATACTAAACCTAGAAAAATAGTCAAAGTTTTTTGACAACTATTAAACGAAAAACATTTAGCGTTTAGTTATGAATCATATTGATGCCCTTTATCATTATTCAAAGAACATCCAATAAAAAATATCATTATTTATTTTTATTATTAGTCTTCATTTTTTTAAAAAAAGAGCAAAAAATAAAAGTTGGCGAAAAATTAATCCGAATCAGCTTTTTTGAAATTATACTTTCTCACTTATCAATTTATCGACTGAATCTCTTTATCTTTTTTCTATACAATAATAATAAATTAAAATAAAAAGAATATAGTAATATGTATATTAATGCTAAAAAAATGTTTGAGTTTGAATTCATATGTAATCAAAAAAGTTTTTATAGAGTTTTTTTTAATTCTTTATTTTTGACTTTAATGTAACATAATACGAATTTATTAGGCTTTGTAGATAATAAATAAAGATGAATTTATTAATATTTTAAAAATTTATTAATAAAAAAGATACTAGAAATTATTATTCTAATATTGTGATGAGACTGATTAATAAAATTATTACTATGGAGTAACGTTACAAAATTTATGCCATTAATTTCATTTTGTACCCAATTTTGTTGTGGATTGATTGTTGAATTTTTTTTTACGCAATTTTTAGTATTTTTTTAAAAATTGCTATATAAATGATTTAATTTTTTTTTCTAAAAAAAATAAGGAATAAGGCATAAAGTAGAAAAATATTTATTGTCGCTTTTTAAAAGTAATAACTTAATAGATAATAATATTTTAAATCCTGTTAAAATATTTTTGATACTAAAAATACAGTAGGAAGTGGTTTCTTTTCAAAAAAAGATAAGATAAAAAAATTTAAGCAATACCAGCACCATTGTAAACAATTAAGTTAGGGTTTCCAGTTTTGTTGTTGGTAATCTTATTCTTAGTAGCAATGGCGGTAAGTTGATTGTATAAATTATCAGGGGTAGGGTTAGCTAAATCATGGAGGACCAAAGCAGCAACACCAGCAACATGAGGAGAAGCCATACTAGTACCAGACATAATGGTAGTAGCAGTGGTGCTACCAATATAATCACTCTTAATATTAGAACCTGGAGCGTTAATATCAACACAAGTACCATAGCTACTAAAAGAGGATAACTTGTCAGCGTTATCGGTGGAACCAACGGTGAAGGCTCTAAGATTTCCGGCAGGTAAGTAATTACAAGCATTACTGTTGAAATGGCAAATGATTAAAATTTAAATAAAATAAAATAAGTAGTCAATATATATGTAAATAAATAATTTTTTGTTTTTCTTTTCTTTTAATATTAATAAAAGTAAGCACTTACTCGGCAGAGTTACCAGCAGCAACAACAATAGGTAAACCACCGTTGACAGCAGCAGTAATAGCGTTATCAAAAGAAGCAAGACCAGAGCTCTTTCTTACACCAAGAGACATGTTTACTAAAGATCTCTTTCCAGTTGACTTAGAATGTTGTACGGCCCATTGTAAACCATCCAATACATCGGCCATGCTTCCAGATCCTGACTTATCTAATACTCTGACAGATACAATGCTAACTTTTTTAGCGGCACCGTAAGTTTTACCACCAATAATACCAGCAACATGAGTACCTATTTATACGTATTTTTTTTAAAATATATATATATATATATATACAAATAAATGAATGGAAGGTTAATTTTTTTATAAATTAAATTACTTTTATATATTTCTTTCCTTTTCCTTTCTTTCTCTCTCTATTTTTTTTTTTTTTTTGATATAACAATTAGGTTTATTATTACCATGACCACCACCATTATCATCACCGTCAAAGATAGTAGAGTAACCCCAAGTAACGCGGCCACCGAAATCAACATGTCCTTTATTGACACCATCGTCAATAACATAGACAACTACACCTTCGCTAATTATAAATAAATAAATTAAATAAGAGCAATCAATATAAAAAAGGACTTTATAGACTTATTATTTTTCTTCTAAAAAAATAAAAGATAAAAATTACCCAGCATGATCAGGATAGTAGTAAGGTGAGTTATAGTTAAGAGTGTGTTGAGAAACACGGACAAGATTCCATGGAGCAGCAGATTGTGAACCTTGTGCAGTAAAATCAGTAGATCCAAAAGGCTATTAAATAATCGTAAAAAAAAAGATCGGTGTTAGTATAAATTCTCTTTATTATTTTATATTTATTTTTAAAAAAATAAATGCCGCGTTTATATTTACCAAGAAAGAATCTTCTTTTTTAATAGATTGAGGTTTAGGTAAATTAAATTGAATAGGATCATCAGGAATAATGCTTGCAATTTCGGGGAAAAGAGGTAAAATCTTGGCCAAGATACTATCTTTATTGATTTTCACGCTAAGAGCCTTGAAGGAGTTATTGATATTAATTTTTTTGTTAACAGTAACAGGAGTTCCTAAAGCGGAAACTTCATTGGCATCAAATAAACCAAGAACACCTTCTAAAAGGTTAGGAATAAAGCCATCAACGTCAGTCTTAGGATCCAATTGGATAAGGTAGTTATGTGATTTGCTGGCAGAAGGAGCCTTGTTAATGGCAGCAGCATTTGTAAACACAAATGTATATAATAAGCAAGTGGCAATGGCAATGGATTTCATTGTTATTTATTAAAAGAATTGTTTTTTTAAAAAATAATAATAATAAAAGAGTAAAAAATGAAAAATAAAATTATATATTTATACCTATTTTCAAATTTTGTATCACAGTAAAATAAAAGAAGAGGTTTTTGATATTAGGTCACATGTATATAAACTACTATTAATTTCTTTTTTATGTTTTTTTTATGTCAATAAACTTACAAAATGGTGTAATCATTATCATTATCATTTAAATTTTCCATAGCTTCCATATTTTTAAAGAAAAGTAATATAATTTAAAGTTTATATTAAAGTTTGTTTCTCTGTGATCGCTATGTTTTTCTACATATGGTAATAGAGTCTAAAAACGGAAAGGAAATAGTACCTGGTTTTTAATACAACATTTTGTTCTTTTTTATATTTTTAACGTTTGTTTCTTTTTAGGAAATAGATAAAACCTATTTTCATTTGTTGTCGTTATCTATGTATAGTGTACTACATATCATTTATTTTTATTATTTTTTATTAAATTATTTAAATAAAAAGGAAAGTGGAATTCATGCAAACTATACCTTATGATCATTGTATTCGCTAATTAATCCAATCTAGGAAAGTAGATAAAACCGAGATTTTTAAAATCAATATCCAAATTATGTCAAAAAATACCAAAAACGCCAATAAATGCCCAAAAAAAAAAATACGAAGTGTGTATTAGGAAGTAAAGGTGCCCTATTATTAACAACATCTTTTAATAAGTAATATTCCACAGCACCGTACAACAGGTAATTCAAATTATTCATAGCACAGAAATGATTTGAATAAGAAAATCCGTTGTTGTTAATACAATAACCTTAATGCTGTTATCGTTACTATTGATGATGGTAATAGTGAAAAGGAGTATTGGTAATGGAGTAATTCAAGCGTTACTTTCCATTTTATATATCAATAATAAATATCATTATATTATTGTTTTAAATATTATCTCTTTGCTGTATTATTTTATAGTCTTAAATTGTTATCATATTATGTTGTATTATAAAGTCTTAAATTATTATTGTAGTTATATTTACATAATACATCTGTTGATCATTCTCTGTAAAATTTTTAAGTGATAATTATAATATAAAAATTAAATAGTTATCTTCTGTGCGATGTCCAACAGTTATCCATGGTGAGTTGATGATTAATATTTGTATATTGATAAATGATTTTCAAGTTAGTACTTGTTAATAATATCATCCAATATATATATATATATATTCAGGTATTAATTGATATATTTTTTTATATTGACTTTATCATTTTACTAATAAGAAATTGAGTAAGTGGTTATATAATTAGATTCAATTGATAACAAGATGATACGTTTAATTAATCCTCAAAGTGTATCTTTTATATATTGATGAATTATAAATGAATTAGGATAATTCTATAGAATATCCTATTTGTTTTTTTTTAAAGGATAATATGTATACAGGAACAAATATTACATTATTACACCATAATTTAAAAAACTATAAAACGATGATATTGCTAAATTAACTTTCCAAATAAATACACATTAATGTATAAAGGTATTGAGATGCTAGATACAAGAAAACTAGTCCGAAAAAATAAAATAAAATAATTTGTTCAACTTTTCATTCTATGCTAATATTTTTATTTTTATAAAATTTGAAGTTTCAATACCATTATCTCATTATATGTCTGCAAACTGGCCACAAATAGATTGTATACTTTATAATATTTATTATTTATCACGATAAAATACAAGTAAGTGTTTATTTTCTTATATATATATGCGTGTGTGTGTGTATGTTGAAGTAATTTGAAGCTACCAATAAATAGCCCATAATTTTAGTATTCTATATACCCATGCTTTTAAATATAGCTATACAATTGTTTTATTTCCTAGATAGTTAAACATGATGACATATCCTTAGTCATGTCTTGAAGTACATTATTCACTAATTGATCTTTATATATATATTTTTCAACAGTTATTTATAATATAAATAATAACTATTTATTTTCCAAAAAGTTTCCAGTGATTATTTTAACAGGGAAATGATGATTAATATTTCTACTAGGTAAGTTAATATTGGCCTAAATACTTTATGATAATACGGTATGTATTTTTATTTAGTTGATATGTTAATTTATCATCGTTGTTCGTTTCTTTCATTTTTATTTATAAACTTATGTCCATTTAATCTATATATTATGTTCATCAACTCCATTTTTATGTTGTATATTAAAATATAATAAGGTTAGATAGGTATTTTCTTTTTACTATTATCTTTTTTTTTTTTTTTTTTTTTTTTTTTTTTTTGTATTTATATTTTTACTAATATCACCATTAGGGAATAAATGACTGGGTTACTTGCAAATCCAAAATTAGTACCATTAATTCCTTATATAGAAGAGTTGTTGAATTTGTTGAATTCTGTACTGTATCAATAAAAAATAATTTTGACTTTGTGGGTTTGGCTAGGGTAAATTTGTTGACAAAGTTATTTATTCACAAAAGCTAAGGTCACTTCTATAAGACCAACGATATTTATATTTATTATTTCCTTTCTAAATAGCCACTATTTTTTTTTAAAAAAATATAGTAAATAATAATAATGAATTAAAAACACGGTTTTATTTAAAATATGATGCTATTATCCTATATACATACGCATATATTTATTATTGCTTATAAATTCAAAAGTAGTATTCTTGTTATTGTTTGAACGTTTCATAAAGAATAGTCATTACATTTTAATCTTAATATATGATTCAGCCATGGTAAACGCTATTTTCTTAATAGTTAAAAAAATAAAATAAAACGAGTACGCTTGTATTTCGTAATGAAAATATATATTCTTTTGCATTCAATTCTTTTTCCAGTTAATAAAGAGTGATATCCATTCATTGTTGAATAATTTTACTAAGTTCATATTATATTTTATGTATATACGTGTTGAGGTTATAAAAAAAATACAGTGAAGAAGAAACAAAACGATTTTCTTTTCCTATAATATAATTTAAACACCGCGCGTTTTTTATTTTATTTAATATATCTTTTTTTTTTTGAGTAAAAAGCTACTTTATTTTTTCCAATATTCCAAGTGATCTTTAAGAATATCATTTTCTATTTCAGGAAAAGGTCCCACTACTTCAACTTTATTGGTCCCAGCATTAAAAACATCGCGACAAGGTATTTTCAAAGTAGGAAAATTATTCTCATTTAAACCAGTAGCCTCAAAAAATCTTTTTTGGTCTATTCCATAAACAAGTTTGCCGATTCCGCTCCAATAAATAGCAGAAGAACACATACTGCAAGGTTCAAAAGAGGCATACATGGTGCATTTTTTTAAAGTTTCTGTAGGATAATTAATAACTACATATAGTTGTAGCAAGTGAATAAATTAGAATAAAAGTAAATACTATTTTTACAAATTATTTCATTATATATACGTAATACTTACATGCATGTCTACATAAAACATCTTCAGCGTGATTTAAAATATTAACATTTCCTTGTTCTGCCAATACTCTACCGTCTTCAGCAACCAAAATAGCTCCAAAAGGTTGTCCTCCTAATTGTGTGGCTCTTGTACCTACTTCCACTGCATGTTTTAAGTGTTGAATCATTGTTTCTTTTGTAGTTTCGGAGCCCATGTTTGTATTATATGTTTATTTTTATTTTTTTTAATATAAAAAGAAAATGAAAGGAAAGAAAAGAGAAGGGAAAAAAATTGAAAAAATATAATAAAATATAGATTTAAAAATCTTTGTGTCACTCGACCAAAATAGAGTTAGAAAAAATGATTGGCACAAAAAAAAATATACATACAAATCACTATCCCGTTCATTCAACTGGGTCATATCTAGAAAAAAATACCCAAAATTTCAATATTTTTATTGGATAGTATATTTAATTGTTTACATAATATAGCTATTTATGTTTGAGCTAGTATATTTTTTGTATATAAATAAGTCTAAAGAAGTCATCAATTACAAAAATAAAAAAATAAAAACATTCTAGAAAGTATTCACCTATTGTTATATAGTTTTCTGAGAATGAATTTTTTAATAAAAAGGAATAGTCATATAAATTAATATATTACCTACAAGTAGATTGCTTTTATGTATATTTGCTGCTTAAATTAAATAACCCTCTTAAAACTAATATATCTTTTTATTTTTATAGACATCAGATCAGGTAACTTAAAATTTTAATTGATTAATAATATAACCACTATCTCTGTGTATTTACACGCAAAAGTTCATAATTGTTTTATAATAGTTAGTCAATATACAGAGATAGTGGTTATATTATTAATCAATTAAAATTTTAAGTTACCTGATCTGATGCCTATAAAAATAAAAAGATGTTCAGGTTGAATACTATTTTCAGTTTAATCATTCAATATTTAAAATTATTTTATAAAAACCATCCTGCATATAGATAGTAATGATATTAGAAACATATTAGAATTTCTAGTAAACTAGTTTACTATCTGTGAAAATAGATGGTAGTTTAGTTTGAATATAATAATTTGTTATTTATTTTTTGAATTAAAATAAACTAGATTTGCTATTTTAATGTAAAACCAAGGACTTTTTTTAAAGCTTTTTTATTATTATTCACACCTAAAAAATAAATAAAGTAATGCGTAGTTTTTTAAATTTATTATAACGAATAAATAAGAATTATATATTTACTATAAGTTTTAAGCATAAAGATGTACTTTTTTCTCTCTTCATGGACATTAAAAATCAATTTAATACGTTTTATTATATGCTTTATTTTTTTACATAACATAGTTGGTAAATTATCATTAATATTGTTATATTATTATCATTAATAAAAATAGAATCTATTTATTAAGTATGCTTTTTTTTATTTCGGCGAGCCTTCCGACACTTTTCAAAGTTCTGAAAAAACAAATGTCGAGCTCCAATCTATTTTTTTTTTAAAAAAAAGAATCATTCATTTAAAAAGAATTGTATATATATAAAATGATATGTACGAGCTTTAAATGTAATCTAAATTAGGAATGGTAAAGAGGTTCAAATATATGAATAAAATAAAAATTCAACACGTAATAAAATAGAATATGATAGAATAAGTTGAAATAAAAGTTTACACAAAACCAAAAATTGGGTTGTTTGCATATTTAAAAATAAAATGTGAAAGATAATGATTAAATTTAAAAAATATGAATATGCTTATAATGAAGTTATTAATTAGATTTACCTTCATTTTTAAAAAAAGTGAAAAAAATATTACTAAATAGGTAAATTTAGTAATTTATTTTCTCACTTACTTTTTCGCTTAAATTATTTCACCGCTCAGCTTGAATTCTAGTATTAAAATATAAATAATTTCCCCGCTTTTCTTTTTTTTTTTCTCTTTTCTTTACTTTTTTTTTTAACTTTTACCTATACTCAAGTATTTTAACTATAATAATAATAATAAAATGACTACCAGTAAAAAAGCACCTGCTCATCCTACTTATGATGCTGTTTTTAAATTACTATCAGCTGGTCCTAATTGGCATGATCTTGAACCTGTTGATTTAAGAGCTCTTATCGACAGCCGCCCTGTACCTCCTGGTGTTGTGGTACCTGAAACACATGTTGAAGAAAAAGAAATAGTTGTTGACTTACAAGACACTGATGGTCAACAAACTTCTTCTAATATTAAATTAACTATTTCTCGTCCTCTTGGTACTGAAAAACAAACTTTACCTGCTTTTATTTATTTGTAAGTTTAAAATAGAATATGTATAAATAAAAATGCTGAGCCATTGGAGAAAAAAATAAATGAATGAACAATAGTATCAAGAGCTAATAATATATTACTTTATTTTACTTTATTTTAGACATGGTAACCGATATACATAAAAAAAAGGAATTGTGTTTATCTATATCTAGCTCTATATTTATCAATTTATTATATATTAATTACTGAAACCCGTTTAATATTATTATTGTTTAATTAGGTGGTGGTTTTGTCTTTGGTACTTTTAAATCTTCAGAAAAATTTATTAAAGATGTAAGTTTAATATATAGTTGTGATAACAGTAACAACAGGAAGAGGGTGATAATAAAAGAACTATACTAAATAGAGTGCTGTTTATATATATTTAGCTTACTGTTAGAGCCAACGTAGCCGTTATTTTTGTTGATTATACTTTATCGCCTGAAGTTCATTTCCCTGTGGCACCCGAAGAATGCTATTCATCCATTTTATGGATTCATCAACATGCTAGCGAATTAAACATTGATCCTTCCAAATTAGTAGTCGGTGGTGATAGTGCTGGTAAGCAAACAAAATAATATATATATTTACTGAAGCATTTAAAGCTTGGTATTAGATGAAATATTATATTTAATCATTTTTTTTTATTGTGGTTAATTTACATAATTAGGTGGTAACCTCTCTGCTGTATCATCAAGTAAGTTTATGTTGTAATCATATATATTTGTTTTATAATGAATACGTTGCAATAACTCTAATTTTTATTTTATCCTTTTAGTTTTATTGAAAAAGCGTGGACATAATGATATACTTAAAGGACAAGCTTTGATATACCCTACTGTAGCACTTACTGCTGAAGGATATGAATCTCGTGAATTATACGGGGATGGAGATTACTTATTATCCAATGAAGATATGAAATATTTTAAAAAAGCATACCTTGGTAGTAATTATGGAAAAGGTATTGAAGATGTTCGTTTATCACCAATTATTGCAACTGATGAAGAATTAAATGGATTACCTAGAGCTTTAGTGATTACTGCTGAGTGTGATGTACTTCGTGATGAAGGAGAAGCCTATTCTCGTCGTTTATTAAAAGCTGGTGTGAAAACAACTTCTATGCGATCTCTTGGTGCTATGCACGGTTTTATTACTATGCCCCTTGATACTGAAAATTATATCCATGGTGTTCAATCTATTTCTAATTTCATTCACGATTCCATTTAGTATATATTTATTATTTATTTATTTTATATATAAATATTGATTTATTATGTATAAATATTATGTTTTTTGGTAAAATATTGTACAACATAAAGTTCATCAACTGACTTTTTCTCTTTTTTTTTTTTTTTAAAAAAAAAAGAAGGGTTATTGCTCTCTATTATTAATATCATTTTTTATTATTTAAAATATATTGTTATTGTTTATGTATTAAAAAAATGTGAAAATCAAAAAAAAAAAAAAAATATAATGGTCTGCATGTAAACTCTTCCCCTCAATTTTTTTTTTTTTGATCAAAACAGTATTATATGATCATTACCATACAATGAAAATCATCTTTGGTAAAACGGTTGCATGAAAATATAATCCTTTTTTGGTAAAATATTTTTATGATAATGCAACAAATTGGTTATTTTATTTATTTCAAAATAAATGATGGATAAAAATGATTATGATCGAATATATAAAGTATATATATATATAATATTTTAATGTATTATAGGGTCAAATAAAGTTGTGTGTGTGCTTAAAAAAATGAACGAAAAGTATTGATATTTGTAATAATATATAATAGTTTTACTTACGTTTATAAAAAATAAAAATAAAAGCAGACATTAATATAGAGTATATCCAATAATTACCATATTTATTGACATCGTTTTTTATTTTAATAAAAAAATAATAAAAAAAGTCCAATACTTGTGTTGAAAATGGATATATAAAATTTAATCTCAGCGTGTTTTTTAAATACCTGAAATTTTTTTACCATTTTCCTTTTTTTTCTCTCTTTGTCTTTTTTTTTTTACTCTATCCAACTCTTGTATATATTATTAAAAAAAAAATACCCTAATTATATTAATTATTCAATGACATTGCGTTTATTTGAAGAGTTTTCACCGTATGGTCAATTTTATTTAAATAGTTTTCCACATTTAATTGATTCCACTTCGCCTATTAAAAAAGCAACTCAATATGTAGACTTTTCTCTATTACTAAATAATTTATATCCAAAAGATGGAAAAAAGCAACCTTTTCATTCCATATCACAGCCGTCTTCATCCGCAACATCTTTAAATCATTTACCATCATATATACTTGCTACACCACAACACATTGATGCTTATCCTTTTAATAAATCAAAAACCGAATACTTAGAAGATGAAAGCCTAATAGGTATAGACGAAGAATTATATATAGTTAATGGAACGGTAGTATGGAGTTTAGGAAGACAAGTCTTGAAAACATTCAAATATGACAGCCAACATATTGAATCGGTATTATTCACTTGGTTCCCACAAGAAATAAGTGATTATCATAAAAAACAGCAATCAAAATCTGCAATACCCAGTAATGGCACTCAAGATCGATACTTTAATTCAACTAATAATGATATTCATAACAATAATATTCATATTCATAATCATATTCATAATAAGAATGGCAACACCATTAATATCAATAATATTAATAAATTTAATTATAATAATCACCAAAAAGATAAACATAATGAAGATAGTATGATATTGCAAAAAGCAGCTTGTATTGTCTTAAAAGATGCTATACATATTCATTTTAGAGATGGATTCAACTTTACTATTACATTACCATGCCCTATTCAACATGTTATACCTTTACCCATAGGATTACTTCTTGAGCCTGGAGCTAAAGATTTTTATTTATATATAACCCAGCCTATGCAGCAATTAAAAAGTATCTATTTAGAGTATGACCTCTTCAACAATGGATCAATGTATTTAGATGATGTGGATTATACTAGCAAGATCAACACAAAATATAAGGATAGTGTAGATATTAAGAATAATAACAATAATAATAAACAATATATTACCAACACCACTGCCATCCAAGAAAATAATAATGATAATAAACCTGTAAATAGTCATCAATTAGTGTTTGCAACAACAACAGAAAAGGAAATGGAGTGGGTAATCTTTACGAGAAAAAAATCAAATGGTTTGCATTATGCATGGAAATTTATTGTACCTGATTTTGATGAAAAAATTATTAATGGTGATAGTTTTATGAAAGAGGATGATGTTGCATTGGATACAGAATTTGTACTTTTTAAACCACCGGAACGGAAACGGAAATCAGATGCTCTTTCTGTTATTACGAATACTAGAAATAATAGTCATTCTACCAGCAATAAGAAAAGGGCTACTAATACTAATAAGAATAAGCGATCTAATAATAATACTACAACTAATAATAATAATAATAATGGAATTCATATCAATAACAATAATAGCACTAATAGAAATAATAGTATTAATAATAACAATAACTCACCTAATTCTTTTGGACAAACAACACCAACTCCTTCACCTGGCCTAAGTAGATCTGAGTCCTTTTTATCATTGAATGATGGCTCAAGTATATTATCAGACACATATATGCAAGATTCGTTTATGGAAGGTTCTATTTTTAATGATGTTTTATCCAATCGCATAGGATCAAATAAGGATTTTAAAAAATTTAAAAAGCTGGAAATGCGAATGATATGGCATGAACAAAATAATAAATTAATATCTCCTCCAGCGTCAAAATTTGCTCCAAAAAAGAAGCCTACAAGAACTAAAAAGCCAAGGTAAAAGAAAAAAAAGCAATATATGTCTATAATAATAACAGCGATAATGATAATACTTATATCACTCTTATTGTCAAACTTTATTACTTACTATTATTTTTGTTATAATTATTATTATCATTTTTTTTTAAAAATAATTTGTATGTTAATAATATAGATTAAAAGAACCTGATACAATGCAAAACAATGTTATTACAAAAAGATCATTTGGATTTATCAGTTATAATATAAAAGGGAACAAAATGGTATGCTTAATGAGTTATGATGATAATACATTATCCTGCTTGGATTTAAATGAACTGACGGATATTAATCGTCCTAATGGATGTCAATTAACAGCACAAAGCGCTCTTCCTATATTAGTATCGCCATCACATTATTGGATCGTTTATTTGAACAACCATAAGTTATTTTTATTCAAAGACCCTTTATTACCACCACTTCCGCTACCTCTATCAGATGGTAGTATCGTATATGATATTAAAGATCAAGTTGGTGATCGTTTTAATGTTGTTGTTAAGCAATTGGATCATTCTTTATTTAAACTAACTACTAAAACACTTCGATATCAACTTTTACAACCCATCAAATCTGTATTAATAAATGATTGTATGCGACTATTGAAAAATATATGGCCAACAATGAATTATTCCATCTTGGAACATCAATATCAGTTAAAATCAAATTCGATATCCTTATCACATCAGTTTCGAAATAATCATAATTATCATCATGATGCATGGGACCAATGGGTTTTATGTTTGCTTACTTTTTTATTACCACCACTAGTTGAAGTACACAGTACATCTGAAAATGAAAAAATAGATAAATGGTTATCATCATTATATTCCATTCAGCAGTCTAAAGAATTTAAGCAATATAATTATAAACAAACCTTACTAAATCCAAAAGAAAAATGGGATATGATTTTCAAGACTTTGAAAGGGCTACATTTATTATATGAAGACTTCAGCCTTACCATTTTAAAGAAAAATGAACAAACACAGCTTGGATATTTATCATATTATCTATTTAAGTTATTAAAACAGTCCGTAGTTCATGTGAATGATGGTTTAAGTACGTCCATGGAGAATTGGTTAAAGTATTATGAAAATCAAAATCAAATTCCAATTGCTGCATCAAGAAGAGGTAATTTTATATTATTATTATTACTATTACTATTAATAGTATTTGTATTTATCTATAATTTTTTTTTATTACATAATACATCGTATTAGATTTACCTTACTCAGTTTCAGTTTCACAAGAAGGTGATGAATTGATTAATATATCAACATTGGGAATTCCATTTCATTACTCAACTTCCATACACTACAACCGCTTTACAGAATCAATACCAAAAACACCCGCCTATCCTGATATAATGACAATGGAAGAATCAATGATGGCATTTCAAGATATATTTGGGCTTAATACATTTTCAAAGGTGTATCAGCCTCATGGGTTTTTATGGAAAATGAAATTAGTATGGTTTATCTATTATTATATAACAAGTTGTAAACGGATCCGTTTTATTCAAGAGCAAAATGGTTATAATTTACAACAAAAGCTAGGTTCTGATGCTATGAAATTCATGATTGATATCATTTTAAGGTTGATTGATTATGGTTATAGACGTGAAGATATATTGAAACTTCGTTATTGTCGTGTTTTACTACCTTTCTTTTATACCTTGGATTATATTCAACTCTATCCTCCATTAACTTTTATGATAGCTAACAAATCATATCATATAGACTTTTATCGTTTTATTGGTAATATATATAAATTAATATTAATTTCAATATAAAAAATAACAATAACAAAAAAATAAATAAATGCTCATTTACTTTTAATTTATATATTATTCTATTTTATTTTATTTGTTTTTATAAGGTCGCGATGATATGGTAATGCAATTAGAGCTTGATCCTTCAACAATCAATAAATTTTATGATCAGCATAATGAATTGTTTAATACGCTCAAACCATTACAAAAGGTAATATATATATATTTGGTATTTCTCATTCGGTTTATATTAATATCTATTTATATATTAAAAAAAATAGTCTACAGAACTTCAAACCAACAATATAAATACTCTTATAGAGTCTGCTTTGCCCAACTTGGACTCAACCACCAATCAGGCAGCAGCAAGTGCACAGAAGAAACCTTTTAATATACAAGATAAAGTAATCAAAGGGGATGGCCGACTTGAAGGTATTAGTGAGCTATTAGATCCAACCAGACTTATTGAAATTGGTGATACGAATCAACCTGATACCAATTCTAGAGATTTGCAAAATGAATACCAGTATCAAGTTAGACAATTAGCTCATAGAACATTATCATTGCCCATTGGTCTTGGTTTTTTTAATTATCGTTCACGTTTACAAGTATCAACAATTACTGATTTTGTACCCTTCAATTTATCCGTAAGATTATCACATTATCGCACAACAGTGCATTTAAACACAGATACGTTTACAAGTCAATATTTGGATTGGCCACATTTCCATTATGGGGTATCGGCATCACTTAGTATATCTAAAGACCCAGCCACTTTTAACAACGTCGTCAATGCAATTAACAAGTTGCTTTATTTAAGTAGTGATTCACTAACAAGCTATCACGGTGGCGTTTTATTTGGATTAGGGTTCCATCCACTCAACCCTCTCAAAGAAATACCAGGTTACCTATCATACAAATTAATGACCGATATCAAGTCAACATTAGTGATAATGGGTTATGTATTGGGTATGGCCATCTCCTATCGTAGAACAAGTGATATCAGTATTACGAAAATTTTATCTGTATTTTTGCCAACATTAAAACATTCTAGTAATACAGGAATAGGTGGTAGTAACGCAATGTTAAGTGATGAGCATTTAAAACAAGCAACATGTATATTTAGCCTTGGACTGGTTTACATGGGATCAAACAATAGAGATATGGCATATTATTTATTAAAACAAATCGGACATTATGCAAATACATCAATTCGACCAACTGGATACAATGGTGCAGCAAGTTTATCTAGCGGATTTGCATTAGGAATGCTTTTTCTTGGTCAAGGAGAAAAGTTATTACAAGCTAAAGACACAAATGTATATGAACAATTACATCATTACGTAACTGGTGAAGATATACAACAACCAGAACAAGAACAACAACCATCATCACACCAACAACAGCAACAACAACAACAGCCTTCACGGCAACACCATCGCTCTCAGCAAAATCATATTAATAACAGCCGTGATCATAACCATCAACTCCCTAGCCCTCAAACATTACCAGGAACTTCAAATGAAACAGCTGGAGCAGCAGCAGACATATCTAATCCATATGACACCATTAAAGCATCCAAACAAAAGTTATCACCTGTGCCACACTTTTTAGAAATAACTTCACCAGCTGCATGTGTAGCCATTGGATTAATGTATTTAAAGACGAACAATTCAAAGATGTATAAATTATTGGATGTAGTAGATAAAACTCGACCTTATTTGGATTATGTTCGTCCTGATTCATTACTTATTCGTGTGGTCTGTAAGAATCTTATTATGTGGGATGACATACAACCAACAATAGAATGGGTAGACGCACAATTGCCTACATTTATGCAACAATACCAACGAAAAGATGATGACGGTGATGAAAAGGAAAAAGAAGAGGATGAAGAAGAAGATAAGAAAGATAAGGCTGTAAATGATCAAGTTATTTTACAAGCCAAATACCATATGATAGCTGGAGGATGCTTATGCATTGGATTAAAATATGCTGGTACAAGTGAAAATCAAGTTTTCAAATTTTTATTAAATCAACTGGATTTTTTTATCAACACAAGTCAATGTTTGCATACCACTTCATTTCAGGAAAATTTAACCAAGAAGGCTTTGGGAACATGTATTGATGTATTAATAACTGCTGTATCAATGGTAATGGCAGGGACTGGTAATCAAATTATATTAGATAAATTAAAAGATCTTCGCCAAAAAAAATTTAAAGCAGCATCTGCGTCGTCAGCATCAAGCACAGGGGAATCCATGGGAAGTGAAGATTACAGTCATTATGTTTCTGTTCATATGTCAATTGGGTTATTGTTTTTAGGTCGTCAAGGATATACGTTATCCACTAGAACAATGGAAGGTATTCTTGGTTTATTGGCAAGTTTTTATCCATTTTACCCTTTAATGGCGGATGATAATCGATATCATTTACAATCTTTAAGACATTTGTGGATGCTGGCCATAGATACGAGATGGTTTATTCCTGTGGATATCAATACAATGGATATTGTGAAATTACCTATTATTATTACTTCGGCTATTCCTAACAACAACAATGATAACAGTCAAAATGAGGATCATCATAATCAACAAAGGCGCCAACAACGGAATAATGAACACTATATCAAAAAAGATGAAAGATTAATTGCACCTATTGTATTACCAAACGAAGATGATATTATGCAATTATCGGTAGATTCTGATCAATACTTGCCTATTGTTTTACGAAATATAAACAAAAGGAACCATTTTTCGTTATTATATGATCATCATGAAGAATTAACAAATGATTTATATTATTATCAACAAGGTCAGCATGATATAAATGACGAATACTATAATGCTATTCGCGAATCTGGCGTATTATTTGTGCAAAAAAAGGAATATTCATAGAAATATGTTAATAGTCTTTTAAATAAAATAAATAAAACAAATGTATATATTATGTATTATATAAAAATATGAAGTAATGTGTACTTTTATTAATTGATCAATCAAACTATTTATTTTTAAGTAAATAAAAGAAAATATTTTTTTCTACTATTAGACAGAGATACAGATAGAATTATTAAAATTAATTAATTTTATGTACCAATAAAAAAAATGTCAATTATTTTTACAAATAAGGGTAGAAATTATATATTTTATGTTTTCAACATAATCATATTTTAATTCATTGTTCAATGGTGTTTATAGCTAAATATTATAGAATTCATTAAATTGATAATATATACTTACTATTACTACATCTTATAATTTTATTTTGGAGCATTAAAAAAAGGTATATAGGTTTAAATCTGATTAAAAATAGAAGCTTCTTTATCTTCTTCATCTTCATCATAGACAGTGATTTTTTTCACATCGCCATTTGGTCCAATTAATAGACAAGTGGATAAAATACCACATTCTTCCCCTTGGCGCATTGCCGATTTCCTACGATCCATGCTAACCATACTGCTACCTAAAGGGTCCCTACCACATGGTACTAAATGATACCCTTGACCAATTTGAAACATCCCAATGGTAGAACCATGTCTTGTATGATAAATTTTTAATAAACCTCTTTTTGCGGAATAGATAACTAAAAATAAACTAACTAGTTTGGTGGAATGATGATGATATTGAATCCATCCACAATGGGCATCTCGGACACCTTTCCAAATCCGTACCATATCACCATGTTGAATATCCCATAAAATCACTCTACCTAAAGAATCTGATGTAGCAGCTAAACTGTGATATTGGCTTGTATTGGTAATATTGGACGGGAATGGAGGTGCTAAAGATATATGTTGAATGGTTCTACCTGCATCGGATAGTTGTAAAATAGAAGGGATGGATGTGGCAGGTTCTATCATTTGATTAGGAGGTGCGAAAAAAGAAGATGATTCAGGTACATAAGGCGTATCCCCAAGATTATTATTATTATTATTATTTATGGGTGGTGTTGAGGATGGCGAAGGTGAACCTGACCACCAAGTTTTTGCAAATGAAAAAACAGGAGAAGCAACACGTGATACGACGTAGCTTGCCATGGAGACTGCTGACATAAAAGGTCTGCTGTTTTCATGTGTTGCATAATAACTTAACATAGGTGATGATCCAACAGCAATAAACCTTGATGTATATAAAGTTGACCATGTTGTTGTAGAAAATGATAAGGATGACGTAGAGGACGACGCATGTAATAGATGGGTAACTAAAGAATCTGATGGTGACTTTGTTAACACCGATCCAGGTGTTGACCAATTTGAAGTAGATAATGATGAATCTTTGTGATGAAGTTGATTATTATTATTATTACTATTTATTAAAGTTGATTGATTTTTTGAAGGATTTAATGATAATGGTGATGGCCCTAAGCTGATGATATCACGTATGGTATCTTGTTGATCTAATTGCCATTTTTTATAAGTAAATGCTGTTTGCATTTTTGAAGGGTCTATTCCACTTTCCCTTTGTCCATCACATACCCTTAATACCATCCATAAACTCTGACCATCTATACTTATGATTTTATTATTGCTAAATAATAAAGTGATTTCTTCATCTTGGTTATTTTTTGTGATCATGGTTGTTGATGGGGCTACAGGTGTTGATTGTAATACCTGTTTTGATTTTTTATTAGGACTAGTCAGCGGTATATTAGAAGAAGATGAAGTGCTTGTAGTTGATTTATAAGATGTGGATGACGAAGTTGTCGATGTTGACGACGACCTTTGCATAATAGGTGGTGGTATAATAGGTGGTGTGCGTAATTTAATAGATATTAATGATGATGATTCTAATAATTGTGCCGTCAGTAGGGTTCCCTTATTTGAAAAAACTCTTAGCCACCCCGTGCTATATCCAATCATCACAAATATTTGACTAAAGTATATTTATATATATGTGTTACTACAGCTTCTTTTTCCTATAGCATTACTCTATTTTAATTTTATTTTTAATCTTTATTCTTTATTTTTTTTCACTCACTTTTTTCTAATAGAGGGGACAAATAGAGGTAAACATAATATAGAGGTAATAGTTTCATTCTCTTCTTGACAACCAGAACCTTGACCAATAGCTATATATTCTTCTTGTTCTTCAAATAACTCTACAATGACAAATTTAGTTTGATATGCTAATACAATATATTTTCCAGCTGCTGATGCCGATACTAAGTAAGATTCTTTTATAATAATATTTGGTGATGAAGGATTTTCGAATATGGAGGTCGTTGTTGAAGATGCAGTACTTGACGATGAAGTGGTTGATAAACGACTGGTGTCAGGACTTTCTATTCTTGGCGGTGGTGGTGTTGGTTGAATCGTAGAAGTTGAAGAATTGGATGAGGTTGCTAGTTTTGGCTCCTAACGTTATATATATATATATATATATATAAATGTATATGAAACATATTTATATTGTCTCTTCTCTGTGTATATACATCTATATGTAAGAATCTGTTTTACTAATCATATGAAACACTTACATCTTCCAAACCCCAACTCCATTCTTTATCCCAGCTATCTATAAATAAATAAAAATAATGACATAAATATATATCAAATGTATTAATAATAATAAAAGGTTTACATGTCCATTTATTAATCTATATAATTATATGATTATATATTTATGACGAAAAAGTTTTGCTCATTTTTATATTAACCTTGTTGAAGAGAAGTTTTTGATTCTTTGGTAACAGGTGGAGTGGTTTTATTTTTAGGTAATTTTCCAACTAAGATGGATAATACAGGTGAAGGTATATTATAATGGGATTCTAATTTACATTTATATTTCATTATTTAATATATATATAAATATATAAATATATGTAAATATATATATGAAATATATATTTAAATGATATATTTAAAAAAAAATTGTGGAGAAAGAAAGGTTGGTTTTTTAAAAAAATATTAAATGCTTTAAAAATTGAATACCCGAACGATTTTTTGGTAACTTTAAAAAATGAATCATTTTGTCTTCTATTAAATTCCTTTTACTTTATATTTTTTTTCAAAAAAGTTTTAAAAATAATAATATTATATTATATACGTATATAAGTAACATGAGTTAAAAAAAATAAGTAGTTTATAATATAATACGCACAAGTTATAGCCAGAGTTTTTAAATTTTGGTGCAATTTTTCAATTTAAAATTCCGATTTTTATGCTTGTAGTTTTTATTTTTTGAGTATGATTCTTTTTTACTTTTATTAGAAGTGAAATTAAAATTCAAACCGCTGAACTATTTTACCAATATAAGAACACTATAATTTTTTTTGATGAAATAATTTTATATTCACACCAGCTAAATCGTCCTCCACTGACCAAATTTAACTGAATTTTTTACAAAATTTTTAGCAAAAAAAATAAATAGAAATCCTGTACTTTTGTTTTTAAATATCATATTCATTAATATACCATTTAGTTTTATTAATTTTATTAATAGAATGATGGTTATATAAATATCAAATAGAGAAGAATAAGAAGGCTTCATTTTTAATACATATAAATTCAATTTTTTTTTTTTGAAGCGCAAAATTATTAATTAACCAATTTATAAACGTATACAAATCTTTTTGGTATATACACAAAACAATACAAATAAAAAAGAAAAAAAAATACTCTTTTTATTATTATTACTATTATTATTATATAGTTAAAAATAAAATAAAATAAAAAATCAAACATGGAATCTATCTTTATTACTATTATTTATTCATAAGGCAAAGTAGTAGCACGTTCGACATAATTTGAAGGAAAGACTCCTTGCTGAGGTCCTTGGTCATCATCATTATGGCTATCTTTAAAGCCCATCCACCAAATATCATCTTCGGCATCAATGACAATAATAGGGTCTCCCTTTTCAAATCCTAATTCCCCGTGTTCTCTTGCACTGAAATCAAATTTGGCAACATATAAATAAGGTCGATCTTCGCTGCATCCTTCATTACTATTCAATAGTTGATTGTTTTGTAAGGCTTGTTTCATAGCTAATTTAAAATCGCTTTTATATTTGGCTCGTTTCTTTTCATCCATCGTTTTGACACTTGGTTGAATGGCTGTATTTCCACTATTTTCCCTGGAAGAGAAATATTCTTGAACCATCTTTTTAGAGGCTGCTCTACCATCTAAAGCATTTTTATTATTATTATTTCCGCTGCCATTGGATTTGGTCTGTTCCATTCCGGTAGACAATAATGCATTGGTTGTACTTGTTGCCCATCTGCTATCTTTATCTTGTTGATTTGATTTTGTCGTTGCAGTTGTTGCAGCTGTTGCAGTATTAGTGGTAGTAGTAGTGGGAGGTTGAGGAGATGTTAATGGATGTTGCGTTTCCAATTGATTATCCTTTTTATCATCTGAATCAACAATATCTGACCATCTAAAACTAAATCCTTTATCTTCTTCTTCTTTTATTTTTTTCACTTGCTGTTGTATATCTTTGTTATTATCACCAATGGAATGATCTTGATAATTAGATACAGTGGAAGAAATGGAGGATCTTGGTGATGGAGCTATAGGTCCGATATCATCGGGTAAAATAACGGAAGAATATCTTAAATTAGATGTATAAGTTGGTTGCTTCACACTTTTAGAAGAAATGGACGTGGACGAAGAAGATGCTGGTAGAGATGTTTGTTGATTGGATGAAGGGTAAGTAGATGAAGAAGATGAAGGCGAGGATGATAAAGTTGCTGTTGTGGTTGATTTTGTTACATTGAATGGTACAGGTGTTATATCATTTTTACTGTTACTATTACTACTATTATTATATTGTTGTTGAGTTACTTTTGCATCTAAAGTAGAATTGTTCTTTTTATCATCATCATTTGATTCAGTTGTCGTTGTCCATTTTGCAAAATCAGGGTCAGAAGCAAAGTCGCTTGATATACCAGGTAAAGTTATATCTTGGCCAGAATAGTTTGCAAAGGAATAATCAGAATACATAGAGTTTGTTACATTCTTAATTTGCAAAGTGTCTTTTACATCACTTGTTGAATAATTGGTCCATTGGATAGGTTGTCCTTGTTGTTGTGTAGTATTATATTCTTTTGGAGACGATGAATAAACAATGGAATCAGTATTGTTTACAGTAGATGAAGGAGTATCATAATGATTGTTTTCATTCAAAATTGTTGAAACAATGGGTTTTGTAATTATAGCTTTGTCTAAAGCATGTGATTCTGGTGATTCTAATTGTGTCCATTTTACTGTTTCACCATTTTGTCCCTTTGTTGTTGGTTGAATGTTTCTACTATTATTACTATTATCCTTTTGGTGATGGTTTTCAGATGGTAAAGAAGAGACCATAGCCGCAGTTGTTGTTACTCCAGCAACGGCTGAAGCTGGATTTAAATTTTTCAATCCTACAGTTTGTGGTTGTAAAGATGATGGTATAGATGATTCTTCAATATAAGTGGATGGTGTAGTTGTAGTAGTCCATTGTGCAGTGTTAGGTGTTAATTGTTCAATATGATCTAAATGCATACTTGGAATATTAAGCGTTTTATTCACTGAGCGCTCATTATTCGATATATTACGATCATCATATTGATTCATTACAATGCTATTGGTTGTTGTTGTGGTAGGTACAACTGTTGCAAAAGAAGCGTCGTTTAATCCTGCTGTTGTCCAACGTACACCACCTTTCATAATTTCATTATCTTGACTTTGTTGTTGTTGTTGTTGTTGCTGTTGTTGATTCATAAAAGGTACAGCAGCAACAGCAGCAGCGCCAGCGCCCAATGCACCAGCAGTAACACCTGATATACCAGCTGTAGCAGCAGCAGTGGTTCCATTTCCAATATTACCCATAGTAGCAGTAGTTCCACCTAAAACGTAACCACCACCACCATTTGGATTCATATTATTATTATTGTAATTAGTGTTCCATTCATTTGTTGGAGGAGAAGAGGATTGATCGGCAATACCAAGATTAAGAGAGGATGAATAAGATTGACGGAAAGGATTATAAGAATCATGGCTTGAAGAGCGTATATTTTTAGCAGTTGTTGTAGGTGTAACAATATTTCTACTATTAGCATTTGTATTTAAATCATTCAATGTCGTTGTAGTAGCAGCAGTTGAACCAATAAATGCCGTATTAGGATGATTAACATGTGCTTCAGGAGGTTTTTGAATGGATTGATTAGATGATGATATATTTTTCATTTCCATCATGGTACCAGCAGCAACGGCAGCACCAACGGCAGCACCAGCTACCATAAGCTCATTATCATTTTGATGAGTATAACCATTGTTATTAAATGTGGGTGATGATACACCATTAATAGATCTATCTTGTAATATAGGTGATTGTTGTTCCATCATTTCTCTTTTCAAAGCATATAATCCTGTACCAGCATTAGGAGAATTTAGTAAAGCTAATAAGGATTCAGGTCGATGAGGAGGTTTACCATAATAAGTAGCAGGGTTATTGTTATTCATGGTTGAGATATCGCCTACTTTAGCTTCTTGACGTCTTTTAATAAATAATACAAACAATGATCCCAATACTAAAACAAATACAATACCCAAAGCTGCAGCAATAGATATTAAAACAACAATAGGGAATGGAAGATAGCCTTTTAAAAAAAATAAAATAAAAAAAATATAAGATTAAAATAATAATAATTATATCATATATATATATATATATATATGTGTGTGTGTGTGTGTATGTGTATGTGTATATATTAAATCTTATATACGTAGATATAAATATTTTTTATACTTACGAGTATTATGAACACTCATATTATAAGATTTAAAAAAGACATTTTTAAAGAACCCAGGAGATCCATCCATAGAAGAAGCAACAATATAAGGAATCCAATGAGATCCATTATATAAAGCGGCGCTTACATTCCCATTAGGAAGGTGAATAAATCCAGTAGCTAATAAAACACTTTGATTATTACCAGCAAGATTAGAAGTAGTTAATGGTAATTTGGATAAAGAGGAATTAGAGATAAGAGGAATGACAGACAATTGTTCAATATAGCTTCCAAGACCCAATTCTTGATTTGGTAAACTAAATTGTTGACCATTCCACATACGAAGATAAGCAGAAGAAGTATTGGTTTGCATACCGGCAAAAAAGGTTGTCTTGGTGATATTATCATAGGAGACTGTATTGCAAGGACCAGGTAATCCATTTTCCATAGAATCTTCTGATGCAATAGTATCCCAACTATTTGAACCATAATCATATGCAACTGCTAATCCTGTTGCTCCATTAGCTAAAGATAAATTAGTACCAGCTACCATTAATTTATTATCAATAAATACAAAATCAGTAACATTGCCTATGACACCATCCCCTAAATTGTTCCATTGATATTCTTTTGTATCTAAAGCACAAACACCATAACAGGATAAGGAACCACCAGCACTAAAATTACCACCTACTACAACGGTATTATCAGCATCACTATATTTAATAGCATTGACCAAAGTGGGCGACCCATCACTAGTATGTAAATCAGGGACAGGGATAAATGTTTGATTGACCAAATCATAAATAGCAAATGCATTTAATTTTTGTTGGATATAAAATTGACCACCAATAAATAATCGATTGGAAACTACCATTAAATCATTGATTGCTTCTTGAGGCATATTAGACGAAGGTAAAATACCATTCCATTGTCCATTTTGATAAAGTACGAGATTTTGTAATTTATTATTATTATTATCGTTATTATTTGGTAATTGAAATTGACCACCTAAAATAATGGAACTTGCATTATTATGGGAAGGATCATTCCAAAAAGCACCAGCCGTAACCATCATTCTACTTGTACTACCAACTGTAGGTGAATCCAAAGCAATTAAAGGCTTGGTTTGATTATTTAAATAAACGAATCCATTAGAAGCATATCGTTGAGCACTTGAAATTGAGCCCAAATAATAAACCCAATTACGAAGCTTTTGAGTATCATTCCCTTTTCCAGAAGAAGAAGAAGTGACAGGAGAAAAGGAATCGTACACAATACCAGTAATAAAAGGTTGTTCTAAAGAAGGAATCCAACTATTTTTATTGATATGCCACCAACAATTACCGCTCATAGTCCAGTTACTAACTAATTGAGGGTTATTTTGAGCAAGTAAACCAGTGTAGTTGCCACTAACTAACAAAGAAGTATCGCTTGTTGGTAAAATAGAAAAGACAGGGCCATTGACTCCACCAGCTAAAGGGACCCAAGTACGATTTTGCATTTGATATTTAATCAAATTTTGAGAAATGAATATCTTTTTTGGTAAAGTAGGAGGCACATAAAAGTCAGTAAATTTGCCGCCTATATATAAATCGTTGTCCACATGGGTTAAACTGGAGACAGGCCCATTTAATCCAGAATAAGGTAAACTGGCCAATTGATTAAGTTTGTCATCCCATTTCACAATATTTTGAAAAGTAGATTGGTTGTTTAATATGTCGCCTGGTGATAAAAATTCCCCACCAATATATAAATCATTATTTTTTACTAATTCCATGGTCTTTACAATAGAGTTATAAGGTAAACGATTTTTTAATGCTTTCCAAGGTAAATTGTTTGTTCCATTACTGTAAATTGACATGATATTTGAGGAATTGATAGCAGAAACGGGAGGTGAATAAGTTAATATACTAGATAAACCGTTCAAAGAGTTGCTTTTAATAAATTGAACATAGTTGGCTACTAAAATGACATTTCCCTTTGTTGGTGCCTTAGCTTGTTTTGAAACAGATAAAATGACATGAGGTTTGAAATTTTTAAAATCAGTTGCATGAATAAAACCTTGATAAATAATATCATTTCTATCTCCATCTGAAGCTTGATCAATGGTAAATAATATAGGTGAGACATCAGGGGCGTAATAAATCTGTATATCCACTTTGGTACGTTCGTTACAATTATCATTGTTTTTACATCCAGGTGTATTCATATAAACTGTATAGTTACCGGCTTCAGGTAAATAAGGTGTAAAGGTAAAAGTATTTTTATTTGATTTTAGTTGATTAGCTGGGAAAGTAGAAGTCATATAATGTAGATAACCTGCTGTAGCCTGTGTCCATTTTCCTTCAGCAGCTACAGATGGGCTGTTAATTTTATTTTTTTCTGAAGCTGAACAATCAGGGAAGGCACCGGTTTGATCTGCATGAACAAATATTTCTGTAAAAGATCATATATATATATATATATATATATATATATATATATAAATATTTTTTTTTTTTTTTTTAAAAAAAAAAGGGGGAAAGACAAAAAATTAATATATATATGTATTTTTTTAATTTTAATTTTAATTTTAATTATATATATATATATACATATATTTATATTTTAAACTTACCAGATTGAAAAATTTCTACACTTGCTAAACCACCACCAAGACCATACCAAGACATAATATCGATACGAATAGAAGAAGTAAAATTTACAGGACCAACTACCATAAAATCTTGAAAAAGAATAGTAGGATCATTTGATAAAGTACAATTTAAAGAACAATGAACCAGACTACCAGAAAGAGGATCCACATAAGTTAAATTAAAGTAGGTTTGATCTCTAGCATGAAAAATACCAAATTCATAGGTTCCTCTACCATTATAATGTGTATTAGCAATTCTAAATAAAGTAGGTGTTACAGAATAAAGAAAACTAGCCTGCCAACTACCACGAGTATTATCTTGTAATAACCAAGGATGCTTATCACCATCACTACAAATCACCACGGAAGGGTCATTGTAATTATCATCAGAACCAATTGCTGTAAGAGTTGTGGGTGATTGCAAATTAATAGGTTGACTTGCAGGAGCATGATAAGCTTGGCCGTCAGCTGTAGTTTCAAATTGACCACCAAAATAAAATTGTTGATTGATTTTTTGAATAGAATAAACAGGACCATTAACACCTTTGAATGGAAAAGCTGACCAAGATTGGGATGCCGTTGACCATAAAGCAAGATGACCACCATAATAAACCATAGCATTTGTATATTGAGGAGAAGGTTGTTTTGGTGCAATAAATTCTCCACCAACATACACCTGATTTGTTGTTTGATCGCAATATAAAGCGTGAACAGGACCATCTAATCCTTGAGCTAAACCGGTTATTTGTTGTTGTTGTAGATTTATTTTTGCAATATTATAAAGTTGAATATTATTGATGGAACTGAATTTTCCACCAATATAAACATCCCCATTATTAAACTGACAAGAACAATAAATAGAGCCATTGACTGAAGTGGATGCTAATAATTCAAATATATTATTATCTTCTATTGTTGTATTATTATTTTTTTGATTACTATTGTCGTCATTTCCATATTTTATAATAGAAGCTGTTTTAATTGGTATTTGAGTTAATTGTTTATCGTCTTTTATAATAGAAATACCACCATAATTACCAGCTAAACCCATTTGTTGTAAAGAGGTTAAATCGATAGTGGGTATATTTAAAGGATTACTATAAACAAATGTGACATATTGTAACAGTGATAATAATACGAATATTATTTTGTATTGTATATTAAATGTGTACTTGATCATGATTATTATTAATTATTAAAGGTTATGAATGTGTGTGTGCGTGAGTGTGTGTTTGTTGTAATTCTATATATATATATATATATAAATATATATAAATATATTAAATATAAATATGTTTGATATATATATATTATTATTATTATTTAAAAAGGAATGTGATATTGAGTAAGGAAAGGATAATTATATAAGAAAGAAAGAAGAATAAAAAAAATAGTATTATATTAAATCAACATTAGATGTAAAAAAAACACAGATCACAATAAAAAAAAAAAGAGAGAGAGAGAAAAAGAAAGAAAAAGAAAGAGAATAATAAAAAAAAATGGAATATTGTCAAGCATGGAAAAAAAGCACAAGTCAAAGATAGGAGATGGTTACACAATCACTAATGAACTGCGTTATAAAAATAAAAATAAAAAATAAAAGAGAAAGAGAGGAGGGTAGCAAGTACTTTTTTTTGATTTTTTTAATTTTTAAGGAGCGCCAATAAAAAAATAATAGATTATTAACCAATCAAATCGATTTAATCTTTTAATAATAAAACTAATATATATTAAAAATAGGTGTAATAGTATTATTATTATTATTATTATTATATATAAAAATAATAGTGATAAATATATATATATATAATAATAGTGTTATATATATAAATAACGTATATAAATATATATAAATTATATATCATATAAATGTAATATACTTATATATTACATATATTTTAAATATATTATATAAATAAGTACATTATATATAAGAAAAGACGTAGGAAAAGGTAATATTCCTCGATATTTCCATCTATAGATTCATATTTTTTGTTCGTATTTTTTATTTTAACTTTTATTATTATTGAGGGAGGAATTAAATTAGAACTATTCTCCCTATGATTTTACACATAAATTGACATAAATTGAATATATATTTGTTATTTTTATAAAGAGTGTTTTTTTTTATATAAAAAACCATTTTTATCTTAAACTTTACCAAATGATCATAAAAAGAAACATGTGACCTAACATTGATATTGCATAGTTGCATGACAGTAAGAAGAACAAAAGATCATACAATATTTTTTTGTATACCTGTAGAAAAAAAATAATAGGTGATCGGAGATTCAAGCTAAAAAATATTGCCACTTTAGAAAATAAAAAATATGATGTTTACGTTTTTTTCCCAAAAGGTTTTCTTTCTTTCTTTCTTTTCTCTCTCACTCTTTTTTTTTATTTTTATTTATTATTTTATAAATGGTTGATACAACAACTTTACCTCCTCACCCTGGACTTGAAAACGTGGATATAGATGATTTAAAACACAAATGTCCTGCTTTTGCAACTGGCTGCCCTTATGCCAAGATTGAAGAAGTGGACTCAGTTGCTGTTTCTTTTGGTGAATTAAAGAAATGGTAACTTTTTAAAAATAAAATAATATAAAAAAGAGCCTTGATTGTATGCTTTTTATCTTGTTTATTTACTCGTACTTTATTTTCATTTATTTATTATAGTCCTGCTTTTAAAACTGGTAAATAATAATTATAATAGTAACAGTAATATATATATATATATAGATAACAACTTTTATTCCTTTATAATAAATACCTTTTTCAACCTCTTTCTCGACTTACTCTCGGTTTATCTATTTATATAGGTTGCCCTTTTTCAAATAAATCCAAGGAAGAAATTTCTGCTCTTTTAACAACTATTCCCCACCAACACCCTACTCTTAATATGAATGGTAAAAATAAAAAAAAAAAAGAATACACAAAAGAACGGAGGATAAGGGGAAGGAGAGAGAAGGGATTAGTATAAAGTGAATACAACATTATTTTTATTTTTATTATTCTTATATGATTTTATTTTTTATAGAGTTGCCATCATGTGAAGAAGGTGTTTTACTTGTTAAAGCTTTAAATCAATTCCTTACTGTTGCTCAATTGGAAACTTTATTTGATATGAAACCAAAAGAAGAAAAAGTACCTGATGTATTAGAAAACCCTGAATTAGCTACCGCTATGAAAGAAGGGACTAAAAAAGTTCATCGTGCTGCTGAATCAAGTATTTTTACAAAAAGATTCTTAAAAGGGGAAATTTCTCGGGAAGAATACGGTAGATATATTTTATCTTTATACTTTGTTTATCAGTAAGTGGATTTCACCACCATAATTATATATATATATATATATAAATATTATCCTTGTTTCATTTATTCTAATATTATTTTTTATATTTACTTTTATTTTTATTTAATAGAAAAATGGAAGCATTATTAAACCAATATAAAGATCATCCAGTTGTCAAAATTATTCACTTTCCTAATGAATTAAATAGAGAACAAGCTCTTTTAGAAGGTAATATACATATATACATATATATACAATAAATTGAATGAATTACATAACAGATAATGAATATATAGGCTAAAAGGATGATGATACTAAATATACCCTACGCTTATATAAACTTTTTCTATTTATTTTTTTCCACGTCAGACTTGGAATATTTTTATGGAAAGGAATTTGTCAAACAAGTAGCTCAACCTAAAAACATCACACCGGCTGTTCAACAGTATTTACAAGCTATGGAAAAAGCATGTGAAAAGAATCCTTCCCTTTTGATTGCACATAGTTATTCTAGATATTTAGGGGATTTAAGTGGTGGTCAAATTTTAGCTAAACGATTAAAAAAAAACATTTTACATTTAGATGAAAAAGATGCTTCTAGTTGGGAAACAAAGGAAGGTTTAAAATTCTATCATTTTGATCAATTAGGTAATCAAGCTGAATTTAAAGATTTTTATCGTCAACGTTTAAATGGTGCTCAAGTCAATGCAGAAACAAGAGATTTAATTGTTCAAGAAGCTGTTTATTCTTTTGAATTAAATATTGCTGTTTTTGATGAAATCCAATTATTATCTGAAAAGAAATTATTACCTCCTATGAAATTAAAAAAGAAACGTATTATTAAACACAACACTCCTCCCGACTCAAATCTTTCTTGTTGGATTATGGGTACCTCTTTAGCTATTGCTACACTTTCCATTGGCTTCCAATTATATAAACGTTATTATGTTGTGAATAAAGATTAATGTATATATATATATATATATATATATATATATATATATAAAGAATACATTTAAATAAAATATCACGTTCAGTTTTCCTCTCGTACACAGGTTTTAAAAATAATCATAATCATAAATCCTAATATTTTTTTATTCTATTTATTTTTGTTTTAATCCAAAATAATAATAAAGTCCTACTATCATTAATGATAATACTGCAGGTACTAAATCTAACTGTATAATAAAATAAACCCATAAAGTAGCCAATCCAGGTGATCGTAACATTTGACCTAAAGAAGGAGAATGATGTAAAGTATATAATAAAAACGATCCAACTAAAAGTGAGCCCAACATCATGATTATTTGTGTCAAGGTCTTTTGTTTATATCGATTGGTTAAATAAATCATGGGTGCTAAAGCAGGCGCTGATTTCACAGCCTTAATACCTAAACTATAATAATCCCAAGGTTCATCAAACTGGACCTTGACAGTAATATCAAATGCAGCTAATAAAAATCCAAAAGGAATACTTAAAAAGATAGCTTGCCATATATATTGTGCTGTACTAGTATTTAGTTCTTGTCTTTTTAATTCCTGTTCTCTTTGTTTTGCTTTAGCTAATAATCCACTTTGATTAATTATTCTTTCTTGCTCTGCAATCGGTATGTCATCAAGATTTCCCTTTTTATTATTATTATTCTTATTGATGGGTATACGTTTAACAACTGGTTCTTTTGACGTCATCTTGTTTTTATGTATTTTTAAAGAATTATGAGAAAGAGAAGCGCGAAAAGAAAAAAAAAAATTAAAAAGGAGGAATTTTTTTAGTGAAATTTAAATAGCGCTGATTTCTGTTTTTAGATTTTTTTTAAAGAAACCAATTTTAAAATAAAAAGTAGCTGTTACATATTAATTTTATTAAAGAACTATAAAATAAAAAATTAATAAATTTAATGTAATTCACATTTATAGTAATTCAAAAAAAACTACGCGTTAATAAATGGATTAGTTTTTCTTCTTGGATCAAAAGAATTAAAATAAAGCAAGAACATATGTATAGTAAATTAAAAGATAGAAAAGATAATTGATTGGTAAATTAACATTTTAAATTAAAAATTTATTTTTCTCGACAGATAATTAGCCAACAGATAGGAAGTTTCAATATTTTTATGAAATGATCATTCTTCAGGTATTAACTGATCAAGTTAAATAATACTACACACGTTGAATATTAATTTATATAGTTTAATTCAAATACTATATTCATGGAAGTAGATAATTATTTAGTTAGAATATGATTAAGTAATCGAATTTGTAAATATTCAGAATATTTCTCATAAAACTCGTTTACCTATAGCGGTCTAATGTACTATTGAATTGTTAATATTTTAGGCAAATTGAATTATTTTCTATAGAGATAAACCCTATTTTAAAAATTGCATAGTTTTGAGGGTTGCTTCCCAAAAAGGAAATTAGCTACAACGTCGTTTTTGGAATAGAGTATTTAAAAAAGAGATTTATTTAATAGACAAGTGTAACAAGGAAATATAATTTATTATATAATTTTAAAAAATAAAGAATTAAATATAGATTATTTGTTTCTACTTTTTTAGTTATATAGAAAACTATTTTCTATAATGAAAAGCTATTTTTCATAATAAAAATGGCAATTAACCGCAGGTAATCTTCCGCAGTTTAAGACAAGTATAACTAAAGAACTAGCATTAAACTTTTTATTTAAACCCAGCCTGATTTTATAAAAAGAGGTTTTTTATCTTTTTTTTTTTTACTCTTTCTTTTATTCACTTATTTATATACGAAAACCTTATTTTTTCTAAAAAGAAATGCATCATAATAAAAAAGTACCAACCCATCCTGCTTATGAAGCTATTCTTAAAGCAATGCAAGCAAGTGAACTTAATTGGCAAACAACTGAACCTGCCATTTTAAGAGATATAATAGAAAGTGCACCCGTACCTCCTAACGTCATTTTACCTGATACTTTAGTGGAAGAAAAAGAAATCACCATTGATTTACAGAATACTGGTGGGTTACAAACTTCTTCAACATTAAAATTAATTGTGACACGTCCTCCTGGTACCGAAAATAAAATTATACCTGCTTTTATTTATCTGTAAGTTTAAACTAATCATAATTATAATAATAAATATAAAAAGACTACTACATATTTCTATAATAGCTAAATCAATTTTATTTTATTTTATTATACTTTTAGTGTTGGTAAATAGTGACAACAATAATAATAACGTACTTCTTTCTTTTTTATTTATTTATTTACCAAACTATTGCTTTATTATTCCTTTTGTTTTTTTTTCTAGGCGGCGGCTTTCTCCTTGGTTCATACAGAGCGGCAGAAAAATTTATTAAAGATGTAAGTTTCATATACATATTCATATACATATATACGTGTATGTGATAATGGAAATAATATAGTGAAAGTCATAACGATTACAAAATATTAATATTAATATAATAATTATATATATATATATATATTAGCTTACTGTTCAAGCCAATGTAGCTGTAATTTTTGTTAGTTACAGTTTAGCACCTGAAGTGAAATTCCCTGTGGCAACTGAAGAATGCTACTCGTCTATTTTATGGATTCATCAACATGCTAATGAATTAAACATCGATTCATCAAAATTGGTAGTTGGTGGTGACAGTGCTGGTAAACAAAAATAAAATATAAAAAAAAGGAGAAGAGTGAGATATATAGAAATTAATGTTAAATGAATCAATTTTCTTCAATGTTATTTTTTCTGTTTTCTATTTTTTACTTTTTTTGTTGTAATCAATATTTATATATAAAGGCGGTAATCTCTCTACTGTATCATCGAGTAAGTTCTTATTATATATAAATATAGAAATAGAATTAAAATTTTGATGTAATAACTTTTATTTTTATATTTCTAGTTTTATTGAAAAAACGAGGACATAAAGACATTCTTAAAGGGCAAATTTTAATGTATCCTTATGTAGCATTTAGCGGTGATAACTATGAATCTCGACAAATATTTGGTGACGGGGATTATATGTTATCAAGGGAAGATTTGAAACGTATTGGAAAAGCATATCTTGGAGATATTGATAAAAAAGATATTGACGATATTCGTTTATCACCTATTAAAGCAACCGATGAAGAATTAAATGGATTACCAAGAGCTTTAGTAATTACAGCCGAATGCGACGTATTTCGTGATGAAGGCGAACATTATGCCCATCGTTTATTAAAAGCTGGTGTGAAAACAACTGCTATTCGTTCTATTGCTGCCGCTCATGGTTTTTTGACTGCTCCTGTAGATACTGAGAATTATATTCAGTGCATGGATACTATTTGTAGGTTTATTAATGCTTCATTTTAAGGTTTATTTTAGTATTATTAATTTCGTTGTTAGTTTTACTATTATTATTTTCTCTTTCTTTTCTTTTTTATTTTTTTGTATCATATTGTATTTTAATAAATAGATTCTCGTTAATATAAAAAATAACTACTGTGTTAATTTCTTAATTTGGATTATTTTGAATTTTTTATTTGTCCACGAAAGCATCAAAGAAATGCCTTTTTTTCATGGTACTTTTATCCATATTTTATTCAAGGCTATTAGATGCTTCTTTTTATTAAAAAATTAAATAAAATAAAAAAATATTACGATGATTACGATAAATGAGTGTTATCATATTTGCTAACAAGTGATATATACTTGAGCTAAATTAACTCGGTTATATATAATCATGAATAGTATTTTATTTTTTAAAATCATAATTTTTTTTTTATTTTTTTTTTATTTTTAATGAAAAGGCAATTAAAACTGAACCCAAAAAGCTAATAATGTTTATTATTTCTCACTTTATTCGACTATTCTATTTATACATAGATTTTTTTTTCGCAATGTTCACTTTATTTTTATGAAATTTTATAAAAACGTAAAAGAAAAAAACAGATGATGTATTAGAAGATTTATATATTAACTTCATAAAATAAACAAACAATATTAAGTACATCTAATAAATATTTAATATAGTTGGATTATCTATTTAGATAGATGGAATTATTTTAACAAACTTTATTGTCTATGCCAACTCTTTCTATACCTTTCTTTTCTTTTATTCTACATAGTAAGCTTAAACTATATGAAATTTTAGTCCACTTTCGAAAAGAGGTTATAAAGAAATATCTAAAAATGGATCAAATTTATTCCAAATGTATTTGCAGTTTAGTCTATTAAAAAATAATATACATAAAATGTAACATTACTATTATTAAAATATTCATGATCAAAAATCTAATTCTATATTGTATTCCTCATTGCTATTTCATAATGAATAGTTTCATTGGATTTTTTTTCCTTTGCATTTTATAATGATTGAAGAAAGTTAATTAAATATTTTATAGTTAATATTGATTGTTTAAAATTTTTAATAAATATATATAATAGAGAAAAGTTGATTATTGAAGATGATTAAAATCACAAAGCAACCCTCGGTTTATAATATTTAAATTTCTTAAAGTGTAAGTAAAAATTAAATGATAATAATATATATTATGAAATAGGTATATAAATTAAATTAATAGTCAATCATAATATGTATATATGTATTTTAATTAGCTTGGAATGGTTTAACAAACTTGGTTCCAGATTCTTCCATAGAAGGCTTGATATATTCAATGCTCCCTCTTCCGGTGGAGTTAGTATTAACATTTTTTGATTCTTCCATAGAAGGTTTAATGTAATCAATACTCCCTCTTCCCGTGGAGTTCGTATTAACATTTGTTGATTCATCAGAAAATAGCTTTGAATATTCAGGTTGATCAATGGATTTACGTGGATCTTGTTGTTCTAATACAAAAGCATTTTTTTGTTTTCTTTTACGATGGCGAATAAATAAGAACAATCCAATAGCAGCGCCCTGTATATATATATAAATTGTTATTATTCATTCATTCATTCTTATTATTATTATTGTTTATTTACCAATAAAACAACAACAATAGGAACAACAATAGCAGGGATTAATACATTCAAACTAGGTCCATCGTTTCCATTATATTTAGTTGTTACATTTGAACTAATTAAAGGTGTTGCCCAAACTGGATTTTTTGGATCAGCAACATTTAATATAGATAAACTTTCAGCTGAAGAACCAGCATCATAAAATCCAAATAATAAAAGTAATGAAGTTGAATTATAAAGAGTTGCTATAAAAAAATTAATAATAATAATAATTAATATCTTTTTTTTAAAAAAAATAAAATAAAACAAAAATAAAACTAGTTAAATGTGTTATTACCAGCGTGACCAAACCTAGCATTATTAGTAGCTGATGGACTATTAGGCAATCGAACGTGGGTAAAGTTTTTAGCAGCACAATCAAATACATAATATATATCAGATGCAATAGTAGCTATTATAAAATACATGTAAACATGTTAAAAATAAATATCCATGCTAAAATTTAGTTTGATTTGTCTATATATGTTTTTTTTTTATAATTTACCCCCTGCGACTAAAAGTTGAGCACCACCATAGATCAAGAGAGATTTACCATCAGCAGCTAATATAAAAATAAAAGAAATTAAGAATAAATTAATATATTGATATTTTCTATTATTAATTTTATAAATAGTAAATAGTAGTTATCATTAATAAAATATAAAATTTAACCTACTTGCAGTTGTTGTATGGAGTCCTCTACTAGTTGGAAGATTGCCACTAGCAGTGATTGTACCCCACTTTGAGTTATGAGTATCAAAAGTAAATATGTTGTTAAATTGAGCAAGGTAAATAAGAGCCGTTTCATTAGCTTTAAAATATCCACCGATGATATAAATTAATCCATCACTAGCTAAGGTGGCTGTGTGTTCAACTCTAATTTCTCCAGTATTGATATGCATATTTACCCAGGATTTCTAATAATAAAGAGAAATAATGGTAATAATAATAAAAAAAAAGTGATAAATCAATAATGAAATAAAAATTTATATACATTCATATAATGTGTATCATTTCAAACATACAGTTCTATAATTAAATATACCATAATCATAAGTATAAGCATTTCCAGATGAATTTCTATATTAATAAATATATATAAATAACAACATGAAATATAAAATGTAAGTTTACATATAAAATATTTAAGATGACATTTGATATTAATTGTTATTTAGATGCATACAGTGTACCACCCCACACACAAATTGAGTCGTCACCAAGGTTTACCAATTCCATTCGTGTACTGTGTACAAAAAAAAAAAAAAAACGAGAGAGAAGGGAGAAAGACAGAACGAAGGGATTTAATTAGATAAGTGCTGTGTATGTTAATAATTAAATAAATATAAAACAATATATATATTACGAATAAGTATTGTTAGGCATTAAAGGTAATTCACTCCATAAATCATTTTGAGGGCTGTAATGTAAGAATGGGTGTGATATATTTAGATTCTCATATTCAGTTGTTCCAGAACCTAAATGAAAATAATAATAATAAATTTTTTAATATGAATTATCGTCTTTTCTTTCGTCATCGTACTTTTCTATTTTAGGTCATCCTTACCTCCATACATAATATAAGTGTTATCGGTTAAACCGACGGTAGCAACATCGCCAAGATTTGTCAATGAAAGGCCTTTATATGTATTTGATACTGGTTTCCATTGGATATTTGATTTGTTATACTGTGATAAATCTCCAAGTGGTTGTAAATCCAAGGATATATGTTCATTGACCGAGCCTGTAAAATAGGGGCCAAGTTCACCCAAATTGAAAAGAGTAAAGCCTCCATAACAATATATTTTTGATTGGATGAGGACACACCCTAGGTCAATATTAAATAATAATAATTATAATAATATTAATATAAAAATATATCTTTACTTCTAAACTTTATTTCATGACTTTATAATTTATTTGTTTTTCCTTTTTTAAGTATATACCTGGACTAAGTCTTCCGCTTAATTGATCTGCTTGACCATTGGTATTTATTATGATATTACAGAAATAAATAAATAGTAGTAAATTATTGTATAAAAATGACTTTCCTGCCATTTTATAATATACAAACTATAAAATTAATAAAAAAGGATAGAAGAACAAAAGAAAAAAGAATTAAAAAATGGAAAATTGTAAATAATAACCTATTTCTTAAGCCCATCTCTATATTATTTACCTTTTGTGTAATGTGGTACAGTGTTTAAACTAGATTACTCATTAAAAAAAAAAAAAAAGATGCGAATAAAAAAAAAAACATGTCATTGGATTTTTTAAATACATATTTGTGTCAAGTTTACTTTTTTTTTTTTTTTTAAAATAATGATTACCTTTTATGTTCATTTCCATTACTTTTAACCTTATATTTATATTACATAGTTCTATACATAGTATATATATTTACTTATTCTCTTGAATATAATTTAATTATTATTATATACTATTCTTGATATGATCTATTCAATTAATAAATACTGATTAATGATACGTAAGGTACCTAAACAAAACTAATTGAAAGGATTTTCGTTTTTACCAGTATCCTTGGATATTATTTTTAGACTAATATACGTTTCCAGTGTAAAAATTTTAATAAAAATCAAGTGTCACGTTGATCCATTGTTTTGCTTTGTTCTTTCTTTTTTCAATGGGTATACAGGTTCATTTCCTAAAACAGAAATCGAGATAACTATAATACCCTTTTATGACTTGCTATGAGACCGATGATATTGTTCCAGGCAAATCGTATCAATTAGAAAACCAGGAAAAATATGTCAAGTTTAACTCGAGCCTAAAAAAAAGAAGTTGTATAAATAGAGGTACGATTACTTTAATAAATCAATTTTCATTTCTTTTTTTTGTTTCAAATTGTTGGCTAATAGTCATATTCTTCTTTTTACTTGTGCTTAGTTTTTTTAAATATGATTTGGTTACATAATACAAACTTGTAAAAGTTTTATTATTAAATTAATTTATATGTAAAACTATGAAAAGTTGGTTTTTTTTTACAATACAAATCCACAGTCATATTAATAAAATTAACAATATGTTATAATATCTATAACCGTATATTTATTAATATATATAATTATAGTGGTAAACATAATAGATAATGGTAATAAAAAAGTTAATTATTGAAGGGAAAAAGATGACAAAAAATCTTTTTGGATTAAAGAATTAAAATTGATTTTTAAACTCCAGTCCGAAAGTTTTCAATTCAAAATCTAGTACTAGTTTTTTTTTTTTTCGTTTTTTTATTTCAATCTATTTTTTTTATTAAAAAGAAAAGAATTAATGTAATAACAATTGTTAAATAGTAAAGTAAAGTTACTTTATTAAAAAATAGCCATATTATATATATATATATATATAATGTCGGTCTAAAATAAAAAATAAAATATAAAGGTAATGTTATGGTAATCAGCTATATTTTATATATAATAAATATTTTTGTATTTATAATAAAATGTATAAAGTAATAAATGATTATACCGATTATTATTATGGGTTATGCAAGTGTATAAAAGCAACAACAACATCATATTATTTTTAGTTGGATAAATAACAACTTTTTTATATGTGAGGGAATAGGCAACAGCTATACGCGCCATACTCAGGAAAAGAAGTAGGAGTAAAGTTAAATAGAATTTTTTGCTTTAGATATATAAGCTGTAATATATACATTAAAGTTTTACTTTTCTACTTTTATTTTGCTTACAACATGGAGTGTATAAATAAGTTGAATGCATCATATCATATTGAAATAATAAAAAAAATAAAAAAAAAATAATGTTAATGTTCAAGTAATCGAATGTCACTTTGGAAAACAAATTTAGCAAATGGTATATATACATATGATAAATAATGAAATGAAGAATATAAAATCAGGATATACTACTTGATAATAGCCAATGTATATACATACATACATACATATATACATACGTATATATATATATATTAATAGCAAAACCCAAGGCTGAATGTTCACTAATTTGTAACAACTTTTATTGGAAATACTACTTTATGATCTATTAAATCTTTAGATAAATAGAAATAAGTATAATAGCTATATAATCTCTATATACTTGCTTCATATAAATGTATTTATTTTAAAAACGGTTTGATGAATTCATATGACCGATGAACTTTAAAAAAGTTATTAAACAACCTTTATTGAAGAAAGGTAACAGGCGTTGTGTTGCACAAGGGTGAGAGGGGGCTAAGCTAGTATGGGCTTGGATTTGTAAAAAAATCAGATTAAGCCTTAAAGGTAATATGTCTTTTACGAAGAATACGTCATTGTAATTTCTTTTTATGCTCATTTTGTTTTATTTTTTTAAATATACGTAGATAGTTTAAAAGAATAGTAAAATCTACATTTTATTTTATCAAGCTATATTAAATAAACCAACTTTTTATCGAATTCAATAAAATAAGCATCATAATCAAAAGAAAAGAATTTATTATTTAACCCATTAGTATCTTGACTATATATATATATATATATATATTACATGTATAATATTTTTAAGACTTGCAAAGTTTATTTTTATTTTACAAAAACGATATCTAAAAGCAATAAAAAAGATGGTAATGAATAAATTATAATGTTACAAAAATAAAGGTTGTAGAAATAAAGTAAATACATATATAGTGATGTTATTACAAGATATGAAAGCGATAGACAGTATAAACTAAATATATGATAGAAATACTTGTATTTTATTTTTACATGAATAGAAATTATAAGCTTATGGATATAAAATTAAATATACCATAGTTACAAGTATAGCTAAATTCAGTTGATGATATATGTTAATGAGTAAATATAAAATAGATAAAGAGTTAAAATTAAAATAATAGTACATACCCATACTTGATAACTTACAAGGTTCCACCCCATGCCCACCATTAGTCATTACCAAGAATAACAATTGAGGTTGTGATTCTTGTTAAAGAACAAAGAGTAATTAAATTAAATTAAATTATATTAAATTATATTAAACTAGTTAAATAATGAATGAGTTTTAACGCAATCATTGTATCCTTTGTCATTCATATTCTTTTATCAATTTACCCTTACTTCCATAGAAAATATAACTATTACCATTACATTTTAACCGTAACATCGTTGCCAAGGCAGTTAAAGTATTTTCCATTATAAGAGTTGGATACAAGATTCCATTGAATTAATGATTAACTTTAGCGAGATAAATTTGCTTCAAATGCTTGTAGATCTATGGTTATTAATGAAAAAAAAGGGCATATACCTGTTTTTAATATCATGGTATTACAAAAATCAGGTAATATGGCTATTGAAAACACCTCCCCTCCACTAGGTGACATGTTAGTTCAAAAAGTGTATATATGATTATATAGTACTCCAAGAAATAAGCATATGATTTCCTTAAAAAAAATATTTGATTTGGCTCATATATTCATTTTTGTATACTTTAATAATATGATGAAGGTAAAACTTTTGAATGATTTATGTCAATAAATATTATTAGTTTATCTCTGAAAGTATATTGGTCCATCTATAGATAAAAAACGGAATTTTATTATTTCTTTTACCAGGTTTTTTCGTTAAAGCTTTATTAGAGAATAATATATAAAACTTTTAGCCATTCATCCAAAAGAAAGAGTAGGGATTTGAAATTAATTTGCAAGTTTAAAAAAACTAAAAAATTTTCATTTTAGTTTCTTTACGTTTTTTTCCATTTTTTAAAAAATAAAATATACTTTATACTTAATATTTTCAATAGTATGAGCATATGAAATAGCAAAAAATATAGCTAAAATAAAACCATGTTATCAGAAAAATGATTTACTTGAAAACAAAGGGCAGCTTGATGATTATTATGGATCATTATAATAAAGTAGCTTATCAGTAAAAATACAAAAGGAAAAGATTTAACTTGTTGGTATTGTATATAAAACATATTCATAAATTAGTATGATAACAGTATTCAGCTTTTCATTTGTAAGACTTGAAAAAAGAAGTTAGTAATAGTACTTTAACCCATAACAAACTTTTTTGTTAATGTTATTTTTATAAAACTTATAAAACTACCTATGCTATTATGTTTATTTTATTTTTTAAAAGTTGTGATACCATAGTAAGCATAACGTTAAACTTATATACAGGCTACCTGCTCACTAATTATTACTCCAACGTAAAGACAATAAAACCATCCATCAATTCCATAGCAACACTTGAAATATAAGTAACAAAATCAAAAAGGTTATAATATACCCTGTACAGTAGTTTTTTTTAAGTTTCTGCAGTAAATATAAATGGTATTATTGATACTAGGTTGGTGACTATTTTAACTACAAACACTGTAATTACCCTTGATGGTTATAGAATGGATATCAAAAAAAAAAAAAAAAAAAAAAAAAAAAAAAAAAAATGCATGTATTTGGGAAAATCAAATGTATTTGCAACAAATAACTTGGATTTATCTGGCATATATATTTATTACTGATGGCAATAAAAGATTTCAGTAACCATTTAAAAAAACACCTCAACTCTCGATGAATTTGACTATCACTCTTTATATAAACGGATTATCATTTTTTCCTTTAAAAGACAAAGGCGATAGCTATTTATTTTAATCAAATAATGACAATAGTATAAATAATTTTATGGGCCAGAGTATATAAATATATTTATAAGGTTCAGATCATAATGCAAATGAAACATTGGATTCATATTTCTTTGGGCTTTTTTTTTATTTTAAAAAAAAACTAGATCTTTTCTATTACATACTACTGGTTATAATCCTGGTAAGAAGAAGTAAAAATAGTTGCAAGGTTAAAAAAATCTAAAAATATCTCTGTTCATATATGGTTTATTATGGTAGTTTTATTATTATTAAAAAATAAGATATTTCTATCAAGACAATAGGAGCTTTAGAATCAAGTAAGAGTAACAACGTACAACCAAATTAATGATGCATGGATTATCAACTGGACATATATTATGCAATGATATTAAATAAATAAGCAAGCCAGGTCAATTTGTTTATAATCACCAAGGACCATTTCACCATTAAAAAATACCTACTGAAAATCGTGTGAATAATTTACAATCGAAAACCCAAAAATAAATAATATTTATTTTTAAAAAATAATCCTGTGCGCAATATAAAAAAGGGATTAAAGCAAAATAAAAATATTTCATTTTTAAAATCGAATCAATAATATAAGAAATTTTTAGATTTTGGGAGGTCATTAATCGATTTGTGAAAAAAAGGAAACTAACCATGGATATTTTATTGACACTGCCTCATTGACATTATTTTTTTTTTTTCGTCACGCTATCTTTTTGGCTTTTCGTATCACCATCTCAGCATTATATTCTTATTCTAATTGATGACAACCTACGTCCAGACGTAAAAGATAAAAATAAAAATAAATCAACAGCATACGTAATTTATATATTCAATGATGATTAACTCAACAACATTACATATATATATAATTATGAATAACTCCTTTTATAACCGATATATAAAAGATATGGAGACGAAAATATTTATAAAGTAAAAAGATGATAATAATACACAAATGAAAGAAAAAAAGAAAATGTATAAAAATAACTTAATATGGATACTTCCTCAAAAACAAAGTGTAACAATAGATTTTATCAGGACCAATTAAATAAATATTGATCTCTTTCTTTTTTTCGAATTAATCTCTCTCTCTTTCCCTTTTATTTATATTTTTTTAAATAAAATAAATAATCTTTTTTTTTTTATTTAAAATGGCGGAAAAGTCTATTTTATTTAAAAGTTTGTTCCTTTCTATTTTTTATAATATTATTCTATATGTCAGTGCTCAAACAAATTCAATACAAAGTAGAAATATGCCTGGTAAAGATAAAATATAAATATAATATTTTTTTAAAAAAAATAATTAAAGTTTGAGAGATACATATTAATATCTTTTTATTATTATTAATATTATTTACTTAGGGTGCGTACTTGTTGAATCCAAGATTTATTGCTACGGTGGATTCACTAAAGTAAATTATAATATTAATAATAATATTTATACAATTATAAAACACTCATAATAATAATACTAATATATACATATTCTAAACTACTACCACAACTATACTCTCTTGTAGTATCAAATTAATGATTATGGACCATATTATTCAAATGCACTAAACGACCATATAGTATTAGATTTACAACCACTTGGAAATTTATCACATTTCAATCAATCTATGATTCAATGGAAACCTGTATCAAACAGTTTTAGCGGTGTTGCTTTACCTAATATTGGTAACACTGCTACTGTTGCTTTATCAGATAACTCTTATATTTTATATGGTGGCAGTGAAAATACTTTTGGAAATTGCCCTAATTTAACTAACCCCTTTTTACATTATGATCCTAAATCTGATTCTTTCAAATCATTACCTATGTTGGCAAATAACACTTATGCGTATGTACAATATAATTGGTATGATGATAATAATTGTTTTAACAGTGCCACTTATAAAAAAACAAATATATATATATATATATACGCTTTTTCTTTTTCTTTTTATATGTAGTTCTCGATTGCAATTAGTCAATCTTGGTAATGATGCTATTTTTATTTGGGGTGGATCATTGTAAGTTTTCTTTTTCTGATATACATACATATAAATGTATAATTAAATTCATGTTTTAATCTTTTTTTTTTATTAAAAAGGAATTCATCTGGATGGCAATTTACTTTTGATTACGGTGTATTTAATTATAAAACTGTAAGTTTATGATGATATTATATTTTAAATATATATAAATATATATTTACTTATTATCATTATTAAATTTTAGGCTAGTTGGTCTAATATGAATATTAATGCTGGTGCTATTAGAATTGACCATACAGCCAATTTAGCTGCAAATGGATTAATTTATATCATTGGTGGTTACTTTAAAGCAAATGAAACAGAAACTATTTATCTCGCAGATATTAGTAGAATGTATACATTTGATACTCAAACCTTTAAATGGGGTAACATCATTGGTAATGGTCAAATTCCAACGAATAGAGGGCTTCATACAACAACAACTAGTAAGTAGTATATACATACATCATCCTTATTCATTGAAATTAGTTTATAACTTATTTATTTTTTTAAAAAAACACCATGCTAACTTTAAAAAAATATTATTTTTATTTAGCTGCTGATGGCAAAACTTTCTTGATTTATGGTGGTTCTCAAGTATTAGTGTCTGGATGTAAGATATATAAATACATATATATCTATGAACTTGATCAAACGCATATCTAACCTAATCAATTTTTTTTTATTAAAACAATATAGTAACTGTTGCAACTGACGTTTATTTTACATATGATACCGTCAGCAACAGTTTTGCACAAATTCAATTACCAAAGAATGAATTGTCTTCCAGTAATAATAATGGTCGATTTGGTCATTTTGGTAATAATTATAAAAAAAATAATTATATATATACAACAAATTATTAGACATTAACGACTAAATACTACTTGCATTCTTTATATATATGTATTTATAGCTGCTCTTTATAATTCAACATATCTCATCTTATCTTTTGGATATAGAGATACTAATTCCCCCGCTGAAAGTTTAGCCATATTGAACGTTGCTGATCCAAAAAATCCAGTTTGGGCTACAGCTATAAATGAGCCAGAAGTATCTGATAGTGGAAGTGGTGGAACTGATTCGAAAATTTTAATTCCTGCTATTGTTGTTCCTGTTGTTGTTGTATTATTGGTAAATAAATTAATAAATAAAATATAATTATAAGAAAAAAAATAATAACAATGCATATATATATTTTATTTATTTATTTATTTAGGGCGCTGCTGTTGGATTATTCTTTTTTATACGCTATCGTAGAAAGCAAAAAGAAAATGCTTTTATATTGGAACAACAAGATCCACGTAACAGAGAACCTAATCCTATTGACTTCATGGATGCCTCAACTGAAAAAACACCTACTGAAGTTAATACTAATTCCGTTGGTAGAAGAAGTGTTGAACTGACTAAACCTTTTATGATGGAATATGATAATCAAACTGCAACAGTCCATGACAACCATAGTCAAGTTACTGATACTAGTTATCAAAAACCACAAGCTCCATTGCCACCACAGCACTGGGCGACAAAAGTTGAACTTTCTAATGCACAACCTGTTAAACCTTTTGATGCTGGCCAATGAAGAAAAGAAAGAAAAAAAAAAGATCATTTATTCAAATGCTCTATTTCATATTATTTTTTAATATAATGTAACATTATCATTATTTATTTATCCATCTATTTATTTATTTAACTATTTAATTATCTACATCCTTATATATTTATTTTATATTCGTAAGTCTTTTTTATTAAAAAAAAAAACGTTAACTTTTATTGAAACATGAATATTAATATAAAATAAATTATAAAAATAAAAATAAACTAAAGGTAAAACAAAGATAGAATATACCAAAATAAAATAAATAAAAAAAAAGAAATTAAAATATCATGAATGATAAATCTTTCTACATTCAATAATTCAAAAACTAATACAATTCTTTAAATGGTACATTAATAATCTTTGTACTGCTATAATAAATTTCCTCTTTCTCCTTTTGTATTATTGTGCTTAAATCCCAGTTTTGTAAACTATAAAAAGAGATAGAGAGGGGAGCGAACCTAAAGGTTTTGTAGTCAGTGAAAGTTGGCGACCAAAAGGTAAATTTAACATTATACTTTGATATCATCTATAAGTATAAAATAAAATAATAAATAATAAAAAGACAGATGATGTATTACTGCTTATATTTATAAAATTATTAATAGACAGGTATTTATTATGAGTCAAAATATAATTTCTATAATCCTTTTTTAAATCGCTACAAGTTGAAATTTGAATATTGTAATTATATTATCCTTTTATAAATTTATTTCATACGTATTACTAGTAAGTTAAGCTTCTTTCCTTCATACTTTTATTGGCAAGTTGACTATATTGATGCATAACAACTCAAACAGCTCTCCTTTAGTAATTCATTTTCCAAGTTGTAGAGTCTTATTTTAGTTGTTACTGTTGCCATGCTATATATTCATGTTATTTAAAATAATATATATGTTTTCAATAGAAAGTCCTTTTAAGCTCTATTTTTTTTTTTTTTTTTTTGATCAAAGGTTTTTCTTTTAATATTAACTTTCAGCTATATATATAAATATATATGGTACTATCTTATCGATACATGAAACTATAATAAAAATCACTTTTTATTATATTTCTATTTTATAAAGAGAAAAAAATATTAAACCAGCATTTTTTTAAAGTTATTTACATCATACTGAATCTTGTAATACAGTAAACCAAAAACAATACTTTCTTACATTTTCTACTTTTTTTATTTTATTTTAATAAAAATCATCGTTTTTCTAACATTTTTATTAAAAATTAAACATATGAATCGATTTGATCAATATTTTTTTATAGAAAAATATTAATTGTCATAATGTTACTACTATTTTGTTATTATTGTAAAAATTTACCTATATATACATTAGACGTGACACCAAGTTATTTATTAGTCGTACAAACCAACTGATCATAGATTTTTTTTTAGTATTGTTTAATTTTATTTAATCTGGCAATCAAAGTGATAAAAGCTTAATTTCAATTAAAAAGTTTAAAAGAAATTGATATAAAAAACTACTTTTTTTTTAGCTGGCTTTATTGTTGAAAGGAACAAAATTTTACATAAATTAACAATACAATCTCAATAAAAAAAAAGGTAACCTTGACGTATAATTAAAATATAGCATTATCGACTTTTTTATAATGATATAATTTTCGAGTTTAAAAAACATTGTATTACATTACACTAATAATATTTCAAGGCTTAGACTGCTATAAAAGTCAACTTTAACAAGTTTCTTTTCATCTTTAACTTTTTTGTTCCCTTTTCTTCCCTTTTTTTCTGTTTCTTTTTCTGCTTTTTTTTTTTTTTTTTGAAAAAGAAAAAATATATTTTAATTTCTCTAATGACTGAAAAGTCTTTTTTCCTCCAAAATGTATTATTTTTCTTATTGTTATTCTTTAATATAATAATAAATATTAATGGACAAGAAATTTCACCAAAAGGCAGAGTTTCTCCTGGTACATAATTAATAAATAAATATAATAAAATATATTTTTAAATTAAGAAAGTATTTATATATAAATGCTATTTATTATTATAATTAATAAAATAAATATAAAAAATAAAAAACAGGATGTGCTCTTATTAAAACAAAGATATATTGTTTTGGAGGATTTACTGAATACAAATTGGCTGACTATCGTCGACCTTTTTATCAATCCGCATTGAACGAACATATCACCTTGGATTTACTACCTCTCGGATCAAACTTATCACAATATAACCAATCTAATCTTCAATGGAAACCTGTATCTAATACTTTCAATGGCGTTTCATTAATAAATTACGGTCAGCCTGCTACAATTGGATTAAGTGATGACTCCTATATTATGTATGGAGGCACTTATACTAGTGGTCTTAATAACCCTAATTTAACTTTTCCCTTTTTACACTATAATCCATCGACTGATTCATGGAGTCAATTGCCTTTAATGCCTAGTGGTGCTTATTCGTAATATTAATAAAAATATTTTATACGTACATATATATATCTTAAGTTTCATTGAGTTGATTTAACTTTTTTTTTTTTCTTTTTATGTACAATCAGTACTCGAACTCAACTTGTTAATAGAGGAGATGATTCCATTTGGATATGGGGTGGTTCATTGTAAGTTATTATACAAATGCGAGTTTTTTTTTTTTTTAAAAAAAATAAATCTTATGTATATTTATATATATATATATATAGAGCTTCGACTGGATATCAATATACTCCTGATTATGGTATTTTTAATTATAAAACTGTAAGTGTATGATTATATATATATATTAATCATATGTATTTTCATTCACACTTTTTTTATGTAAAATATTAGAAATCTTGGTCGAATATGCAAATCTATACAGCAGCTATTACAGCAGATCATACAGCTACATTAGCCCCCAATGGATTGATTTATATTATTGGAGGATATTATAAACCTAATGCAACAGATGATTGGTACACTGCTAATTTTAATAGAATATTTACTTATGATACTCAAAGTTCACTTTGGACTGATGTCGATACTGCTGGTCAATTTCCGACCGAAAGAGGGCTTCATACAACAACAGCAAGTAAATTAAATAATATATGTTAAACCCATAATCATTATTATTTATTAAAATTAAAATAGGAACCATAGTTCTTAATGTTATATTTATTATTGTTTTTTTAAAAAAATATACTAATTTAATTTTGTCATTATTATTAATATTACTGTTCTATTTAGCTCCTGATGGTAAATATCTCATTATCTATGGTGGTGCCAAAGTATTGGATACTGGATGTAAGATATATATATATATATATATATATATGTATATATATGGTTGAATATATATCTAATTTGATTGTTTTCCTTATTTTAAATTTATAGTATCCGTTCCAACTGATATTTATTATATATTTCATACTAGCTCTAATAGCTATACTGCAGTTGAATTACCTAAAAATGAATTATCTCCCAATGGGAATAATGCTCGATTTGGTCATTTTGGTAGTATATGCTTTATATAGATATATAACAATATAATGCATATATGTATAATTAAACTCTTTTCTATTTTTTTTTTTTTTTTTTTTTTTTTTTTTTTTTTTTTTCAAATTTTATATTATATTTTTCTTTATAGCTGCCCTATATAATTCAACCTATCTTATTTTATCATTCGGTTATAGAGACACAAGTGTTCCAGCTGAAAGTTTATCTATATTAAATATTGCTGATCCAACAAAACCTGTTTGGGCTACAGCTTTAAGTGAACCAGATACACCAAAAGATAATGGAGGTGGTGGAAATGGACCTGATTCAAAAATATTAATACCTGCTATTGTTGTTCCTGTCGTCGTTGTATTATTGGTAAATAAAATATAAGAACTAAATGAAATAAAAATAAAAATAATAATAATAATATTTATATTTATAGGGTACTGCTGTTGGACTATTCTTTTTTATGCGCCACCGTAAGCAACAACGTAAAAATGCATTTGTATTAGAACAAGAGGATCCACGTAGACATGATTCCAATCCTCTTGATTTTATGGATAATACAACGACAGTGACAACCGCCAATACAAATTCTTTAGGTAGAAAAAGTGTTGATGTGACTAAACCTTTCATGATGGAACACAGTAGTCAATATACAACAACTAATAACGGTAGCCATATTTCCAGTATGAACAGTCAACAACCTAAAAGGATTGAACTTTTTGAAAAAGAAGTCATTAAACCATTTGATGCTGGACACTAAAAAAATCCATGTATTTCAAACTTGTATAAATATGCTATCTATTGTTTTTAAAATCTTGTAATATTATCATTACCTATTTATTTATTTTTTATATTTGTACAATTTTTACCTTCATCATGTTATAAATTAATTATTTGTTTTGTTCTTTATTTATTTTTTTACCTATAATTTTTTTTGTTTGTAGACATGTTTTATTAACTATAAATACAGTCTCGTGAAATTTCTTAAAAGCACCATAAATATAAATTCAATTCCTCATAAAAAAAAAAAAATGGTATAACGAATACATTCTATTTTATATACTTATATGATGAATTTTAGTCTATTAGATTGATGAAAAGTTTGTTTAATATGAATTAATATATATATATATATATATAAATGGTGTTATTGTATTATAGCATATACTAGATAAATATTAAAATAAATTATAATGATTTGTTTAATAGTTGTTATATTCCTTTATTACCTAACCTACATTTTATTTTTCACCAATTCAAACTCATACTACCCTAGTCCTTCAATTTTACGCCATATGATATACCTTACTTTTCAGTCAAATAAGGTTGTTTCTATTATTACTATCATTTTTAATATTTTTACACAAGTCTACATGTTAAAGTACACTAGTTGTATGAATTCATTCATTTATTCATTATAACTAAATAAAATGAACATAAAAAAATATACCTAGCCAATATATAATGGCAATTTTATATACATTCATATATTTATTTCTATATTATCTGAATTTACATAATAATAATAATATATATATATATATATGTATGTATGTAATTCCAAATGACACTTCTAATACAATACTATTAGTTTAATGATTTTAAATGGTATAAATTGGCACCTATTTAATCCTTATTTTTGTCGCTAGAATTGTTAAGAAAGTGTATTAGTCCATTTATTGATCGTTGTTGAGCACTTGCACTATTATTTCATAGTATTCATCCCATTCTTAATCATGTGCAAACAAACTGCTGACATTTTTATTTTTTAAAATATTCTATTATTTAAAATGATAAATCTTTCACTTTTTTTCTCAATTTAGTACGTTACATTCAATTTTTATATATTCTACATTATAAGAGGGATAAAAGAAAAAAGAAAAAAATAGAAAATGATTATATAAATTAAAAATAAATATAAATACACATTATACAAAAAAAAAAAACCTATAACTATATGTAAATTTATCTAATCTTATCTTTAGCATCACGTGTATATTATATGTATTAGTGCTTACTATTTGTAACGATATATAAAAAAGTCGTTGTTTATATAGCTGTAAGAGCTCTTTTATTATTATTGCTTGTTTAAACTGAATTAAACCATGGAATAATTGTTGTTATATCTATTTATTATCTTTAAAAATCCATACCATGGCTTTATATGAATTATTCATTCTATTATGGATATAAAAATATTCATACTATATTATGTACACATGCAGTTAGTATAAACTGCGTTAAACTAAGATACGTATAATATAATATTTATATACATAAATAATGTAGTTTTTTTTTTGTTGAATTACTTTTATACACTCCACTTAATATATAGTGATCAACTTTTATTATTAATTGTTTTATTTTTTTTTGAAAAAAAATAACTTTTGATTTTTAAATGAAATAAAAATGGACAGAAATTAAAAAAAAGCCCTCTTTCTATGATCATATATATTTTTAAACTAAATTTATGTAAGATATTAGTTATTTTATAGTATATTTAATTTTTATCAAACATAAATATATTTTTCGATATTTATTAAATATGAATTACTCGTTTTGAAAAATATTTGTTATTATATCTATTGATTATTCATTTAAGTTTGGATGTTACACTAAACTTTCTTGATTTTTTTTCATGAATATATGAATGTACCCTTACACACAATAGTCCGAATCAATAAAAAAAAAAAAAATCTTTTTCTCTCTTGAAAATGATAAAGTACTTTGGTATAATATTGATGGTTCTCTCGATTATGATTATTCTTTTTTTTGCCAACTTAATGATTTTTCATTTTAATAAATAACAGTACATTTACCATTGATAATAATCTAAAGTTATAAATTTAAAAAAGTTCATAAAAGATAATATTGACAAAAAAAGTTCCAATGGTTTTTTTAACTTAAACTTTACGTTACATTACACAGATTCTAATAATAATATACCAGGCTAAGTAAATTGAAAAATTATGTACTGATACCAAAATTCTTTCTCTTCTTCTTCTTCTTTACTTTTTTAAGGTTTTTCTTTCCAATTTTTTAATTTTCTATAATGATTGAAAAGCCTCTTTTACACAAATATGTATTTATTTTCTTATTATTTTTCTTTAATTTTATAACATATATCAATGGACAAGAAAATAAACCAAAGGGGAGAATCAATCCTGGTAAAAGATAATTTGTGTGTGCGTGTGTATGAGGAGAGAAAAGTAGAATTTGGAGTATAGAATTCTTTTATATAATTATTATATTTATTTTGTATTATAAATCAAGGATGTGCATTCCTACAAACAAAAATATATTGTTATGGAGGTTTTACTGGATATGGTTTGGCAGGAAATGGGCCTTATTTTAAAGACTCAATAAACGACCATATTGCTTTAGATTTACAGCCACTTGGAAATAATTTATCACATTTCAATCAATCATTGATTCAATGGAATCATGTATCAAACACATATAATAGTAATCCTTTAACCAATCTTGGCGGTGCTGCTACAGTTGAATTAAAAGATAATACTTATATTATGTATGGAGGTAAGGATAATTTGAGACAAAAAAGTATAGTGAAAAAGAAAAAGGAGGTGACTGTACTAAACAAACTATTATTGCTGTTATTAGGTTCGGTCATAACAGATGGTAACAGCCCTAACTTAACCTTCCCTTTCTTACATTATAATCCGGAAATAAATGCTTGGAAAACATTCCCTTTACTACCTTCAAACACTTATTCGTAATCTACCTTTAATTTCTATATACCTATTTATATATACATTTTCTGTGTGGCTCATCCTGTTTTTTTTTTTTTTTTTTTTTTTTTTAAAGATCGCGGACCAAAATTGTTAATCTTGGTAATGACTCGATTTGGATATGGGGTGGTAGATTGTAAATTATTAAAAAAATATACATGGCCATTTTATTTTATTTTATTTTATTTTTTAAAAAATAAAATGATTAAAATAATAATCTCATATTATATACATATTTATTAATATAGATATTCAAGTAAAAATTTATATTCAGCCGATTTTGGTATATTTAATTATAATTCTGTAAGTTTATAGTTATATATATATGTAAATTATTTATTTAGTTACTTATTAATTTTTATTAGGAATCTTGGGCAAATGTATTTCCTGATACAGGGGCAATTAAAGCAGATCATACTGCCACGTTAGGTAGTAATGGGTTAATTTATATCATTGGTGGATATTATAAAGCAAATGCAACGGATGACTCTTCACTCTCTCAATTTAGCAGAATGTTTTCTTTTAATACTCGTAGTTTAAGTTGGGGTTCTATAGATGCTAAAGGGAAAGTTCCATCAGATAGAGGTCTTCATACAACAACAGCAAGTAAGTTTTAACAAAAAATTATTATTATTATTTTTATTATTATTATTATTATTATTATTATTATTATTATTATTATTATTATTATTATTATTATTATTATATATAATGTACCATTTAACTAAATTAAAAAATAACATTGATATTATTTTTTTTAGCTGCTGATGGTAAATATTTTTTGATTTATGGTGGTGCTGTAGTTATAACTTCTGGATGTAAGATATAAATATATATAAGCAAATACGTATTTATAATTGATATTATTTTAATATGGCTTATATTTTTTATGTTTAATTTTATAGTATTGGTTTCCGAAGACGTTTATTATGTATACGATATTTCTAACAACTTTTTTACCGAAGTTCCATTACCTAAAAACGAATTATCTAATACCCGCAATAATGCTCGATATGGTCATTTTGGTATATATATAGCCATAAAAATAATACTATTATATTTATACAAACATATACAGACGTATATAAAAAGAAATCAACGATTTACTCGTATCATCGTTTTTACTTATTTTATTTTATGAATTTTTATTTATTTAGCTACTCTATATAATTCAACTTATCTTATTTTATCATTTGGGTATAATGATGCTACTGTTCCAGCCGAAAGTTTATCTATATTAAATATTGCTGATCCAACAAAACCTGTTTGGGCTACAGCTTTAAGTGAACCAGATACACCAAAAGATAATGGAGGTGGTGGAAATGGACCTGATTCAAAAATATTAATACCTGCTATTGTTGTTCCTGTCGTCGTTGTATTATTGGTAAATAAATAAAAACATAAAAACAATAATAATAGTGATGATAAATAATAATACTAGCAATAATATATATATATATATATATGAATATAGGGTGCTGCTATTGGATTATTCTTTTTCATACGTCATCGTAAACAGCAACGTAAAAATGCATTTGTATTAGAACAAGAAGATCCTCGTAAAAAAAATACCAATCCTCTTGATTTTACAGACCCTTCAACCGAGATAGCAACAACTGTAGCCAATTCTAATTCTTTAGGTAAACAAAGCATCGAAATAACAAAACCTTTCATGATGGAGGAATACGATTATCAAACCACAGCGTTTAGAAGTAATAATAGCCACGTCTCCAATACTAGTTATCAACAACAACATCAACAAAATTGGTCAACTGGGATTGGCCACACTAATATAGATTCTACCAAACCATTTGATGCTGGCCAGTAGTAATAATAATAGTAACCATCCAACTTATATGTATGTACTATCACGTTTTATAATATATTGTATTACTATCATTATCAAATTATTTTTCTTTTATACTTTGTACCCATAATTTATTTTTTCATAAGCAATATGTATAACTTGTATTAACTTTAATAAAAACTGAGCTGTTTTTAAATAATAATAAGAATTATAAATAAAATATGTAATAGATACTATGTATAGATAAATATAAAGATCAATAAAATAATTAATATTTTATTATTACCAAAGTGAACCATACATTTGTAGATACCAATGTAAAAATGAATCAGATACTACTTATTAGCAAATAAAGTAAACTAAAAAAAAAGGTATCCGTATATAGCTGCTCTTTTTAATTCAACTCATTTTATCATTTTGATATAATGGAAATAATGTACCAACTGAAAATTTATTCATATTAAATGTTGTTGATTCTAATAATTCAAGTTAGGCTACAAATTAAAGTAACCTGATTACACTCCAGAGTCTAACTCAAAAATATTAATATCTACTATTGTTATTTTTTTTTTATTATTATTATATTATTTGTAATTAGATTCATGAAAAAAAAATTTTAAAAATAAAAGAAAAAATAAATAATATAAATGTAAATGTACATATTAATATAAAGTATTGTTGGATTGATCCTATGTATATATATATATATATATATGTGTATGTGTGTGTGTCATTATAAAACAAAACAAATAAACCTTTTGTATTACAATAAGAGGATCCGCATAAAAAAAATAGTGCTTTAGGGAATACTGATAATAATTCTTTAGATGGAAAAAGTACAAATCATCAAAAAATATAGCTGGATTAGCTAACAGAGGTCAAACAAGTTGATATACCAAACTATAGTATCAAATAATCATTAAGTTTGTAAATGAAAAATATTCTCTTTTTTTTTATTTACTTTATAAAATCACCAGATATATTAATAAATCAATTGTTTTGTTTTGATACTTCTTTTTACGAATATAGATCTATCCATGATGACATATTATTTATTTTTATGTAGATCAAATTAAGCTCATCAGTAACGATCTAGAATAAGTAAAGTTTGTAAGCAGAAAATAAAGATAAATGGCTATTGTTAATTATATAATTGATAAAATAAAAATATGCTTATTAAGGTATTGTATTTATATTTTTTATTTATGCAAATATTATTTTTTCTTTTATTTTCTTAGATAATATATTAATTAATTTGGTATAGTTTTACTATTGGATAAGTGAACTTCATGAATGTATATCATCATCTAAAACTATCAACTACTTGTAGTAAGAAGAATCCAAAAAGAAGTATTTATTTAATTGCCTTTTTGGGAAGTGGCCATGATTGCCTTTTGGGAAAAAAAGTCCATTGGATTAATATGGTGATTGGCGGATTTATTTATTTGTTTACTTTTTTACAAGATGTTTTCAACTTTAAAGTACATAAAAAGATAGCTATCTAAAAATAAATAAAAAAGGTACACAAAAAATAATAAAATTGACAAATATTTTGAAACTGTTTTTATTTACTTGTCTTTTTTTTTTTTTTAATTTGATTTTAGTGAATAGAGATCGAAAGATGGCATTCAACACTATATAGACAGTACTGTTTTTTTTTTTTTTTTTTTTTTTTTTTCAATATAAAAAAATCAAACAAAATATATATACTTATTACCCAACAATGTCGCTTCAAAATAAGATTAAAGATAGTGAATATATAAAGTAATCAAAAGTTCAAATAAAAAAACAAACAAAGCTTGCATAATCTCCAGCTTTTTTTTTTATTCATAAAAAATATAAACAATACAAAAAAGGTAATGATACTTCCGGGCTTAGGACACGGAATATCATAAAATGAGCTTTGATTTTTTTTTATTGATATATATTTATTTTTCTTCCTCTTTCCTTTTAGTATTTTTATTATTTAGGCCATTTTTTCATTTTCTATATCATATAATGGCTAAAATATCAATTATAAGCAAACCAATATTGTTTTTCTTGGTTTTTTTCTGCATAATTGTAAATACCAATGGGCAAGAAAATCAAGTGAAACCTAGAGTTAGTCCAGGTAAAAAAACATAAGATAATAATATTAGTGTTAATAAACTGTATATGTTGTTATTAATATCATTAACATATAGGATGTGCACTTATTCAATCAAAGGTATATTGTTTTGGAGGTTATACTGGTTTCAGATTGGGCGAATTTGGACCATATTTTGCATCTTCATTTAATGAACATATAGTATTGGATTTACAAACCATTGGGAATTTATCACAATTCAATCAGTCGAATATTCAATGGAAACCAGTATCAAACACATATAATGGAAATAATTTAACAAGTATTGGTGATCCTGCTACTGTGAAATTAAACGATGATTCATACGTTATGTATGGAGGTGCTGCTACTACTAATATTAATAATCCAAATATAGCTTATCCTTTCTTACATTATAATCCACAAACTGATAGTTGGAATGCATTGCCATTGATGTCCAACAATAGTTATTCGTAAGATATATATAAAAGCATATTACTTGGTTCATTAGTTGTATTTATTTATTTTGCTTATCATTTACGTATCTATTTTTTTTTTTAGAACACAAACTGAAATTGTCAATCTTGGTAATGACTCAATATGGATATGGGGTGGTACATTGTATGTTATTTGATATGATTTTCTGTTATATAACGATATCTCATATTTTATACTTATTTATTTAATTAAATAGAAACTCAACTAATACTGGATATATCCCTGAGCTTGGTGTATATAATTATCAAACTGTAAGTTTATCATATATATATATATACCTATTGTTATTATTTTTTTTTATATTCATTTTCTTCATATCTATATTTTATTATTATTTATTAGGCAGCTTGGTCAAACATGGGGGCTAGTAGTAGAATAGTTAGACTTGAACATACAACCACTTTAGCTAGTAATGGATTACTTTATATCATTGGTGGATATGATAATACAAGAAATGCCGAAACAATGTTTCTTTCTGATTTTAATTTAATAATTACTTATGATACAAATAGTTTAACTTGGGGTAATATTAACGCTACTGGTCAAATTCCTTCTGATAGAGGACTTCATACAACAACAGCAAGTAAGTTAAATAAATTGGCTCCATACTCATTTTAATTTACTATAATTAAAAATATTGATTTAATTTTATTATTATTATTTTTAGCTGCCGATGGTAAATCTCTCTTGCTCTATGGTGGTGCTGAAGTCATAACAACTGGATGTAATATATAAATAAATATATTAATAGATATGTGTGTATATGTGTATGTCTTTAGAATATATGTTTAATTTAATCAATGTTTTATTATTATTTTTATTTATAACAATACAGTGTCGGTAGCACAAGAAGTTTATTTTATATTTGATACTAGTAGCAATCGTTTTACGAAAATTCAACTACCTGCTGATGAATTGTCCCCTCACGGTAACAATGGTCGATTTGGACATTTCGGTATAAATTTATATATATGTATATAAACTAAAATGTAATATATATAATAGTTGGCTAAATACTTTTTTTATTTTTTCTTTCTCTTTTTCTTTTTTCTTTTCTCTTTCTATTTTTTATTATAGCTGCTCTTTATAACTCAACTTACCTTATTTTGTCATTTGGATATAGAGATTCTAATGTTCCTGCTGAAAGTTTATCTATATTAAATGTTGCTGATCCAACAAAACCAATTTGGTCTATAGGTTTAATTAATACAGATGTACAAAGTAGTAATAATGGGACAGACCCAAAGATATTAATACCTGCTATTGTTGTTCCTGTTGTTGTTGTATTATTGGTAAATGAATATAAAAAAATAAAACAAACAATAGTAGCAAGAATATAATAATAATAATAATAATAATAATAATAATAATATATAAATATATATATATAAATATAGGGTGCTGCTGCTGGATTATTCTTTTTTATACGTCATCGTAAACAACAACGCCAAAATGAATTTAGATTAGAAGAAGAGGATCCACGTAAAAGAGATTCTACTCCACTTGATTTTACAGATACTGCGACCGAAACAGCAACAACTGAAATGGGAACAACAGCAATAAATTCTGATCCTTCCAGTAGAAAAAGTGTCGAAATAATTAAACCCTTTATGATGGAACACGAGAATCAAACAGCAGGATTTGATGATAACAACAAGCTTGTCATCGAATCTAATTATCAACATGATTTGGCAACAGAGACTGAACTACCCGATACAGTTCCTGTTAAACCGTTTGATGCTGGACACTAATATATAAAAATAAAGAATAATTATGCATGTATATATTTAAATATATATTACTTATTATTTTAATTTCATATGATTTTACCCTTATTTATTTATTTATTTTTATACTTGTACAACTTTTACTTATTGTTATGTCATAATACTATGCTTTTTAACATGATTAAAATTTGAGCCCGATAAATCATAACGTAACGTTATATTGCGCTTAGACTTTAGTTTAGCATGTTATTGTTATATTTTTAAAACCAGCCTTAAAATATATAAAATGAATTCTTTTTTTTTTAATATATATATGTAAATATACTAATAATAAAAAAAAAAGAAAATTTGTAAATACACTTTCTTGATATCATAAATATATTACTATCTAAAAAAAAAAAAAAAAAAAAAAAACTATTATCAATAAACAATGGGAAGAAAAAAATAGTGGTGTGCAATTATTTAGCATGTATAGTGTTTTTTTTTTTAAAATAAAAAAGTCGGGTATTTGATTTAGAGTTTGGAACCAGTGATTTTTATTTTAAGTCCTTGTAAATATTTTATTTTTTGTATAAATTCCTGGATCTTATTAGCCACACATTTTGCATAGAGGTGTAACGTGGGCTATTTTTTAACTAATTGAAAATACAGAATATAAAAAAACTAGAAATTTTTATTTTCTGTAGTTATTTTTAAGTATACCTTCCCACATTTGCAAAGAAAAAAAAAAAGCAATTACTTTGTGAAAATTATTTAAATAAAACAATTAATAATAACAAGTAGGTAGGCTGAAGGAATTAAATATTAGCACTTGTGTAATTTTTATTTCTTCCCAAATTCAACTTTTTTGATACGTGTGTACAATTTTTTTCAATTTTTATTAAGCATAAATTTATTTTTATTTTATTATAAAAGGGCTCTTTTCTTTTAATATTTTTTTTTTTAAAATAATAGTAATAATAATAATTAATTAATATACTAGTCGAAATGAAGCGTGCCTTGCTAATGATAATGTTGGTCTCAAGCGTTTATGGTCAAAGTGCTTACTGTAACAATGATCAAAAAGCCGAAGTATTAAAGTTTTGTGCAAATCATGATGGGTTATCCTGTGGCAAAAAGCCTCTCTATTGTAAAAACATGAACGAAGCTCATAGCTGCAGAGAAAATGAATTGAATGATTGTAAAGCGTTCCACGATAGTCACCCATATATTCATAGATTACAATGCAATGGTGGATGGGATATTACCTGCGTGCAAATGGATTAAATTTATATTAATATATTTATTTTTCTCTAATAAAAAATATATTTTCTTTTGTTTTGTTAACTTTTGTAATCGATCAAGGCTTCTATATATATTTTTTTAAATTGTTACAATCAAAGTTAATGTTTTTATCCAGTTTTGATTTTAAAAAAATCAAGTATAGTTAAATTTATTTTGATAAGGAGGTGTGCTTAAATTTTATTTTTAAATTGAAAGAAAAGGTTATTTTTTTACTTCTTTCCATTTTTTTTTTATCTCAAACTTGATTCTAACCAAAAAAAAAAAAAAAAAAAAATTAATAAAATAGATATGATATAATAATGAGAAATCTTTCAGTGAATTATACTGCTAATGAATTTAATGGAAAGTAGTTTTATAGTCCTTAGATAATATGTTATTGATGAACGAATTATTTGTTAGATTTGGTTCTGCTTTTAATAACTTTGTCTATTTTTGGCTACTTACTCTAAGTTTCTCTATATATCAATGATATAAGCTTTTTATTAATCGATACATATATCATTTTTAGTTTTCACGCTAGTCCTGAAAGAAAGCCGATATTTTTTGTTGTTTATTTCAAACTCTCTAATAATAATTTTAAGATGCTGACGTTGAGCTATTCTTTTTTATACATCATCTTAAATGGCAATAGCGACAGCAAAGAAAAATGATATTATAATAGAACAAGATCCATATAAAAAGTAATATGATCATTTAGATAGAGCTAGTAATTAATTGATCAACCCTTTAATTGTAAAAGGTGATGGTCTATCGTCAAGGGCAGTAAATTATCAAAAATCACAAGGTTAATATACAGAAATTAGATCCATTGATTTAGTTCTACAAAACTATTTGATTCCATTAAAAATTATATCAAGCTATTTAAAGTTCTTCAAAATTGAACAGTAAAGATTTAACTTTCTGGATCAAATCATAACAAGTCATTTGATTCTGGGCAGTAATATATATATATACTCTATCTATTGCTCTTTTTTTTTTATATCGTGCGATTACTATTCTATAACAATTTCATTTTCGTATAGATTTATTTTATCATGTTATAATGATTTTTTTACTATGTCGTTACTCTTTATTTTTATTGACTAAAATAGTTATACATTAAAATATCATATTGAATGATCTTTTTTTTTAATGATCGCTCAATGAATGATGATCTTTTTGTAATTTTTTATTTTTCCCAATTAGTTTTTTCTAGTAGAGCGGAGGATATAATCTGGCTATAAATAATTTTGACACACCAGTAATTTTTTTTTTATCCATCTTTCTCTTTTTATTTTTTAAAAAATAAATAAATCAATAAAACATTAAATATATTTATTACGAATATATGTAAAATGAAAGCATCTATAAAAGTATTATTTAAATATATTGCTAGAAATTATTCAACCAGAAATAAACGCAAAGTAATCTGGTTATGGTTTTTCTCTTTTTTAATACAAACTGAAAAATAATAATAATGAAAAATAGGAGGAAAGAAAGAATTGTTCGTATTTTAATCAGTGCTCGATATTATCAATATGCTTTTTAAAACAAATTATAAACCAATATACTTATTTGGATTAATTATTATAAATGCAAGCTTAGACATTTTATCACGGATTTTAAAGTACTTGTAGAAATAATATTTGTATGACATATAAAGATGTGTAACATCATCGAAAAAAAAAATCAGTGATATGTATAGATAAATTTTAACTCATGTATGTGTAACATTTTTTTATTTTTTTATTTTTTTATTATTATATAAAGCACTTGGGACATTGCTGTTTTGTTTTGCTTTCTTTTTGCTTTCCTTTTTTTTTTTTCTGAAAAAAATATCAGCCCTCTTGCTATGCTGGCAGTATCAAATGAAATAAATAAACGTAAGCCATGTATTAAGTTGTATATATATATGTGTGTGTATGTGTGTGCGTTAAAGAAAAAGAAAAAAAACACTTTAAAGAAGCTCATATATATATATTTATATTAATATAGCGGAGCCAATAGTGCCACCATCAACACCAAAAGAAGAGAAGTATTTTGAAGTAGTGCTTGTAGATATAGAAAATTTTGCGAAAACTAATAATATCACTTGTATCAAAAGAAATTTATATGATAAAGAAAGAGAGAAGTATATATGTATCTCCTATCGATGGGGTGAAGTATCTGAATGGATTACGCAGGCAACAGATTATATCGCACAGATTACCTCATTTGCCAAGATGGATTTATGGGCACTCTGCACAGCTATCTTGAAGGAACCAGATTTGAAATCTATCAAGTATTTATGGGTGGATGCTATTTGCATTGATCAACCAAACATTGAAAAAAGAAAAGCAACTATTCAACACATGAGTAGTATCTATGAATTTTCTGCTTATATATTGGCTGTACCTGATTTGCATCGGGCCCATTTGGAAAAGAATCCTTCTAATTATGTATCTTTAGATACCACGGTTGTTTATGGAAGACATATTCATTATGAATTAGTGAAAAAAAGAAAAGAAAAAACGGAAAATAAAGAAGACTTAGACAAAAGCATTGACGATCCTTATGATATATGGAAAAAGGATTTAGATAGTCAATTATTAGTCACTTGGATACTTACTTATCTACATCCTGATTTACATAAAACTCATTTTCATCCTCCCTCGTTTTTAAAACAATTGATAGATTTAAAAGAATCATCTCCTGATTTTCGTGCTTTATTGACTTTATCTGAAGATGCCAATGATTTTTATAATTTCCTAACATCTTCTCTGGAATACATTGTAGCTCGTGCAAAAGATGGAAAAGAAGAAGAAATGGATTGGTATAAAAAAAATTATTTTTTCGATCATATCAAATACACCCCACATTCGAATTTTGCAGAACAAATGGATACCTTTTATGGCATGGCGGGGCAAGAATATCATTCTGAAATGCCCGATATCAAGTTGCTATTCATGAAATGGGTTTTTAAATATAATGAATTCAAAAAGGATATAGACAATGCTTTGTATTTTTTGGATTATTTAGTGGATGATTGGGCTAATAGGGCATGGGTTATAAGTGAATATCATATTGCAAAAAAGAAAACACAACCAATGAAAATGACCTTTGTTACGTTGTTGAAAAATATACATTGGCAATTCGAACAACCACGATGCATGGAAGAAAATATTTATCATCGATTTATTGATATTAAAATATCTTCTGAAAAAATTAAGAGCAATGGTGTTGATGAAAAAAAAGAAATAAAAATAGAAAGTTATAGTGAAGATAATCAAGTACCAGAAGACGAAGAACAAGAACAAAAGGAAAGTGAATATAATGAGAATAATGAAGATGAACAAAAACAAATAAATGAAGAGCAAGAAGATGAAGAATTTTACTTTATTGAAACAGTGAAGGAAAGATTAGGGGACGCACCCTTTTTGTCTCTCATGTTAGAAAGTAAAGCATCAAAAAGTGAAGATAGATTTTATGCTATTTTAAAAGCATCAGATAAATATGGACATCTCATTCAAAGCAAGGATACCGTATCTTCATGGGGTATTAAAGGTATGGTATCAGTTCGGCTTCAATTATTTAAAATTATGGACCTGGAGGATAAAACGGCTCTATTACATGCTTGCTCTGATAGTAATGGGACCCTATTTCCTACTTTTGCTTCAATCTATACAGAACTTTGGACCAAAGTTGAAGATATACATTTCGGAAATTACAGTGATACACTTGGTTCTTTAGCAATACCTAAATTAGAATTGAACTTTTTTGAAAAAAAAGATGAGGACCAAAACAGCGAATCTACATTAACAACGAGCCGAGTTGATACTAAAAATATGAAGAAAGAAGATTATACATCCAATATCACCTCCATTGAATTCAGTAAAGATGATGAAGAAAATCAATTAGATTTACAATGCGATATGTATTATCAACTTGATGGTACTCGCAACAAAGGTCCCACACCATACACTATTGATTTTAGATCCTCAACCTATAAATTTGAATGGGTTGTTATACCATTATATCGATTTAAAAATATGGAACGTAATAAAACCTATACTCCAAGTGATTGCTATGTTTCCCTTTCAAGACAAAAAGAACCAAGTGTGACTTATTGGAAAGTGGCAAAAGTATTTACATTTGATGAAATCACAGTGGATGATAAATTTACCGTTAGCTCTTTCGATGTAGGATTGGATGGAATGAAATTAAATGGACATTTTACTATTAAATAATTAAGGGATGGGAGTTTGCAGATAACAATCGCTTTGAACCTGACAATAAGATAAAAAATAAAAGCCATGTTTTAAATAAAGTATTTACATAAATTTAGTTAAAATGACGACCGTTTAATTTTCAGATTTTTTTATGCTACTACTTTATAAAAATATATATGTATATGAGATATATATACATTTACTTTTTTATTTCTTTCTAAAAAGTGATATGATATTCTATTGATTTATTTTCGTTATTTATCATCAATCAATATGACATGACTTTTTTTTTCTTATTAAAAGTGCGCGTGGTGTCATGCAACAAAAAAAAAAAAAAAGCGAAAACCAATATAAAGTTAATCTCCACTGATTGGTTGATATTATTTTGGTTTTTCTTTTTTTCTTTCTCTTTCTCTCTCTCTCTTTTTTTTTTTTTTTATATTTTTATTTTAGAAAAACCTTTTTGTTATTATAAAGTTACTAATATTTTTATTTTTGTTTTATTTTTTTAAAAAAAAGAAACTCTTTTGTATAAACTACTTATATCACTATTTTAATAAGGTATAGTAAATATATATGTATGAAGATAGCTTATTTTTTCATATTGTTATTATTAATATTATAATAAAAACCTAACTAAAAAAATAAAAAATATTCTTTCTTATTTGAAAATATATAAAAAAGGGAATAAAAAAATGATAGAAGCAACTAGTTCTCAGCCTGCTTTCAAGTTACCATTATGTATTCACTTAGCTTCATTGTTTCATAAAAGTACTACACCTTTACATATACCTAATGAATTACTGTAAGTTCGTTTTAATACCTACATACATATCGGCGTTTATAAATAAAATAGTATATAAAAATACTCTCACACTAACAAAAAATAAAAATTAAAAAATAATAATAATTTTCGGCATATTTTTTTTCTATTTTTTTAATATAGATCATCTATTACATTATTTTTAAAAACAATATCTATATATTATAATATCTATTCTGATATAAATGAAGAAGAGCTAGAAACAGAAGAAGAAGAGGAAGAAAGGGAAAAAAGTGGAAATAGTCAATCATATAGGAAAACGATACTTCATCTTATAGACCCACATCATCTTTATTTTGAACCATGTAAGCTGAATAAATAAGATATAATAAATAAATAAATAAATAAATGATTAATTATATATATAAATAGTAAATATTAATACTAAATAGGAATGATTGTATGATTTTTTACTGTTTACATTCATTTAATAGATGGACAAATACCTACTTGTAAAAATAAAACCATTCATATAGGGGATGATTTAGATGATTATTTAAGTAATCAGAATTTTATTTATTTACGGCCTTGTAAGTAAATCTTTTTTTTTTTATTTTATTTCGTTAATGCAAAACGGGGTTTCAATGTCAACTAAGTAGCATATAATTTTTTTATTAGTTAAACTCTCTAGTGTTAATAATTCTCTTTTAACTATTCCTCCTCCAACATCACCAACATATAAAAATAGTAAAGTATAGTTTTTAATTTTTATTTAATTGTAAAGTTTTTCATTTTTATTTATTTTTATTTTTTATTAAAAATAGATACCCAATCATCCGACGAAGAAAATTTACAAGCATTAGCCAAGGTAAAAAAAAAAAAAAAATTATAATAGTGATAATAGTCAATTGTATGTTTACCTTTATCTCATTATTTTTATTTTTAGACATTAATATCCATTTATCAACAATACGAAAATGAAAAAGACATTGGAAAAATTATTCAAGAAAAGAAAAAAAAGGTATTATCCAACATTATCTGTACATTTTCTGGCGTTATACCTATAGAACAAGAAGCGACACAGCATCGTTTATGGAAATTAACTCAACATTATGGTGCAACTTTATCATACGATTTAACAGGAAAAGTGACACATTTAATCGCAACTAGAACAGGCACCACCAAAGTCAATAAAGCCAGTCATTATGCGAAAATTCATATAGTGACATTATCATGGTTGTTGGATTCTTTATCTCGTTGGCAAGTTCAAAATGAATCATTTTACCCTTTAGTTTCCTCAGTCCCACCTTCTACTGTCGTAACACCTGTTTCTACACCTCTAGGAAATGATGATGATATAGATGATGATGATGATGATGATGATGATCGTGACGAAAAGGATAAAGAGAATAAAAAAATAGATCAATTATCACTACTGCCTCCTCTACCATCTATGACAATGTTTCATGAAAAGAATAATGATGTTGATGAAGACGAAGAAGAAATAACACCTTTACAATCAAATGAAATACATGATATTGATAAAATTGATTGGGATGAAGCTGATAAAGAAGTGAATGATTATATTTACGAAAGTGGAACGGATGATTATCTTTCTTCTGGTCCGGATAGGTAAAATATAAATAATAATAATAATAATAATAATACTATAATACCATACTCTATGTTTTTTATTTTCATTTTTGTCTCATTACTTTTTCTAATTTTCTATTTTATTTATTTATTTATATCTCTTTTAAAAGTCCATTACCTGAATCTAATCGAAAAAGGAAACAAGTACTGTTTTCGAATTCAAGGAAAAAGAATAAACCCCTACATTCATGGTCACTCCGACAATCTAAAGAAAGAGGTCCTTCTAAATTGTCAACTACTACCTTATTTAATAATAATATGGATCGACTTAGTAATAGCAGTAGTTTAAGTAGTGATGAAGATGATGAAGATGATGATACTTCTTTTTTAAATACACTAGCTGGTGAATTAGATAATGAAATTGAATAAAAAAAAGTGAAAATGAAACATTGAACACAATATGGAAGGATAATCATTGCTTAAAAAAATATATGCGCGGGGATTTAATTTTTTCTTTTATTTTAAAAAAAAAACGTTTTTTTCACTCTCTTTCTCTTTTTTTTTCTTTTTTTAAAAAAAAAATAGTATTTGTTTTTATTTGTTGCCATACATAAAAAAAAACTATTCGTGTATGTTATATCAATAACGCAAATATAATAAATTAAATAAATACTATGTCTAGTGAAGAAAGGCAACCATTATTAAATGGGCAACAAAAAAAATATGAAAATAATTATTTTAATATTTCGGCCGAAAAGTTAACAGAATTAGTGGATCCTAAAAACCCTGCTTTATTAAAAGAACTTGGAGGTACTAATAAATTATGTCAGCTTTTAAAAGTCGATCCTTCTAAAGGTTTATCTAGTGATGAAGATAAAGATACTTCTGATGCTACTCCCTTTTCTAAACGTCAACAAACCTTTGGTAAAAATGTTTTACCTGAAGCTACTTCTAAATCCTTTTTACAGCTTTTATGGGCAGCTTATAATGATAAAACACTTAGTAAGTGGGCTATATATTGTTATTATTATTATTGTTATTATTGTTATTATTGTTGATACTAAAAAAATTATGACAACTTGTATTTTTAAACATACATACTAATTATAACAATACCACTAATATTTTTATTATTTTAATTTTTTTTTTTAATTTTATCTAGTTATGTTAACTATTGCTTCCATTGTTTCTTTGGCTATTGGTATTTGGGAAGACTATTCACCTTCACATAACCCTGAAGAACCACGAGTTGGATGGTAATAATAATAGCGATAATAAATATCTTTACTAGGAAATAGAGAGTGATTTAAAAAAGATAGACGGGTATATACTCTAAAAAGGGAAGGTGGCTAAATGACAACTCTCTTTATTTTTTTTTTTACTGAGCTAAATTGTGTAACAACTTCTAATTTTGTATACTAATTTTAATCATGTTTATTATAATTATTATAATTATCATTTTATTTATTTTTATTTATTTATATTTCCAGGGTGGAAGGAACGGCTATTTTAGTCGCTGTCTTAGCTGTCATTTTAACCAATGCTATCAATGATTACCAAAAAGAAAAACAATTTAAAAAATTAAATGCTAAAAAGGAAGATCGTACTGTCAAATTAATACGCAACGGAAGAGAAAAAGAAATTAGTGTTTATGAAATCCAAGTCGGTGATATCTTGATGCTGGAGCCTGGTGATATTTTAGCTGTAGATGGTATTTATTTAGATGGTGGTCATAATATTGCTTGTGATGAATCGTCTGCTACAGGTGAATCGGATACAATGAAAAAGAAACCTTTTCCTAGTGATCCAAATGCGTTATCTGAAAGTGAATTGGAAGATATAGATTGCTTTTTATTATCTGGGTCAAAAGTCTTAGAAGGTGTAGGTAAATGTGTAGTCATTGCTGTTGGAGAAAACTCTTTCTTTGGGAAAACAATGATGTCCATGCGCGGTCAAGAAGTCGAAGGAACTCCCTTACAAATGAAATTGGATACTTTGGCTGAACAAATTGCCAAAATGGGTTTTGCTGCTGCTTTATTGATGTTGATCACCTTGATTTTGAAATATATCATCACCTCTGCTGTTCGAGATGAATGGCCCGAAGGAGATCAAATTGCTGCTACCTTAGTAAGTATTGTTATTCAAGCCATCACTATTATTGTCGTTGCTGTTCCTGAGGGGTTACCTATGGCTGTTACAATGGCACTGGCATTTGCTACTACTCAAATGTTGAAAGAAAATAATTTGGTCCGTGTCTTATCTGCTTGTGAAACTATGGGAAATGCAACTGCTATCTGTTCTGATAAAACTGGCACATTGACACAAAATGTCATGTCTATAGAACACGGTACATTAACAGGTTATAATTCTTTCGAAACTCAAAAGTCTGGATCTTTAAAATCATGGGAATCTAAAATAGATAAAGATACTACTGAATTAATTTTTGAAAGTATTTGTATTAATTCCACCGCATTTGAAAGTACTGATAATGGCAAATCTGAATTCATTGGTTCCAAAACAGAATGTGCTTTATTGGCTTGGGCTCAAAAATTAGGATGTGATTATGAAACCCTACGTCACAATAGTAAAAAAGTTCAAGTCTATCCTTTTGCTTCTAAACGTAAATCCATGTCTACTATTATTGAGAAGCACAGTCATCACAACCACCGTCTTTCTCCTTCAACAGATTATAGAATGTATACAAAAGGTGCTTCAGAAATCATTTTGGGGCAATGTACTCAATATATTGATGCAAAAGGCAAAGTTCAAAAATTGGATAAAGAAGCTTTAGTAAAATGGCAAAGCATTATTGGACAATATGCTAACCAAGCTTTACGTACCATTGCATTGGCTTATAAAGATTTAAAACACTGGGAAAAGGACGACCATCAAAAAAGTGATAATGAAAACGAAGAAGAAGATGAAGATAAAGGAAGTGAACCTCCTCTAGATGATTTGATTTTAATTGGTATTGTTGGTATTATGGATCCTTTAAGAGAAGGTGTGGTAGACTCTGTCAAACAATTCCGTCAAGCTGGTGTTTTTGTTAGAATGATTACTGGAGATAATATTGATACAGCTAAAGCTATTGCTCGTAAAGCTGGTATTTTGACAAAGGGTGGTGTAGCAATTACAGGACCTGAATTAAGAGCTATGTCTGTAGAAGAACAACGTGCTGTTATTCCTAAATTACAAGTATTAGCTAGATCTTCACCTACTGATAAAACAATTGTAGTAACAAGATTACAAGAACAAGATCAAGTGGTTGGTATGACTGGGGACGGTACAAACGATGGCCCTGCTCTTAAATTGGCTGATGTTGGATTTAGTATGGGGATCACTGGTACCGAAGTAGCTAAGGAAGCTTCTGATATTATTTTAATGGATGATAACTTTAATTCTCTTTTGAAGGCATTATTATGGGGTAGAGCTGTGAATGATGGTGTACGTAAATTCTTAACTTTCCAATTAACAGTCAATATTGCTGCTGTGGTATTATCTTTTACTAGTGCTTTGACATCTGATACATCTGAAAGTATACTTAGTGCTGTTCAATTATTATGGGTCAATTTAATCATGGATACATTAGCTGCTTTAGCCTTAGCTACAGAACCACCTAGTTTGGATTTATTATCAAGAAAACCTATTTCTAAATACGCTCATTTAATTAATTATCCTATGGCCAAAATGATTTTAGGACAAGCTATTTTCCAAATTGCCATCAATTTAGTCTTATTATATTGCGGATTTGCTATTTTCCATTTGGACCCTGAGCATGATCAACAAGTCTTACGTACCATGGTCTTCAATGTATTTGTGTTTTTACAAATCTTTAATGAAGTGAACTGTCGTCGTATTGATGCACACACATTGAATGTATTTAGTAATATTCACCGTCATGGTCTTTTTATCATTGTTCAAGTATTTGTAATTTTTGGCCAATTCTTCATCGTTACTTATGGTGGCATCGCTTTCAAGACAGTCCCCTTAACTGGTGAACAATGGTTGATTACTGTATTATTAGGTTCTTTGTCTTTACCTGTGGGTACTATCATTCGATTGATTCCCGATTGTGGTTGTGAACGTAAATTCAATGAAGAAGCCGAACCTTTAGCTTCATACTCAAGAATGAATTGGGAAGGTGCTATTGGTGATATTAGAAAAGAAATCAAAATTTTAAATTTATTACGCCGTAATGTTCATGGCCAAAAACACTATCAACACCAAGATACAAATCCATCTCATAGATATCATGAAAGAAGACAAAAATTAAAACAAAAATTATTCCATCGTAAATCAAGATCTTTACATCATCCTATTACAACACCAACAGCAAATGATTCTCCTTCTTCATTCCTTTCGAATAATAATAACGATAATAATAATAAAAAGAAAGATACACCTCAACGTTCTTCCACTTTACCTCATGATGATGCTACTTCTCAACAACAAGATCATGAATCAACAACATCAGCATCTACTCATAATCGATTTGCAGATTTGGTTAATAGTGCAAAGGAATATCATAGAGCTGCAGATGAAGCACTCCAACGTCAACAAGATAAAGATTCCGGAAAGAAATAGTAATAGCAATAAAATAGTAATTGTATTTTTATTTTTGAATGAAAGAGGTTGTTTATTAAATTATTTTTTTTATAAAAATCGTAATAAAATCGTAATAAATTTATTTAATTTTTAAATAAGGCTGTTTAATTATTTATTCTTGTGTATGTATAAAAATAAATATAAAATCACGGTATTAAAAAAAAAAAAAAATAATAATAAAAATTCCCTTATTTTTTAGCAAGGCTCATATACTTTAATATTTTCAACTTTTACAATATGAGTATATTTATATACGACTATATTTTTATTTTAGTACAATTTTATCCTAAATAGTAATAAGTACATTTTTTTAGTCCATAAGTAATTAGTAAAATGCAGTATGTATAAAAATCATCCATTTCGAAACATATTTTTTTAAAGCGACAAACATGATATATACATACATATTTTTTTTATAATGCAAACGACTCCATTCTTTTCTAAGATATCCAGCTCCAATATTTTATTTAGCTCATATGTAGATATTCTGTTATAATATGTATAAAAAGCGTTTAATTTGGAAGGTTTGAAAGAATAGGATAGCAGAAGAATGAAAAGGAGTGGGTATTATTTTTATTTTGAAGAAAAAAAAAATATTAAACACAATACCTTTATATATACTTATATATATGTACAGAATGACTACGTCCTTGATCTATTACAATTTCAAGTCAATTGATTTATTACCTAAGATAAATGAATATTTAACTTGAAGTGTCATCAAGTTTTGAATAATCTTCAAAAAAAGTAAGAGTATATAGAGATTTTATTCCGTGCTCAGGTATATTGTTTGTTTATTGGAGAATATATCCAAATAATTAGTAACTTATTTTTCTTAATATACAAAATAAGAATGATGTCAAATAAAAAGAGTAAGATTATTTTATTAAGTATAATTTCAAAATAATTATTTATTTTAAAAAATAAATACTGGTACGTAAAACCTAAAGATTATAATAATAAAGCTATTTTTTCTGAAAAATTAGAGTTTATATTTCATATCAAATCTATATTCGCTGTTTATACAATTATTAATTATTTTGCTATAGTTTTACTATTTATATATTTTTTTTTCCTTGATTCCAGTATTTTTCTTACATACAAGTTAAAGCACCAGTGGTTTGATAAACAATAATATCATGCTCTTCCAGTCTTCAATGCAGACCTAAAGACTTACAGATATTATTGTCTCTTTTATGCCAGAAAATAGAATTTATTTACAATACATGCTCTTCCAGCCATCATACTGACCTAAAGACTTAAAGATATCGTAAATATGCTACTATATTCATACTCTTCCAGCTGTATGAAGCCTAAAGTTTTACAGAAATAATAGCACTGATAAATCCTATTTCAGAATAATATGTATCTATGTATATAAATTTATGAAAATGTTAATTAGTTAACTGATACACATATGGTTAATATTTTTTATTTTATTAATATTCCTATTTATTCTTTCCTTACATATAAACCAAAGAACCAACAAATTGATAGACAATATTATCATGCTCTTCCAGTCTTCAATGCAGACCTAAAGGCTTACAGATACTACTGCCTCTTTTATGCCAGAAAATAGAATTTATTTACAATACATGCTCTTCCAGCCATCATACTGACCTAAAGACTTAAAGATATCGTAAATATGCTACTATATTCATACTCTTCCAGCTATATGAAGCCTAAAGTTTTACAGAAATAGTAGTATGGACAAACTCTATTACAAAAATAATGTATATAACATTACAAAAATATTAGTTAGTTAACTGATACACATATGGTTAATATTTTTTATTTTATTAATATTCCTATTTTTTCTTTCCTTACATATAAACCAAAAAACCAGCAAATTGATAGACAACATTATCATGCTCTTCCAGTCTTCAATGCAGACCTAAAGACTTACAGATATTATTGTCTCTTTTATGCCAGAAAATAGAATTTATTTACAATACATGCTCTTCCAGCCATCATACTGACCTAAAGACTTAAAGATATCGTAAATATGCTACTATATTCATACTCTTCCAGCTATATGAAGCCTAAAGTTTTACAGAAATAGTAGTATGGACAAACTCTATTACAAAAATAATGTATATAACATTACAAAAATATTAGTTAGTTAACTGATACACATATGGTTAATATTTTTTATTTTATTAATATTCCTATTTATTCTTTCCTTACATATAAACCAAAGAACCAACAAATTGATAGACAATATTATCATGCTCTTCCAGTCTTCAATGCAGACCTAAAGACTTACAGATATTATTGTCTCTTTTATGCCAGAAAATAGAATTTATTTACAATACATGCTCTTCCAGCCATCATACTGACCTAAAGACTTAAAGATATCGTAAATATGCTACTATATTCATACTCTTCCAGCTGTATGAAGCCTAAAGTTTTACAGAAATAATAGCACTGATAAATCCTATTTCAGAATAATATGTACCTATCTATATATATATCAATATATCTATATATAAACTTACAAAAATATTAGTTAATCGATACACACGGTTATTATTTTTTATTTTATTAATATTCCGATTCTTATTTTCCTAACATATAAACCAAAGAATCAATAAAGTAATAATCAAATTCATCACGCTTTTCCACCATTTTGTAAAAATGCCTAAAAGCTTATAGACATATGATTAAAATTCAAAAACTAAATAAGTAAATAAATGATAATCTTTGAGAAATATAAAAATAAAAAAAAAAGTTATAAAAAAGTTATATAGCTTGATTTATGGCAAAAAATTAAATAAATAAAAGTCAGATAAAAGGGCCAAAATTCAAATAAGTAGAAATACGTTGTTTAGATATAAAATAGAATTAAAATAAAAATTACGATGAGAGCCCTGAAAACGAAAAAAGCTTCTTTTATTTTATTGAATTAGAAATAAAATCGAATTTATATGATTATTAAGATACACAAAATATCATTATAGTTGTTAAACAAAAAAATTGATGAAAATTATAATAAAGTTACTACAGGCAAATTGATAAAATAGTGATTAAGAATTATTTCATTCTCAGATTAAGTTTTGAGGATTAAAATTCCGACATTGTTTCAATTTCGAGGATTTTTTTTACCTCTCCAACTTCTTTTACTTAAAAAACTTCAGTTTTATATATACCTCTACTGATAACATGTCAAAATGGAAGAATTTTTTTTAGATTACGGAAAAAATAAGAAAAAGATAAGACTATCAGATTTTATTGTTTCCTATGAAAACGCGATAATACTTTATTGTTTTAATTGTAATTTAATGAAATGGGATAGTATTAAAGATAATTTAACTACGAAATTCAAAAAGCTCTCAAAAAATGATAATAAAGTACGTTTTAGCCAATTATGTACTTTATAATCTTTAATATTAATATTAAGATTAATATATGTATTTATCTATAGAAATATATTAATGATAAAAATCAAATTGATTGGATTGATATTAGTAATAAAGTGAAAAGAGTACGCGTTTAATAAATTATATCCAATAAGAATATAAATTTAATGATTAATAAATACAATATTATTAATAATATCCTCATTATAATTTATTTTGTTCATTTAGTATCGAGCTTTTCAAATAGTATCTGAAGCTGAAGGTAGTAAAACTATTAAGGAAGCCATCTTTTATACTGCAAATAATAATTTAAGTTCTAAATCTCAGCATATATCACCTTTAACATTAAAAGATAATATAAAACAATGGAAAAAAGAGAATAAATATCAAGAAAAAGTGCACCTCCAAGATTTATTATATTTCAATATCCTTGATTTTGTTACAGATGATCAAACAAATGGAACTCATCAAGTATTGAAATTACATTATGAAAATGAAAAAAGCCGATATTTAATTAAACATCGACCATCCCAACATATTAAATATTTAACAAAGGCACTGTTAAATTTTGAAAAATCATCATATAATCAAAATGACGAAATGAAATTAATATTAAAGCAATCAAAAATATTAATAAGACAGAATCATGACGATGGTGACAGAAGCACCAAAAAAATTATTATTAAGATTTGCAAAACTTATTTATCGTTGGAGGATGAAAAGTATTATCTTTATGAAAAAAATATGAACGAAAGTACTTATACAATGATATTCCTTCGACCAATTATTATATTAATATTCAAACCATTAAGCAATATTTTTAAATTTTTATGGGGCGAAGTGTCATTACAATGCAAAAATGAATCGGACAATAAAATTCTTACAACAACTGATCGATCTGCCAGTAGTTCAAAAGTTGATGGAGTTATTATTGATGATGTATATAATATGGAAGTTGGAATTATAGAAGTTTCAGGTCCTAATTATAAAGTTAACAAAGTTCATTATTTAGAAGATAAAAATAAGATTGCAAAAAATTTAAGAATAATATACAAATCTATCGAAGTAATAAAATCAACAACAAGTATGGTCATGATGAAGGATTTAAAGGTTTATGGTATTCAAGTGTATTTAAATGAATTACATGTTTATAGTTGTCGTCGTGCTTACTCTGGTCATTTTGTTTTCAATCGTGAACTTTCAATAGATATCCCATATAAAAAATCATACATTCACGGATTACCAAAGTTTCTATCACAACTTTGGACCATAAAAGAGCTATTTTATAACTTACACTTATCACTTACTCATATTATGAATGATCAAACTAGTTCAGAATCCAATTGTTCTTCTGATTCCAATGAATCGATTGTGTATACTCCTTTTTCAAAAAAACAAAAAATATAATATATAATATTGCCATTATTATAATCATACTTGATCATATTTCATAAATTTATATTCGTATAAATTTTACGCCTATGAACAATATTACTATACTTTATTTTGTAATGTTATATATATATTATTAATAACTCTAAGCTATTTTTAGTGAATTAAAAGGATATATACGAATATAAAGGAACAAGAATATAAAAAAAAAGAAATTTTGAGTAATTCTATTAATCACTTTTCTTTTTTCTAAAGAAAATCGCGGAGAGTGAAATTCATTTATATAAAAATGGGATGAAGTGTATATTTTTTTTACTTTTTCTTTTTAAAAAATAATAACCCCCACCTACAATAATTTATTCAATAGTAAATATACAACTACCGCTAAGGAAATGAAAGTAAGATAATTTGAATTAGAAAAAAAGAATACTATTTTTTTTATTAAAACAATCAACTAAAACATTATATGGTCATTCTTATTCTTATTACTAGCGCAGTTGGAATAAAGTAGTAAATACATGTACTGAAATGAACCTGAAGAATGATCTCTTGCGTGGGATACATGATTACGGGTAAAATAAATAAATGAGTAAATATAATAAATAAAAAAGAGATAAAGAAGAATATTTATGAATAAATTATTGTATTAAATATAAGAAATCAACAACCTTGCTCACTTTATCAACGTATGATAGCACCAATTGATAAAGGTCATGATATCTTGGTTCAAGTTTCATCTGGGTTTGAAAAGGCTTCTACTCTTTGCATATTAGCTCTTCAATTACTGGATGATACTATTAAACAACCTCAAGTAATTATTCTAACTTCTACATATGAAATGGCTTATGTTCTTCAAAATAATATGAATATATTTGGTAAATATATGAATATAAAATGTTATATTTGTACTAATATGAGGAAATCAAACGACAATACAATACAGCAGCAACTACATGAACAAGAATATCAAATAATAGTGGGTACACCTGGTCATATTTACGAAAGAATAAGACGTCGTGCTCTTAAAACTGATTTAATCAAACTGTTGATATTAGATGAAATGGACGAAATGATATTATCTTATCAATTAGGTGATATTATTAATAGTATATTTCATTATTTACCTAAAGATCATCAAATAATTGCCTTTTCTACATCGGTACCTGCCGCTCTCACTGATATAATGAAGAACCAATGGATGCGTGATCATATCCATATTTTAAAACAACAACAGCTACAATCACGGCAATTGCAACTGGAAGGAGTAAAACAATATTATATTTTAATAGATAAAGAGGAATGGAAGTTGGAAACATTTTTTGATTTATGGAATGAAATAACACTTCCACCACGTGTTATTATATTTTGTAATACTTCTAAAAAGGTAGACTGGCTTATTGAGCAACTTGGTCAACTTCATATTCGTATTATTACTTTAAATAATACAAATGATAACCTTCACAATGAACACGATAATAAAATAAACGAGTTTTATACAGGATCTAATTGTTTATTGATTACTACGGATACATGGGTTAAACATATTGACATCAAAAGGATACCACTTATCATCAAGTAATATACGAATATAGATATAAATTTATATAGATAATTATAAATAAGAAAATATTAATGAAGGTGACAACAATTGTTTTTTATCTTTATTTTATTTTTTTTCTCCAACTAGTTTTGATTTACCTTTAAGCTGCGAAGCTTATATTCGTCGTATTGACGGTGGACATAAATGTGTGATTATTAATTTTATTATCAATGAAGATGTACAAATAATACGCAATATTGAAAGACTTTATAATATTGTTATGGAAGATTTACCAATGGACATTAGTAATATGTAAGCTTCAGGAACCGTAAAATTCATTTTTTACCAAGAAATTTTAGAAGTAATGGAGTTTGAAATTATTACTACACTAGCTTAACTGGCTCTAACTCCAATCCTAAGTTAAAGCAATGAAGCTAGGAATATGATATTACAGTTGTTTATATTATCCAAATTATACGACTGTAACACTGATTACATATATAATGAACATAGAAATTTGATTTTTAATATAGCTGCCTAACGCTATTCAAATATAAATTTAAAAAAATTAATAAGAAACAAAAAAAAAAAAAAAAAAATAAGAATAGTTTATTAGATGCTATATCCTTCTCCCCCAATAAATAATTATCATTTTCATACATAAAAAAACTAAATATTTTTGTCCACAATTATAATTTTATATTTGTGGTTGAAAATTATTTATTAAAGAATAATGGAATTATAAATATGTTTGCTTTAAAAATAATAAGATATAAAAGTAAAAAACAGATAAATAGAGAAATATCAAAACAGTAACTTTTTTTTTTACCAAAAGTATATAAATATGATAAATTTCTCGATTTTAACATTTTATATTTTGGAATTTATAATAATATAATAATAAAAATATAACAAAGTTAATTGTAACAATTTTCCTACAATATATTTTTCTTCAATTATTGCTTTGTACAAAATAAACATTCTCTAGCTCTAGTATTTTCTTTAATTTTTTTAGAAACCTTAGCATTGTTTGTATGCTTGAGTTTACTTCATTTATTGTGATCTCCTAAGGAAATAACATTAAAAAAAGTGTACGTATTATTATTTTATTAAAAAATAAAAAGATATAATTTACAGCGAATAGCTATTATTGATACCAATAGTCTGTTACCATATAGTTTCAAGGAATATAAAAATACAATAAACGTTATTTTTCTACAATATTAAAACATGAAGAGAAAAAGTTTTTTAAAATAAGATAACGTCCTCATATTTAAAAAGCATTTTTTTTTGCTTTTTTTTTTTTAAAAAAAAAAGTACAATGTTTTATTTATGCAAAAAATTTTTTACTAGCAAAAAAATTAAAAATAATAATAACAAACAAATAAAAAAAATTGACCGAAACAATGATAATAAAATTAATGGAATAGTTATTATAATTATATTTATTAAAAAAAAAAAATACTACACTTTTTTTTAAAGGTTGTTATTCATTTGATATAAAAATAAGTATACGTAAATTCAGCTACTATTATTACTATTGATTTGCTTTGCAAAGAAAATATTGACAAACACCGTCCACAATTTTAGAAGAACCATTAATGGTTTGTTCGAATTTACAAGGGGTACCATCAGGAACAACAACGCCTTTAAATTTACCTTTTGAATCTTTACAAGATACACCAAGACATTTTTCAACATATTTATTATCTTTCTTAGGGTTATCCAGTACTAATTTATAACCTTCTCCACACTGTCTTTCCGCAACTTCTAACCATTTAGCATTGATGCTTGGTATTTGACTTTGTGATGCTTGAACTACAAGTTGATAAGTGAATAAACAACAAATAGTGTAAACATATAATTTCATTTTACTACGAATACTATTATTAAGAAAAGAAATAGAGTAAAAAAAAGAAAAAAAATGAAAAAAAAGACATTCATTTTTTATATGAAAGATATTGATAATCTCCTTTGGGACATTACTTTTGTATTTGTTTATTCTTTAATTTAACATAAGAAAGGAAGGCGCCCTTCTTATCAAGTCACAATATATAATGAAGTTTAACTATTTTCATATTTTGATTGATTATAATCAAATTTTAAAGAGATAAATTATGAAACATGATAGAAGTAAAACAGTGTATTACTATTTTTTATTATTGTTTGTTTGTTTGAATAAAGAATATATATATATAATAAATCCTAGCTTTTTTTTAATAAAAAAATTATGCCAACTAAATAAAATAATCATATATATATTATGCATAGTCGCATAGTTATTATTAACTTTATACATACAACCATACCTTAATAAAGCCCATCATATGTACTATCTATTTCTTTCTTATACTATGTTCCCTTATCCCTTTTTTAAAAATAAAATAATGGCAAAAAAAAAGATATAATTATCAACAATTTATACCAATAAATGTACTTGAATAAAATAAATATTTTACTAGAAACGACTAATTTAGCATGTTATAACCACTTTAAAAAAAAAGGATTTTATAAAAAAAGCTATGTATTACATTATTTAATTTATTTAACCTGACACCAATATTTTACTAATTCATGTATATATATCAAATTAAAATGTTAATACAAGTTGATAATTCCAGACGATTTTTTACATATCTTGCATTTATCCCTATTAATCGATTTTTTTTTTTTTTTTTTTTTTTTTACTAGCTCGTAGGTAAATAATTATCCATAGTATACACAAGCATCGCTCATTCTTGAATACTTTACGTTTTATTTTTTATTTTAGCTGCGACCATGCTCATTTTTTTAACTTTGTAAATATATTTTACCTAATAATATGCTACCCTGCTTTACTATTTTTACCAAATAAAATTAAATACGAACTTGTAATATATATGAAGATCATTTAATTTTTATTTTTTTTAATTTTTTCTATTTTGTATAGCCAATGCAAATAGGTTGCTTCTTTTTTAGTAGCCTTAATTTGTGATATAAACATAATTATATTTACTTTCTTTTTTTTTCATTAGTAAATTTATGTTGGACTGCAGCATTGAAATTGTTTAAATATTTATATCTTATTTTACTTTTTTTTGTATTAGAACTGAGATGCAATAACAAAAAGGCTACCTAAACCATATGTATATTTTATTAAATGGGGTAAGCTTTTAAGTACGAGAAATACAATAATAATATTATATTAACAATTCATAACCCATTTATGTGAAGCACCACTGTCATTTGCAAGACTATTAGATGCAACTTCTTGTCCAGGTCCCAAACAAAGAACAACTTTCCCTCCAAAATGTGGCTCAGAGTATATCTCAACATGATCCTTTATACCCGGACCCGATATACCATGATTTGCCCATGAACTATCGTTATCAGTTATAGGATCCTCCCACCATTCATCGTCGCCACTCCAATTGGTTCTTTGACCTTCAAAATTTGCATCTGTCCATGCACAAAATTCACCTGGTGGGCAATCAGCTGCTAAACTTGCTCTTACAAAAAAGAGAGTGGATAGTACTGTAATGCTGATTAGTTTGGTGAACATTATTTTTTTAATTAAAAAAGAGTGTATTTTAAACTATATTGAAGTAGAAGAAATAAAAAATAAAAAATAAAAATGTTTTTTTATACTTTTTTTTTTTTTTTTTGGTTATCGTAAGAGTAACTGCCACCTGCGTTTATTTTTTATATTTTTTATATTTTTGAGGGGTAAATGCATACTTATTTTAAAAAAAAAAACAAGCATTACAAATAATTCTCCTTATTAAATTTTTTAGAGTATACTTGTCTAGTTTTTCTGATGCTATATGTAGATAATGCTTTTATCTGTAGAAATATCAACTGATATTTTGGTATATGTGTAGTGGATTCTTATTATTATTATATATCAAAAAATAGGAATAAAGATAAACCATTCTAAAATTGGGCATATTAATATAACTTTTTTTTAAGCTGTAGTCATACTGGTATTTTAATTTTTTAAATTCCTTCACTTTATAATATGCTACTTCACTCTAATGTGTTTACTAGGTAGTAAGCTAATACCAAACTACAGTAAATATATACAAATCATATATTTTTTTATTTTTTTACAATTAACATATAGTAATCTCTTTTTGATCATCTTAACTTGTAATATATAAGCAAATTTGAATATATTAACTTTTTTTTTTTCGTTAATAAACATGTGTAAGTTTGAGGTACAACGATAAAATAATTATTAAATACGTATGTATATTTTATTAAATGGGGTAAACTTATAGTTTGAAAAATAAATAATATAATATTAAGCTAAAAGATAGTGATGCTATACTAACAACTCATAGCCCATTTATGTGAAGCTCCTTTTTTGCTTGCACCTATATTACTTGCAACTTCTTGTCCAGGTGCTAAACAAAGAACGGGTTTTCCTACCCAGTTTGGCTCAGCGTATATTAAAACATGATCCTTTACACCTGGACCTGATATACCATGGTTTGCCCATGAATTATCGTTACCAGCTATAGGATCCTCCCACCATCCATCGTCGCCACTCCAATTGGTTCTTTGACCTTCAAAATTTTCATTTGTCCATACACAAAACTCACCTGGTGGGCAATCAGCTGCTAAACTTGCTCTTACAAAAAAGAGAGTGGATAATACTGTAATGTTGATTAATTTGATAAACATTTTTTTTTAACTAAAAAAGAGTGTATTTTAAACTATATTGAAGAAGAAATAAAAAATAAAAAATAAAAATGTTTTTTTATACTTTTTAACTTTATTTTTTTTTTTTTTTGGTTAATGAAAGAGTAACTGCCACCTGCATTTATTTTTATTTTTTTGAGGGGTAAACACACATATTTTAAAAAAGCTAGTATTACATAAAAACCAATTTTTAAATTTCTAAAACATACATGGTGAGTTTATCCTGATGATAGCATGTATAAAGTAAATTATCTGTAAAAGCATCGATTATTGTTTTGATATCAATGCATTCAATTATTATTATTTATCAAAAAAGGGGAGTGAAGATGATCCATACTCAAATTGGATATATTAATAGTTTTTTTTTTTTTTATTTAGCCCTGCCCATGTTAATTTTTTTAATTTTGAAAATATCATTACTTTATAATATGTTATTCTAATATTTTTGCTGGTTAGAATTAACTAATAAACTATCATATATATATTCACTCAATTTTTTTAATAAACAGGACGTTTTTTTAAACTACCTCAATTTGAGTATAAATATATTTTAGTTGACTTTCTTTTTTCATTAATAAATATGTGTCAAGTTGAAGTGGATTAAAATTATCTAAAAATTTTAGTCGTACACTTTTTTCTTTTTTGGTAAAGGAAATGAGGCATAGTAATAAAAAATTATTAAAAATGTATATATATTTTATTAAAAAAGATAAACTTATAGTTTAAAAAATCAATAATATATAATAAAAAGTTAAGAGATAATAATGCTATATTAACAACTGGTAGTTCATTCATATATATCCCCATAATTATCTGCATTTTTTTACTTGTAACTTCTTGTCCAGGTGCCAAACAAAAAACAAGACTCCCTTTAAGACTTGACTCATAGTATATTTTAACATAGTCCTTTGCACCCGAAGATGGCTTACCATGATCTGCCCATTAACTACTCTGTCCAACTATATTATCACTACATCATATTATCTCATTATCAAAATTGGCTCTCCAATCTTGTTAATCTGGTTCCGATCATACACAAAGAGTCTTCTGGGCAATCAGCTGTTAAGCTTTTTTTTCATAATTTTACAATAATAAATCTTATTTTTCAATTATGCAAGGGGTAGTTGCTATCTGCATCTATTTTTTTTTATTTTTTTAAATGACACACAAATGTACCTTAAAAAACTGGTATTACATTAAATTCTTCCCTTTTGGATTTTTTAAAATGCATTTTTAACCAATTTTTTTTTTTTTTTTTTTTTTTTTTTTTGGTAAATGAAATGAAATACAACAAAAAAAAAACTTATTAAGAGCATATGTATACTTCATTAAATAAAATAAACTTATATTTTAAAAATTCAATGATATTATATAAAATTAAAAGATAACAACGCTATACCAGCATTTTTCAACCAACATATGTGAGGCCCCTCTATCCTTTGCAGCGGTCTCTCCCAAATTTTCCACCTAGTGCTAAAAAAAACAGTGACATTGTCATCCTCATCGAATATTTTAACGTAAGGCACTGTACCTGGACCTTCTATAAATGTATTTACTCATGTGCTATCTTTACCATTTATATCATTCTCTCAATGGTCCTCTCTACCACTAAAAACGGCTCTATAACCTTAAAAATTTGTCTCAGTCCATACACAAAGGCAGTCTTCCAGGCAAGACGTCTGCGCTAAACTTGTTCTAGTAAGAGACCAAATAATACTGTAACACTCATTAATCTAGTTAACATTTTATTTTTTATAAAAAGGATAGATTTTAAAACATATTAAAGAAAGAAAAAAATAGAATAAAAAAAAAGTGCCTTTTTTTTGCATTTTTATAATAATAAACCTTATTTATCAATTATGCAAGGAGTAGTCACCATCTGCATCTATTTTTTTATTTTTTTACGTACACGTAAGCGTACTTTAAAAAAAACTAATATTACGTTAAATTCTCCTCATTGAATTTTTAAACTTCATCTGATTAGTTTATTCTGACGAGCACATTTACCCTTAGCAGCTTCAGCAAATGATTTGATAACAATGTACTGATATTACTCTTATTACTATTCAAAAAAGAGAAAGAAAGATAAAATAGACTAAAACTGGGTATATATACGTAACTTTTTATTTTTTTTTGGTTGATAAAGCGATTTACCTTGCTATATATTATTTATTACTAGTACATTTAAAAATTAAATTCCGAAACATCTTTTCTATATACAGCAGCTATGATAAAAAAAATACTAAAATAAAATAGAACTAAAACAACTAAAAATTAAGAACATTACTCTATATAAAGATATCATCAATGTATTTTTGAAAAAAACTTGAATATATGCTTCTTCTTTCATTTATTTTTTGTATTTTGTAATAAAAAAAAAAATGTCATTATCTTTAAATGATGCAAAAGATTTTAAAATAGTAGATGGTCGTTTACTAAGTGCTGATCTTAAAAATAATCAAGGTGAATATGTGAAAGCATCAATTGAATTAAATCTTATTACTGGTAATCTAAATAGTCAATGCGAATGGGATGGGAATCCTTTTACTAAAGCTATTCAAAATCCAGAAGTAGTCTTGGAAGGTGGATTACCTTATCTTAAAGCAACGTTTACATCTAATGATGGTAAACCTTCTCCTATACGATTGATGTTGTCTGAAAAAATAACAAACGATGGTGGAAAATTTAGAGTCTTATAAAATACAATACATCATCATTCTTGTATCTCGATTGTGTAATATAATTAAAATAAAATCAATTTATTTATTTATTGGAAAATAATAATTATAGTAATAATAATAATAAAAATGTTTATATAAATATATATTTAAAATGTATATACAGTTTTCATGTATTAAAAATAATATATATATATATATATATATATGTAGAGAAAAAAGGAAATCAAAATCAATATAGGTTGAATGTATACAATAACAAAAAAAAAAAAAAATATGTTTGTATTTATATATGTATATGTATATATTTATATATTAATCAGAAGCTAGTAAAGGTGCACGTTCATCTTCTTCAATTTCATCTTCAGTAGTGAATGGCCATTTTAATACACCATTAAAGTAGAAAGTACCAATTACCATCACAGTAAAACCAACGACTTGAATCCATGAGAAATGCTCCCATCCCAAATAAAGAGAAACCATCCAAATAAACAATGTACTATATAGATAATAGATTAAAATATTATTATTATTATTCAAATCCTATTATATCTTTTATTCTTTCCCTTTATTTTCATTTTTTATTTACTTACCGAGATGTATCAATGGTAGATCTTGCTGTAGCAGAGATGGTATCAGTAATAGTAAGCCCAAACCAATTAAAGAAAGCAATAGTAAAACTAATAGCAATACCCGTTTGCCAAACACCGGGATGATCAAAGAAATCATGGAACCCTTGATACATATTAAAGAAGATGGATTGATCACGGAATAAAACATGTAAAATAGGTAAAGCAGAAAGAACTGAAATTACACCAAACGAACCTTCCAATCCAACAGCTTTTAAAGGAGTCACTTGATAATGTGCTAAAATCTTTTCTTCCACAACAAATTGAGTGGCAGTAAAAATTTGTGCACCCAAAACCAATAATACACCAATAAAGGAATGCCAATCCAATTCACCATTATCGCCTTCAATCATGTCACCATTTTCATTCATACTAGGTTGCTTTTGGGGAATTAAAACAGAAGATAAGCCAACAATTCCAACCCCTAAAACTACCATAAATAAGGAAAACCACTCAAAAACACGTAATTTACGATGTAAAAATAAATAACTAAAAATCCCTGTAAAGATCACCACAGCACCACGTAACATTTGATAAATACTTGCTGATGTTAAAATTAAACCTACATTCATCAACTATTATATATATAAAGGAAAGTGGAGGAAGTTAAAGATGACAGATTAGTCACATATTTCCTTTTTAAGAATATATCCCTATATATATAACTATGTCTCTATCTATATGTCCATTCATCTATTATTATTATTTTTATTATTATTATTGTTACATACAGTAGTAGCGGTTAAATCACATAATGTTGGAATCCAAAATAATAAACTTTTAATACCACGTAATGGAGGTAAATGATTTGTTGTACTATTAGGTTGTTGATGGTGAATAGTTTGATAGGATATATCATCTACGATCACAGAAGCATCTAATTGTTGAACAGAAGAAGGTGGAGCAATCTTTTTTTGCTGTTTTTCTAATTGATGTCGTCTATTTCTTTGCCATTTTTGATAAAGATAAACGGACCATACTAACATTTCACCAATAAACATATTTAATCTACAAAATCAAAAAGAGAGTAAGTGTACGGAATTCTATCACTTAATAATACCATTATTGTTGCTAATTTCTCTTATTCTTGCCCTTTTTATTTATTCCTTTTTCCTTTTTGCTCTTTTATTTTTTATTTATAACAATAATAGTAATATTAACTTACGTTTGCCATACTGGTTGTTCAAAATATCTTCTTTGTTTAGGATCTGGATCTTGACAATTCTCTACACATTGCATATCTTGGTATTTATTTAAAATGGTATTACAGACACCTTTTTTAAAATAAAACATAATAAAATAGTAATAATTATTATTATAATACTATACTAATACTAACATTCAATGACAAATATAATCTATTATTTTTATTATTATTATTATAGTGTACTTACCAGAAATTAACATCCCAACAACGAGGATTAATGTCGTAGTAGATTTACTCGTTTTTGCATTAGTTGGAGCTGATGACGAAGGCATAATTGTATATTAAAAAAAAAAAAAAAATAAAGAAAGAAAAGAAATATATTTATATACTACCGGTCAATTTATTTTATTTTATCTTTTTTAAATAAAAAAAGCTCCTATTTTTTAAAAAAGGAAATAAAAAATAGGGTTCGCCAATCACCAATAAAATTACATCATAATGAATTCATTTCACACAAAATTATTAAAAACCAGCCACATACACGAAGAGCAATCGCTATTATAATGAAATGATTATCAAAATATTACATTTAAAAAAGATTCATTTTTTTATATTTCTTTATAATTTTCAATCGTTATAAACACAAAAACTAAAATATTTATAAAGAAAAAAGAAGATCACTGGCATAATTGAATACCTTAAAAGGTAATAGATAATGAAAATAAAAATATTTGTTTCTTTTAAAGTTTGCATGAGTTTACCAATCATGTTAATGGCGTGATCATGTGAGATATCATTCTTTTTTGAACTACTATTCATTTATTTATTAAAATCACTAAAAACATAATAATGATAATAGTAATAAATAGAATGATAGTAATAACTATAGTAATAAATAGAATGATAATAATAAATAAATAAAGATATGCAGTTATATATATGCTATGTAATGATAATAGAAAATTATTTCGTGTGCATACAACTAAAAATAAAACCAGCGTGTGTAGAACTATTTTTAAACCCCATCCCTTTCCGCTTAATCTTTTTTGTTCATCGTCATTAAAAAGTGCCCCTTTCGAGGGTACTAATTGTTCATTCATGTAACCTACCCAAGTCTATAAAACTAAAGCCAATACAATTTTCATTTATAGAACCAGTAATGTATTTATAAAATTTGTGCCTACTGCATAATAATAATCATCCTGGTTCATTTAAATAACATTAGATATGTAATCTTCCATTTTGTATGAACTTTTATTGGTATTATCGCATTAAATATTTTTTTTGATCTATCATTTACCTAATAAATGATCCAATTTCGAACTTGTTTTCATTATTATCCCACCATCATCGTATATATCCAAATAAATAAAAACAACAACAGTAAACAATAAAAAGTTAATGATTTATCCTATTCTTTATTTACATAAATAATGCTAAAAAAAAAGAGAGAAAGAATGGGAAAACACCGTCCTTCTTCATCATCTTCTTCCTTTTGTATTCATTATATATATATCGTCACACTTTTAAAAATCATAATCATCATCCTCCATTTCTTCTCTTCTTCTTTTTTCTAGGGGAACAACATTCGTAGTATTTGCTGTTGCTGAAGATAATTGAGGTGGAGGAGGTGGAGGTACAGTTGTTGGTACAATATTGAAATTTAATCCAGTTAAACAATATTTATCGGATGGTAATCTATTTCCATATTTTTCAGGGATCAATGGTAATGGCACTTTATTCTTTTCTTCCGCTAGCTCTAATAAAAACTATTTATATGCATATGTATGTATTAATAAATAAATTTATACCTATTTCTCTATTTTCTTTCTTTCTTTCGTTTTATCTGTCTATATATAATTACTCTTATTAAAGTACTTTACCTCTTTTGGTGGTGGGGTAGTAAAAGAATGATTTACTCTACCTTGAATTGCCAATTGAATATCCTCAAGATCAATATCTGGTTTATTAGCGTGTTCTGCATAGACTAAAGCATCTTGAAATACATCAACAGTATATCCTATTTGTTTATTTATTTATAAAATATAAAATAACAACAATAATAGTAATAATAGTTCATTAAATTATTTGTACATATATACATAATCATTACATGTGTATAGATCTATATTAAATCTTACTATGTGCAAATTCTAATAACTGTTGGACAACTTTTGGATCATATTCTTGAACACCAAGTGACTGTAAAACAAGAGAAATAATAGTAGCATCTTGTGGTTGGATTTGAGTAGTTTCTCTTTTTTTCGTTGTATTATTTGTTGTAGATGCCGACATTGTATTTATTTTATACTTTTATAATAGAAAAAAAAGAAAAAAGAAAAAAAGAAGTGGTATAATAATTTATTTACAAAATATAAAAGCTAAGTGGAAAAAAAAAAAATAGTTGAAAAAAAAAAATAGTATTTTTTTATTTGTATTTTTATTTGTAACGCCAGCATTTTTAAAATTCCGACATATTTCCTTTGATCCCATATTATTTTTTTCAAAAAAAAGTGTATTGTATTAAATAAAATGAACATTTTTCTTATTATTCTTAAATATATAAACTACTTGATTATACTTTATATAAAATTCTCTTTTTTTTATTATTATTAAAATATACTTCTAAGAGAAGAATCAAAGTATTTTATGATTTGGAAACGCGTTAAAAAAATCATCACACACACATTTTTTTTCTCTCTCTCTCTCTCTTTGTTCCATAATCAACATAGCATATATATTATACTACTTTACAATAATATACAACTTGTATGATTTTGATTAAAGATACTCATGACAACCAAGAGTAACCGTTATATATATTTGAAAAATAGTAAAAAAACAATAAAAAGCAAATTACCTTGTGTAATACCAGGGCACTTCTATTTTATTTAAATATGTGGACGTTTATTAACAAAAAAAATCTATTGATATAAATATGTATAAAGTAATTATATTATTTCTATTTGCTAGTATTTATTTATGTTTATATAGTATTATTATTAATTTTGGATATTTTTTTTTTCTAGTAACGATTATTATATTCAGAATACAGTAAGCACTCTAGAAGAAGTGAGTTCAGTAGCAAATAAATTGGTTGGTGTAGAAAGTAATCGATGAGCCCAACAAGCTTGTGTAGGAATTTTGATCACTTCTTCATGAAGAATTGTTGTCCAATCATCATCAAACGTCACCTTAAAAACAGCATCAACAGCGTCATTTTTAATAATAGAAGAGCTCAGTAACCATAATACATGATTATTTTCGGTATTATTATCAAAGGTTAAATGCAGTAAAGAAGCTGTAGCGCCAATTTCAGAAGATAAATGAAAGAATTCGAATTGATCGTTACCATTTAAAAGCCCAAATGTACCTGTTCCAGCTGTATCTGTACCTAATAAAGCAAACCAAAGCCCTCTGGGGCCAGCAATTAAACCCACAGGCGTTTGACCCCCCGCCGTTTCAGGAACTGAATACTGAGATGTTATGTTATTTACAGCATCAATTTTTAATATTTGATTGTGTTTATCTTCACTAGCATAAAACTGGTGATTAATTGGATGTTGTGCAACAAAGACAGGGTGTTGGGAAGTAGGAAAGATTTTGAAATCTGTTGGATCATCAAAGCTCATTCTTAAAACCCCATCACTATTTTGAAGACTAGACCATACTTCATTATTATATTCACCGACATAATGAGGACCAATACCACCAGTGTTTTCTGGGATAGTCAAAACCTTTTCAATTACTGGAAAACCTTCCACAGTATTCATGCTATCTACTTTGGGATCAACCAATAGGATTTCGTTACATTTTTGTAAAGTGATCCAGACTTTACCAGGGAATTGTTTGGAAACAAATAAACCATGAATACCTGATCCCTCACCACCAAATTGATATGATTTCAATTTTTGAATGATACCTTGATCGTCCACTTTAGCCTTCACCAATACACCATTACTCATTTGGGAAATTAGGATCACATCTTCTATTTTGACAATTTCATGAGTTTGGTCGGCTTTGGGTAAATGGTTTTCAACCAGACGGTAGGTAGTTCCTTCAGGTGTTGTCACTGTTTCCTCTAGTACTTCTTTTGATACAGTAAAGTTGGTATTAACTTCAGTAATTGTAATCACTTCTTGTGGAAAACTACTACCAACAAATAAAATGACAAGAGCCAAGATAAATATTAAATTTGTACTTGTCATCTTTTCTATTATTATTATTATTTAAAAAAAAGAAAAAGAAAAAATAAATACTAATAGCAGTAAAAGGAGAAAATAGAGATATTAAGTTTTTATACAAGAAGTATTTAAATAAAGTTTAAATGGGAACATAAACTGGGTTCCTATTTTTATTTACAGTTATTTTTATTGGATAGTCGGAAAGGGGGTACTTCTCCCTATGAAACATTTTACGTGATAGTGGGTTTTTTTTTTGTACGAGTTAAATCTAAAGAGATACTGGTTTTTTAGGTAAGTGAAGATTGTTTTAAATGGATTGCATATTGAACATACTTTTAACTGGTGAAAAAAAAAAAAAAAAATCTCACGCACACGTACACGTTTCAGATTAATGATCTAATTCTTCTCTTTATTATTATTATTATTATTATTCATAGCTCACATGTACTACTTTATACATGCTCTTTTTAAATCATCAAGCTTTATTTGACTTGAACTCTTCTTTCATCCAAATAGGTATAAGTGTATAAAAGTATATGTTTAAACAATTTTTATAAATATATAATAAGAATATAGTGATAAAAACAATGGATACTGCAAGTTTAGTGTTTATACTCATAGTGTACTTTTTTTTTTTTGTCATTCCCACTCTAATAAAGATAGGAATATATTTTATTTAATATGATTACAGACATGATAAAAAACAAAACAAAACAATATTTCTTATTATTTTATTTATTTAAAAAACATCATATATATAACCATTAAAAAGATATTATATAGTTGTTTTTTTTTTTTTTTTTTACTTTATCTAATTTAGTATTTCAGACTAAATCAGCAAATCCAATCCGTGATCCTCCAATATCAAATATTGAATAGACGTTTTGTAAAAATACACCACCTAAAATCAAAACATTGGGGTTATTACTAGAACCCATCAATGCACCAACACAATTACTACTGCCCTCTTCTACTTGCCCAAGATTAAAAAGAGTGGGATCGATAAGAAAATCTCTACCACTGATTGCAATTGATATGGAAGGAATATTATCACAGGGAACTGTATACATACCTGGTAGAGGACCATTTAATTTAGCACCAGGAACATTACTATAAATAGCTTCAGCAGTTTGTGGATCTGTTAAAATAGCCGTAGTTCCTGAATCGATAATAGCAATCAAATCACTTACAGCCACAGTACTACTCACTTTAACATTATTGACGCCAATTTTCCAAAAGCCTTCTTTTGTTATAGGAGAATATGTAACTTCGCCTTTATACCCATCTAAATCCGTGCCACCTAGAAATAGGCTTGCACCAGTTTTTTTAAACGATAAACCAAATACAGCAGCATCCAATACACCATTTGAATATAAACTTTGAAAAAAGGGACGTTCTTGGATTTGGCTTAGTTGTTGAAAACCTAACCCAAGGATACCATCTGCAGGGAATTGACTAGCAGCTAAAGAAGAAGGGTAGGAAGTAGCAGAAACAAGATGTTGATTTTCTACAGTTAAGCCTGCCATGCTAACAGTATTCGTGTAAGAGTCACCAGTAACCTCTTCTCCATTATCAAATTGGATAGTTGCTTTTTTGTGTACATCAGAAGAAGGGGGCTGGCTTTCATCGTATAAAGTATGACCATCGCAATTTATGGAACATTTGGTAGATGGTAATATAAGATCAGAGGATCCAGTATCTATCATAACAGTAAAATCCTTTGGAGGTGCACCTACACTAATAGTTCCGTACCACAAATTTCCATTATCATCTGTTAGTGGTGCTTGTCCTGTTGATCTTTTCTTTATTAGAGGTATTTTATACCCATCAATAATAGTAATAGCTAATAATAAATTAAATATAATGATCTTCATCAATATACACGTAAATAAATAAAATAAAATTTCCGTCTATTTTAGAAAGGAAATAGAATATATATATATAAAAAAAAGAAATGAAGAGAAGGAGAAAAGAGTAAAAACTAATAAACAAACAAAAAAGATAATAAAGTGAAAGGATAGAAATGGAAAGTCAGCACATTTTTTTTTTTTTTTTTTTGTGATCATCTTATATAATAATATATTTCTCCTAAGAATTTTAAAGGAATAAAATAATGATTTTTGCTTGCAATCAGGGTTAACTGGGTATGCATCAAGTTTTTTTAAAAAAATAAAATAAAATATTTAATCAAGAGTAAAGCTATTATCGTGCTCAGTAATAATAAATTAAATTAAATAAAAACAAGAGAAGAAACCTTAATAACATTTATAGTTTTGATTAACTATTAAAATATTAACTTATATTTTATCTTTATTTCATTTGTTTATATGTTAAAATAAGATGTTAAAAAAAATCAATCTTAAAAAAAGGGAAAAGGAGAGAGAGATTAGACTCAAAGACTCCAGTTTTTTTCTGTTTAATTTATATATATATATATATATATGATTGTTATTAGACGCCTATTTGATAGATTATAACGAAAAATGTATTCATTTCTCTTTAAAAAAAAAAAAATTGTTACAGCATATTTTTATATTAATTTTTTCATGAAAAAAAAAAAAAAAAATTGAAAATGTAAATTTAAGTCTTAACTCCAAAAATGGAAAAAATATTTCTAGAAGATTAATTGGAGCATCGTCAGTGTATGTAAAAATGCATGTATTTCCAATTCAGATAGTTTAACTCGTTATTATACATTTTACTAATTTGGTATACACATAATACTAAATAGGCTGTTTAAGTAATGTAAAAATAAATACCTCTTTATAAAATAAAATTTTAAGGGGAAAAATACAAAAAAAAAAAAAAACAAAAAACCAAGTTACCTAAACCGACTAATTCATCTTATTGTGACTAGACGGCGATCTATTGCTTGTAGTTTATCAGCACTCTATACATTTTGTTATTTGACGTGCTTTTTTAGATATTGACAATGGCGATGTACTATTAACATTGTTACTTGATATATTTATTGTCGCTGTTATGATGCTGATTTTTATATATAGTGTCGGTAATGGTCAATGGTTTTTATTTTTGTTTTTCGTTTTTGACATTGAAAAATAATTTTCTTGCTTTCATTTGCTTACCCTGATTATAATATATTTTTATTCTAATTATATTAACCCAAGTTAAAAAAACTGTTTTTTTTTATTGATCGTTTTTATTTTTATTTGTTTTTTTTTTTTTTTTTTTTTTTTAGCTTTTTTATAGAATAGACCATTTATATGTAATTGTTTATTTCTCTTTTTTCTAGAGACTACTTGCTAAATAAAGATAAAATGGCCGATAGATAGTATAAATAATAATAATAATAAAATAGAATGTACACTCCCGTATACCTTAAAATATGTAAATACTGAAATGCCTGCTTAATTAATAAAACAATCAAAACATTCAAAGTTAAAAGTGAAAAAAAAAACCAGATAATGAGCAATTATCATTTTTATTATAAATATAAAATATTTTAAAGGCTTATTTTATTTCTTGCATGAATACTGCCCCAAAACATCGGTTATTAAAAAAAAATTTAGTGCTTTTATTTTATTATTATATTTATTTAAAATCATCTTAATAGTATTTAATAAAGCAGAAAAAATACATCTTTTTAACTTACTGATCTTCTAACTTTTCTCTCTCGTTTTTTATTTTTACTTTAATAATGGTAAAAAAAAAAACTAGATGGAGTAGATTAAGAAATTATCGGATTTTGAGTTCTTTATACCACTTTTTTTTTTTTTTTTAGTTCTACTTCTTATTTTATTTTATTATACTCTTGTTAAAAAAACGCTATTGCAAGAAAGATGAATACATATCTTGGTTTTAATCTATCAATCTGACAGCTTTTAAAAAACTTATATATTATTTTTCGATGTTTATATAAGTAGTTGAAATATATTAATATTTATACATTTGGTTCTGACTACTTAATGTTAAATAAAAAAAAAAAATTACTTATTAACTTATTCATTCCCTTCTATTATATTAACCTCTTGATAAGATAACAAAATATAGCACAATGTCTACCAAATTTAGTATTTAATGTTGGAAACTTACCAAAGCCAATACAAGGCCTTTTTGAGTATGATCCCAGCCATCAAGGTATACCTTCTCAAATTTAGCAATTGTATTCCATGATCAACAATAAAAAACGGATGAAGCGTAACAAATATATCAGCTAAATTACACTTAAAGCCTTCATAAAGTAAAATGCATACGTTTAGTAAAAGAAAGTAAATCTCTAAAGTCGAGATGAGGAAAGGTTATTTGGTTTTTTTTTATCCCTGGAATTAACTAGTTATATAGTTATGGTTACAACAAGCAAATCCATTGGAAACGTCAATAATTAAGGTTTTTCATCATTATTCCTCTCCAAAAGTTTCCAACAACTCTTTTGAAAGTTTGAAATATACACGTATTTTTACAAATTCATATATGATCTTTATAACTGCAATATTTATTGATACAAAATTCAAGATGGATCGTCATTATACTAGGGATTTCTCAAGAGAAGTATTACTATCTTAAACCACACCCCGAGACTTTACGTTATAATCAGTTAAATAAATTAAAAAATACAAAGTTAATATTGAAAATATAGATACTTATATCAATCAATACATTACTATTCTTATCTAATTTTATTATTTTAAAATTATCTGTAATAATTAGTTCAAAAATAATAAAGACAAAAAAAATAATAATTTAAACATATTATATAAAAAGCAATTTATTAAAATTATTATCATTAGTTCGAATAATATGAAATGGCAAATACTGTTATCAAAAATAATAATCTATGGTGGAAATAAATATATTACATAAATAAGATTCATATTTAAGGAATACAAAACTTCTTTACTTCTTTTTATTACATATTACTATTATTATTTGATTATTATTTTCGTTGCGATTGTGTTTTTGTTTTATTATAGTATATATTAAATATACAACTAATTGAACAAAGTTAAAATAAGTAGTAGTATAATTGATAGTTTTTTTCTAACAGTTTATTTATTTATCAAAATTATTGGCTAAATAAATGTGAAAACCTTGTTTCATATATTTTAGGTGGTATATAATCATCAAAATAGTAAACTTTGTATTAAATAAAATATTAATGATAAAAAGAAACATATATGTGTCTTAATATTTATAGAATCTCATTTCAGAACTAAAAGGGTTTTTTTTAAAAAAAATTTTATGCCCTTTTTTTACTCATTATCTTTATTTTTTTAATATGGTCTCTTTCTTACCTACATCGTCCGATAAAATAAAAAAATATAAAAAAAAAATTCCTTTTATTTTTAAACAAGCTTCACCACTATCTCTCCTTTACCTTGAAGCAAGACTTATTAATAGTGCAGTATGGAAGGCAAGTGCTGACTGGCAGCCATGTGATTTAAATTATTTTAAAATAAAATTCGAAAATGTTACCAATTTTAAAGACTTTTTCAACGAAGAGATGCCATCTTATAACGATTTTAATGAACAAATAAAAGAATTTATAAATTGTGGTCTTATTATCCATGCTAATTCTCTTACCCAGCTGAAAATAGATTGGTCAGTGGTAATCAAGTCATCACTTGCTAGAAATGTGATTAAAAATTTAATGATGATAGATTTTTATAAAAATGATCTATCAGTTGTGGATGATTTATCTCATTCTCTACTTCAGTTATTTGACTATGATGCAGATGATCGTGTGATTCATTACCATAAAGATGTTATTCCTGAACCATTTGTTATGGGGCAACAATATTTATATGCATTCGTTCCTAATATATCTATTAGATGTATGCACAAAAATCATGTTAAATTTGTACAGGAAAATAATGTCAACGACTATAAACACCTAGAACATGATTTCTCGGATCCATATATACACCCTGAAAGAATAAAGCTTGTTGCTGATACCATAGCAGCATGTGTAAACAACTATAATAAGGGTTTCAGCTATAATAAATCAGAAAATTTTAAATATGGACACTTGGTGCCCGGCATTGTTATGTTTAAAACTCGTCCCATGTTTTTATTGTTGAATATGACAGAAGATCTATTATTTTCTGTAGGAAAAGGTGAACCACCATTAAAGGAAACAATAGTAAAACAATACCTTGTACCTCCACCAGAATATTATTCTTCAGAAATAGCCAAGGGACTCAGAGATCAAAGATTGCATATTGCTTCTTGTTATAAAGCATTTAGGAAATTTGTGATGTAAATATTTTTAAAAAGTCTTCGTTCTCTTCTTTTTTAAAAAAAATATTATTTTTTACTTTTTTTAAAATATATAAATATATAAGTATAGGCATTTCTTGAAAAAAAAAAATAAAGTACACTATTTCTTATCTTTTTTCTTAAATAAATAAGTACGACGTTTTTATAAAGATAAATAACTATTTGACATAAATATTAATTTTTAAATAGTTTAGTAAACAATAAAGATCACTTCATGAAAATTAATTCACTAATCATTTATTGAAATATCAAGTAAATTGATTTATTATTGATAATACTAAGTAGTTATTTAGCATAAAATGTCATTCTTAAAAATAATATTTTCAACCTTATAAAATTAATATAAAATAACGAATAACTTGATTTTATTTGCCAATAATCATTTATTTATTTGTTCGTTTAAATTTTTATATATTTAAAATAAATTTAATACATATAACTACAAAGTAAATAGAAATAAAAATACTTTTTTTATTATTATTCATATATTAAACGAAAAACATGAATTGATTATTTTTTTAAATTGAAATTCCAATAATTTTAATAGATGAATTGGTTGCTTTTATTAAGCTGACATTCTAATCTAAAATATTAATAATAAAACGAAACATATATGTATCTTAGTATTTATAGAACCATATTTTGAAGTTAAAGATAAAATCATTTTTAGTTTCTCTTTTTTTCATTTTTTTTTTACTCATCTTTTATTTTCCTTTTATTTTTTTATGGTTTCTTTCGTGTCAACTTTATCTAATAAAATAAAAAATTATAAAAAGAAATGTCTTTTTATTTTTAATGACCCACCACTGCCACCATCTTACCTTGAAGCAAGGCTTATTAATAAAGCATTATGGAAATCGAGCACTGACTGGCAATCAAGCGATTTAGATTATTTTAATATAAGAGTCAAAAATGCCAATTTTAAAGACTTTTTCAACGAAGAAATCCCATCTTACGAAGATTTTAATGAACAAGTAAAAGAATTTATGAATTGTGATCCTTTCATTGGCAATAATTATTTTTCTCGACAAGAAATAGATTGGTCAACAGCAGTCAAGTCATCACTTGCTAGAAATGTGATTAAAAATTTAATGTTGATAAATTTTTATAATAATAATTCATCAGTTGTGAATGATTTATCTTTTTCTCTACTTCAGTTATTTGATTATGATGCAGATGATCGTGTGATTCACCGCAACAAAGATATTTTTTTAAAACCATCATTTATTTTAGAGCCACAGTATCTATATACATTCATTCCTAATCTATCTATTGAAAGTATTCATGAAAAACATATTAAATTTGTACAGGAAAATAGTTTCAACGATTATAACCAAATAGGGTGTTGTTTTCCAAATTCAAGTATACGTCCAGAAGAAACAAAATTTGTTGCAGATGCCATAGCAGCCTTTCTGCACAATTTTCGAATGCATCATTATTACAAAAAATCAGAGACTTTTAAATCTAAACAGTGGATACCTGGTATTATTATGTTTAAAACTCGTCCCATGTTTTTATTGGTGAATATGACAGAAGATCTATTATTTTCTGTAGGAAAAGGCGAACAGCCATTAAAAGAAACGATAGTAAAACAATACCTTGTACCTCCACCAGAATATTATTCTTCAGAAATAACCAAGGGACTCAGAGATCAAAGACTGCATATTGCTTCTTGTTATAAAGCATTTAGGAAATTTGTGATGTAAATATTTTTTAAAAAAATCATCATTCTCTTCTTTTTTTAAAAAAAAATTACTTTTTACTTTTTTTAATATATATAAATATATAAGCATAGGTATTTCTTAAAAAAAAATAAAGTACACTATTTCTTATTTTTTTCCTTAAAAAAATAAGGGTTTTTATAAAGATAAATAATTATTTGACATAAATATTAATTTTCAAAGAGTTTAGTAAGCAATGAAGATCACTTCATGAATATTAACACACTAATCATTTATTAAAATATCAAGTAAATTGATTTATTATTGATAAAACTAAGTAGCTATTTAGCATAAAGTGCCATCCTTTAAAATAATATTTTCAACCTTATAAAATTAATATAAAATAACGAATAACTTGATTTTATTTGCTAATAATCATTTATTTATTTGTTTGTTTAATTCTTTATATATTTAAAAAAATAATTATATAACCATAAAGTAAATAGAAATTAGAATGCTCTTCTTTTATTATTATTCATATATTAAACGAAAAACATGAATTGATTGTTTTTTAAAATTGAAATTCCGATGATTTTAAAAAACGGAATGATTGCTTTTATTAAGCTGACATCCTAACTTATGTTTTTGCATAATTGTTAAAATCCCACTCCATATTATTATTCATACTTTTCTAGTTGAAACATTTAGTATTTATTTTATTCTTTTAAATTTCTGTTTATTTTTTATTCATTAAAAAAAAATGCTACTGAATAACGTTGTAAGACAAACCTGTTTCAAGACTTTAGTTTACTATTAATTTAACGTGCAAATTAATCAGTTAGCATGGTCTATTACAATATTTTTATATTGTAAGTAAAAATATTTTATTGACACTAATAGTTTACTGCAACAATTGTAAAAGGAAAAAAAGATTTGTAGATAAAAATCTATTTTGATTTTAAACTTTTTTAATTTTTCATTACATAATTATCGTTTTTAGTCTTTCTTTTAATCGAAAGTAATTAAATAAATAAAAATTCAATTTCTGTATTCCTAATTGGTGTAAAGTAATAGGCATGGGTATAATTCAATTCTATAAAAACAATCACCTATTACAACCAATTCGATTCTTATATAGTTTATTTTCATAAAGAAAATAAAAAGACATCTTAGATAATTAGTTAGATATAGTAGACTTTTTTATTTTTTTTCTCACCCTTTAAATAATTTTTTCATGATGTATAATTTTAAAATATATTACCACAAAACCTTAGACGGGATCTTCAAGTGAGGTTAATGGCAGTAGTAATAACCCATTCATCCCTTTTTCAATATGTAAAATTAATTTTATTGACTATTTTATTAAGAAAATGTGAACCAATAGAATAATAAATCAATTTCGGAAGAAAAATACTTAAAAAAACATAAAAGATTAAATATAAGAAATGGTAATAAATGTATTTGAACACTATTGCTCTTCATTTATTGACAATTATACTCTATTTTTATTTTTTATTTTCTTTATATGTAAGTAAAAGTGTAAGTTGAGTGTTAGTTTTCTTTTATTCTATTACATCATGAACGACAAATTGTAAATAACTTAGAAAACATCGATGTATCCATTGAAAGTCAGAGTTTATTAATATATGATAAATGTATATTGTAATGAATTTATTATTACTATTTTTTTCTTTTTTATTTTTTTCACGATAGACAATAAGCAATTTTAAAGCTTTAATTGATTTAAAAGAGTTAATTCAAATGTAATCTATTATTAATTTATATCTCCTACTTACATTCCCAATCAATTTAAAAATTTTCTAAACACATAACATTACAACTATTTCTGAATTTTGTGTATTTAAAAATGCAAATACTGATAATTACTTGCTGAATGCGCAAATAAAAAATTAGTAATTTTATAAATATATATAATTTATTTTAATTTTATAAATACTATTATTTAGAATTAAAATTCATATTATTAATGGATTAATATATACTTTATTATTCCTCACTTACTAGTCATGAAAAATAAACAATATAAAATAGAGCTTAAGTTTAATTATTATTATATACGCTTATTATTGGCAATTCATTAAAAGAAAAATTTAAAGTATATTATATAATAAAAAGTAATAAAGTAATAAAAAAATTAAAATAAAACAAAATAAAACGTCCATATTCATTTTACTAATAAAAATATATTTCTATATTATCTCAAAATGTCTAGAGTTTAATTAATATACCCTTCACAATCAAAAACTTTTTATCTTGCTTTATTGAAATAACTTGCCAAGTTAACGGCTGTATTTCTATAATACATATAAATAAAATCTTCAATATTCAATACCTTTGATGTATGTTATTTTAAGCCATATACTGTATAGAATAAATGAAATGTATGATGATAGGAACAAATAAAGAAAGAGATGATAAGTATAGATTAAATTAGAGATTTTTCATTACCTACCGCTGAAACTACTACTACAGTATTCAAAGAAGGTAAAAAAAATGATATATCATTCCCATTATTTAGTAATTATTAGTGAATACTCTTTAAATATAATTCTGGTACATTTGATGGACCAACCATCATTTAATTAGTCAAAAGTCACTCAATAAAATAAAATAAATACCATTAATCCAACCATTATACCAAGAATAGGTCAAAATATAAACCGCTCTGTTGGTTTTATCATCAATACTAATTAACAGGTGGCTGCTATACATTTATTCACTTTGCCTATATTTTAGTTAATTTACATCTAAAATTAATAATTATCTTATCCTATGGTTATTATTACCATTACTATAGTTATTCATATATATACACATATATAATTGTTATACTATTGCATATTAACAAAAATAGGAATAAGAAATAAGGAAAATACAAAGTGTATAAATTTTATATATTAGGTTTATAAAATGACTCTATAAAATTTACTTGAATTCTTTATCTTTTTGAAATATGGATATAAAATAATAAAAAATAATAATTTTATCCATATAAATCAAATTTTTATTATATGAATAGTTGCCAAATAGTTATTTTGTACTTTGAATTGTTATTACCATTATTTTTTTTTAAAAAAAAACATTAAATTAATAAATAATGGTCATCATGTTTTATTTCTATAAAAATACAATATGATGTAAATACGAATTTATGAAGTATTAACAATATTACACGAGCTAGTGATATTAGTTGTTATCATTCTTTTCCTTTATTTAGATCGAACAATTTTACTACTGAGTTTTAAAAATTATTATAAAATAAAATTTTTTTCCTTTTTTTTTTTTTTTTTTTTTATCTTCTTTGGAGACTAATACTAAAGTCATAATAATAAATAATAATAATAATAATAATAATAATAATAATAATAATAATAATAATAATAATAATAATAATAATAATAATAATAATAATAGAAGGTGGGTGGGCGGGAACAACTAATATCACTAGCTCGTGTAATATTGTTAATACTTCATAAATTCGTATTTACATCATATTACACTTCGCTTTCCGTGATATTAGTTGTTCATTCAGAGTTTCTTCTGTTATATTAGATGACCCATAGGAAGATACACGATAGAAGTGTTCGAAAATATCTTTAGAGGACCAAGACCCATGGGCTACAATATCATCCACTGAAATGCCTGCTTGGGCAGCTAAGGTGGCCGCTAATGCTCTTGCACTTGGAATTGGAGCACCTTCTTCTTTATTAACCTTTGACATTATTTCCCTAATATATTTAGCTATTCTGTCTTTCGACAGAGGCATACTAAGATCATTCACATATCTATATAATCTATTTATTTTTATGTCTTGGAAATTAGGATGTGGAGTATAGCACGGAATGTCAACAATTAAATTGTGGTAGTGTTGGTAAGCTTGGACTGGACATAAAAGTTTATTTGAGTGTGGGTGGATAGCCACTCTTTTATGTATATGCTTACCCTTCCTTTTTTCTTTTGGTGCTATAACCAATAAATGTAGGATTCCTTTGTTGTCGATACGGTTTTTGTCCATATCGATACGAGCAATATCCGATGGACGAAGGAAACCTGCCATAGCTAATAACCAGATAGATTTTATAGTGATCATAGTAGTGGTAAGTGATGAATTATTTCCTAGGTTAGAAATATAATGTAAAGCAGGATGTATGTCGTAATCCCATTTTTTGTTAGGTTGTATAGTATTATTATCTATAGCTTTTAGTAAAGTAATAAAACTCTCATTATTTTTAATTAATTGTTGAGTTTTTTTATTATATAGTTGAAGTAAAGCTGTGGAGTATACACGAATTGTACTTGTCGAATATCTTCGACTGTGATAAATATCGGAGAGGAAATTAACAATGTGGATATGTGGATCAGTATTATAATCAATGGATTTATCTTCACACCATTGTTTAAATTTTTGTTGGTTGTTGTTATAAGTTTTGCATACTTTATTTTTGTGTTGGTCAATTATTGTTGTTGCTGTTTTGGAAAGTTGATTTAATTTTCTCTTTTTGGATGGTTGATGTTCCACGCTAGCATTGTCCATTGATCGTTTTTTTGTATTTTTTGTTGAAGGTGTTGGATGGGATATTGTTGAAGATGTAGTTGATGGTGATTCTGGTGTAGAGTTGATAATGATTGTTGAATGGGTTGGTGAATTAATTGATATTGGTGAAGAAGTATTGGTGATTGGTTGGTCAATTGTCTTAGGAGAGGAAACCAAGGGGCTGATGGCCAGTTCGGTGTCAAAAGTGTTGCTTTTGTCGGTTGTAACCAAAGTCTCTGTATTATTTTGGATAATAGGTTCCAAGGAGGTGCTATGTATAAGCGACCTGTTATTGTTGACCAGTCCTTGGAAAAAGCATTGATCCAAGTTGCTTGATGATGATATTGAAGGGAAACAAATTTCTTGAGTTGGCTGTTGTTGTGTGTCGCAAAAAGATCTATTGAATGAGGTCCCCATAATTGATCTATCATCTGAAATGTGTTCTTTGGTAGTGTCCATTCTATTTCTTATTGAAGTTGGCGTGATGGTGCATCCGCAGGGTTTAGTTTGGACGGAACATATAGGGTGGATAGGTATATGGATTGATGGAAGCATAGTTTCCAGATAGACATCGCTATTTGGTTCAGTATCAATGAACGAGTTCCCCCGTAATGTTGTACATAAGCAATTGCCGAACGGTTGTCTGAGCAAATCTGTATATGTTGAAAACGTTGGAATTGTAGATGTTGAAATATCTTTTTGATTGTCAATAATTCCTTGACATTGATGTGGTATTTCAGTTCCTGTTTGGACCATCGACCCTGTATTTTCTGTTGGCCCCATACTATAGCCCATCCTTTGTCTGATGCATCCGTGAAAATCTGAATTGTCGGTAGATTGTTGATAATGTGGTGTCCATTCCATTTCGTTAGTTGAGAGATCCACCAAATTAATTCTGCTTTCATTTGTTGATTGATCTGGCAATGGGAATGATGTCTGAAACGATTTAGAATTTGAACCATGGATCTCGTCCGAAGTCTTGCTTGTTGATTGCCCAGTTGAGTGGCTAGAACTGTGCCTATGAATCTCGATAGGTTGGTCCAAGTTGTTGTTGTCTTTTTCAATAACTGGTAGGCCATGCGTCGTATCGATCTGATCTTCTTTCCTGGAACTGATATCATCATATCTTTTGAATTTATAATCATCCCTAAGTGTTGAATGTGTTGTTGGGGATTTAGAGAAGACTTTTTGATATTTATCATCCATCCTAATTGTGTCATTTTTTCTATTACTTGTTTGGTTTGAAGATTTGCTTGTGCTTTGGAAGATGCCATTATCAACAAATCGTCTAGGTAAGCTGTAATCCTTATACCCTTTCTTCTTGCCCAACGAAGTATTGGTTTTAATATTTTTGTGAATATAAGTGGAGAAAGGCTGAGGCCGAATGGTAAAACTTTGTATTGGTATATTTGGTCTTTCCATTTGAATTGTAGTAGATGTCTTGAAGAAGGGTGGATTGGGATGTGATGAAAGGCGTCCTGAAGATCTATGGAGGTAAGGTAATCTCCTTGTTGTAGGATTTTGGTTATTGTCGTCATTGATTCCATCTTGAAGTGATAAGTTGGTAAATAATTGTTGAGTTGTTTTAAATTGAGAATGGTGCGAAGGCCTCCATCTTTCTTTGGAATCACGAAGATGTTGGAGTGGAAACCTATTGAGTGTGAAGGGATTGGTTCTATGGCTTGTTTTTGTAATAAGGTTTGTATCTCTAATTCTATGGTGTTGGTGGAAGTCTGATTGTGTAGTTGTGGTTGATGATGAAATAGGTATGGAAAGGTGAGAGGAGGTTGGTGGCGAAGAGGAATTTTGTATCCTTGATGAATTATTTGATGAATCCATGAAGGTAAAGGAGAAGGTAAGGAAGAAGACCAAAAGGAAGAGAAATAAGAAAGACGACCTCCTACAGGTATTATATCCTTTTGTTGGAATGATGGCGTGAATGAAATTTTTGAAAAGAATTTTTAATAAAAGGGTTGTTAGAATTAGTGTTAGAATCTTTTGAATTATTAAATTTGTTGGATTGTTTAGCGTCGTATGAATTATTAGAATGTGGAAATCTCGATTGTGAATAATCTTCATTAGTGACCCCTGAATTAATGTCGTTATTAAAGGAGGATTTATGTCGGGGTTTATTACGCATGAATTTTTTATTTGTAGTTTGTTGGATAGACTGTTGAAGTTTGATGTGATCAGCCAATTCTTTTGGATCCATAAGAAGGTTATCATCAGCGGAAGGAGGAGAAACTCTTGTAGGTAGTCCTTTACAAACATTTTCTTGTCGAAGTGTGGTAAGGTGAGATGCCAAATCTGATAAAAGAGCATCGATATTTGCCAGAAAGTCCAAGGTATGTTGTTGTTGTTGCTCCGGTGTCCAATTATTATAAAGAAGTTGATAAGTGAACCAATCCATTGGACGAGTGATACCTGATAATCGGTATTGGATATCATAAAGATGGTTATTAATAATCTTTGCTTGTGTTGATTGACTAACTTTGATCGATTTTGGTGGTTCATATGTGCGAAGAGTATTTTTAGGACAATCGAATATAAAGCGGCGACGATCTGTATCCAGCAAAGTATGACGAAAGAAATCTTTTTGTATATAAGGGCATTGTTGTAACATATCGGCTGTAGGTGTGAAATCTGCACCAGGAAAACGGATTTGTACATTAGGATCATCATTATGGAAAGGATGATTGGAAGAAGAAGAGGCTTCCAATTGCTCGATTCTTTGGAGAAGATTAATGGCCCATTGTGGAGCTTGTTCATTAGAATTATTAGGAACATTAGTAGATTCGTTAGTAGACATAATCAACGACGGAAGTCCAGTGCGTAGTAAAATAGTCGAACGAAAAGAAGATAAAAAAAAAAAAAAAAAAAAAAAGGAAAAAAATTTTATTTTATAATAATTTTTAAAACTCAGTAGTAAAATTGTTCGATCTAAATAAAGGAAAAGAATGATAACAACTAATATCACGGAAAGCGAAGTGTAATAACTATATCAATATATTAATGTAAATAAATAAATAAATTTAAGTAATGACCTGTTTTATATTAAGATTTTTTGGCCAAAATGGAGTGTCAGACCCATTTGAACGTGTTGGAATATCAAACTGAGGTATTACTTGATCATTACTAAAACGGACCACAGGTTTAATGGTATATAGTTTCACATTATGTTTATCACCATTCAAAATATCTCTTTTTTCAAAAAAGTCAGGATTCCATAATTGAGGAGAATATTGTTGAAGTAGGTTATTATAGAGACGTAAACTGTAAAGCATATTATGATAGTGTCTTAATTTAGGTTCTCCTTTTTGTTTCCAAAGATCCAACCAAAGCTCTTGATCATATGTACCAATTTGATCAACTAACCACATGGAATAATAATTTAATGCTGAATCAATTACGTAGGAGCCACCTTTTGTTGAACGAGCAATAATTGCTTGAATTACACCTGTAGCACCTGAAGAACCAGTACAATAATCACTGTTTGGAAGGACAGGGGTAACTAGTAACATATGTTTTTTATATTTTTAAAAAGAATAGAATTTAAATATTCGTATATATATATATATATATATATATATGTATAAGTTAATGTGGTCATTACTACCACCAGTATTTTTTTTTTTAAAAAAAATGAAAAATGAAAAAATGAAAAAAGAGTATGTATTAACAAACTTACCAGCTTCACCTTTCTTCATTTCATGATTACCAGTAGCTAATGCTAAAGCCTCAGCAAACTTCATAGAGACACCACAACAAGCATCACTAATAGGTTGCCAACCAATTCGACCTTGCCAAGGTCCATGCCATCCATAGGTATTTTCTCTTACATAGATAACTCCTTTTCCACGTTCTTTGGCCATTTTTAAAATATTTTCCTTTCCTAGTCCATATTTATCTAAATGGTAAGGTCGATACCCTTCTACAATCACATCAGCTTCTTGCATTAATGATAATAGCTTTTTTCTATCTTCTTCATCATGGAAATCTAACTCAGTACACCATTTTCCATTGTTTGTATCAGCAACCACTTTTGTAACATCGGGTAAATGAGGACTTGTAATTCTTAATACACTTGCACCATATTCAGCTAATGTTCTTGTAATCACAGGAGCTGCAATGACACGAGTAATATCCAATACTTTCAATCCTTTTAATGGTCTTTTCACATCAGCTTTATCATTGTCATCATCAATCCACCATTGAGCAGGTGTATTATCATCTATAAAATGAGTTTCAAAAAGATTAACATGTTGTGTCGCTTTATATTGTTCAGTTTGTTTGAATTCTTCAGGACTATAGCAAATGGTACCAGCTTGACCATGTTGATCATTGGATAAAGTATCTAATTCTTCAGCTGTGTACTTTAAGCATTTTTCTTGATAAAGCGGCCATATTTTTTCATAAGGTGCTTTTGCTAAGGATTCATCTTGATCTGCAAGTGGCATACCGATGGCTTTTTGAATGATTTGTGGTTGCATGGACCCATAAAGGTGATAGAACTTCCCATCTTTCGTTTCATAAATAGTAGAGGCAGAAAAATTATATATAGAATTATATTTAAAATAATCTTGATTTTTAAATACTTTATCATGAAGAGAATGATAGTTTGGATGGTATATATCTAAAAACTCTTCATCATTTTTATCTTTATTTTGTGTAGTGATCATTAATCGATTAGTAAATGCTGACGTAATAAACATCTGAGCATGATCTGTATTAATGGTAATATGGTCTATGGTTTTATTATATTTCTTTTGTACCAAGTCAAGGATACTAAGACCTTCAAACGCTTTCAATACACTGACAGACTCAGCAAAACGCCAATTAATGGGGATCCCAGGTTGTTTATTTCCTTCAAAACGAAGCTTTGTACTTGCTAGTTGTTTTAAATCACTTGAATAAGTCACTTTATCATTGTTTATAACAGATGAATGAAACAAGCTCATACATTCTTCTTGTAAATTATATTTATCCATTATTATTTTAATAGGTGGCGAAAAAAAAAAAAAAAAGAGAGAGAAAAGAAAATGCAGCTAATTTTTTTTACAAATTTTAAACTCACGCCGAGTAAACTTTAGCCCGCCATGTGAATTTTAGTTTATTTTTTATTTGCATATATTAAATCATAAACAAATAATACATTTAAAGTATAAAAGTAACGCAATAAATACAATATTTAAAAATAATAAATGGGGTAGCAATGGCAATGAGTTTAAATAGAAAAAATATATACAACCGAACCTTTTTATATTTGCTATAGTATTTTATTTTATTTTATTTTACTTTATATTTTCATAAAAAAAATTTCATAAAACGGTATTTTTTATTTCATTACATATGGAGTGGGAAAAAGGATGATATAATATGTTTTTTTAGAAAATTTTGAATGATACTATTATTTTATTATTACTTTTGATCTCCATTAGTAGCAGGTTTATTTTCCTACTTTCCTAATTTATTTATCCAGCCACGATCGTATGTACTATAAATTGTTTATCCAATGTATTTATCCAAATAAAAAAGACTAGTATTTTTCTTTATATTCCTTTTTTTTAGATATGATCATAATATTATTAAACGAATTCAAAGAATTACTATTTTTGATAATTTCCAAGCAACAAATAAAAAAATGGCATTAATTATTAATAATTTGATCCTCTTTCGTTTTGTATACTTTTGGCTAACAGCAGTGTAAGCTGATTATTTTTGTTTTGATTTGATTTTTTAGCTGTTCTTATAAAATAGATCATTTATACGCGATTATGTATTTCTCTTTTTTTTGAGACTATTTACTAAATAAGAATAAAAGAGCTGACAGATGGTATAAATAATAATAAAAAATAGAATGTATTCTCCCATAAACCTTAAGACGCGCAAATGCAGAAACTCCTACCTAATTAATAAATAAATCAAAATATTCAAAGCTAGCTATTATTAGTCTTATATAATCTTTTGTCAACTGCTTTCCTGCTCTTTCATTATATTATACTTATTACCTTTTTCTATTTTAGTAATCAACCATCTTTTGAGTTGTATCTTCAAATATTAATTCAATAAAGCATTTTACATTAATGCCATGCTCTTATTGCAAATGGGTATATATCATTTATGAATTGCTGATTGTTTTTAAAAAATATAGAAATAAAAATACATTGTTAATTTATATATCCTCTTTTCTATTGCCATTATTAATTTATATATTTTTTATATTATAATCCTACCTTTGAGAGATTGTATAATGTTCATGTACAACAAGCCGATATATTTACAAAACTGATGAATAGCCATTGTTTATTAAAGAAAAAATAGCAAGTTTATATTAATATTTATATAAATCCAACAGTCGTTTATTGTCATTATTATTTCTTTGTTGTTACTGTTGTATAATTGAATATATTATTTTCCTAGTATAAATTTTTCAATGCTGTTATCTATTTTCACTTTCAACCGTAGATATTGAAGACATTATTATTACTGCTATTTTTTAAATAGAAAAAAAAAAAAAAAGTTAAAGAGAAAGTTAAAATTGGCAGTAATATTTTTTATTTTGTGCTGAGTTAAAAAAATTTTAAAATCAAACTTCTATATTTTCGCGATCAACCGTTTTCCAATATTAATCTTTTTAACGTTTATTTGATTATACAATTATTATTGTAAAATCACCTTTTATTCTTCATTTTTTCACTATAATAAACTCTTTATCTGTATCTTACTAAATTTTTGTAATTTGAATCTCTTTAGGATTTCCACACAATTTCCTAAAATGGATATAGTTTTCAAAAAACAATCCACTTTAAAAAAAAAAATCTAATTTTTTAATGTACAAATCATTAATTAAAATGAATAATAGATCCACTAATCTATTAGGTCATTGTTAATATGAGTTTCACGTTGAAATTTATTAGCATAATGAAATAGCAAATAATTATATGAATTCATAAAACTTCTTTTATAAATATTAACATATAAATTTAAATAATAATATGAGATTATAAAAAATACTATAAAAATGATCATGATAACAATGATAAGGTAATAAAAATAATATTGATATAATGACAATAATAGTAAAGATAAATATGAACACGATAAAGGTGTTACTAACAATGATAATTTATTTAGTGATATTTTCTTTAAGCAATGGTTTTTTGTAAATAATAGTAAAATAGATTAAATGGTAGTAAAGATAATGATAACTATGATGTTAGTAATAGAAAGAAAAACTTGGTATGTTACAATTATTGATAGGATAGATATGATAAAAGCCCTTTTGAAAATATGGTTAATTATTTAACTTTACCAATAATAAATTAACTTGATATTTTAATAAACCTTTAGCATATTCATTTTCTTTTGATTGTCTAATTTTTAAAAAATAATCTTAAATATTTGTTAAGCTATTTAAAGAGTCATCTTCAAACTATATATATTTATTAATTTTTACGAAAAAATATATTTTTTTTATTTTTAAAAAAATGTAAAAACAGAGTATTTAATTATTTATTTTTTAAAAAGATTTATACCACAAATTTTCTAAATGCTTTATAACAAGAAGCAACGTGTAATCTTTGATCCCTGAGTTCCTTTATTATTTCTAGAGAATGATATTCTGGAGAGGGTACAAAGTATTGCTTTATTACTGTTTCCTTTAATGGTGGCTCACCCTTTTCAACAGCATGTAGTAAATCCTCCGTCATATACATCAATAAAAACATGGGACGAGTTTTAAACATAACAATACCGGGCATCCATTGTTCAGCTTTAAAAATTTCAGATTTTTTGTAATAGCGATACATACGTGAATTATGCTGAAAGGCTGCTATGATATCTGCAACAAATTTTATCTCTTCAGGATGTATATATGGATTAGGAAAACTATGTCCTAGATGATTGAAACAGTGAATTCTATTTTCTTGCACAAATTTAATATGTTTTTCACGCATGGTTTCAATAGACAGATTAGGAATGAGTACCTTTGGGTCTCGTGGTTCCAGCATATATGATGGTTTTAGCGAAATATCTTTACGATAATGAATCACACGATCGTCTGCATCATAGCCGAATAATTGAAGTAATGAATGAGATAAATCATCCACAACAGGTAATTTTTTTTTATAAAAATTTACCATCATTAAATTTTTGATCACATTTCTAGCAAGTGGTGAATAGACCATTGTTGACCAATTAATTGACGATTTAGTAAGAGAGTCAGTATGAATAATATGGTCACAATTTATAAACTCTTTTACTTGTTCATTAAAATCGTCATAAGATGGCATCTCTTCGTTGAAAAAGTCTTTAAAATTAGTAACATTTTCGAATTTTATTTTAAAATAATCTAAATCGCTAAGCTGCCATTTAGTACTTGTTTTCCATAGTGCTCTATTTACAAAATCTGCGCCGCTATAAGATGAAGCTACTTGTGGGTCTTGTTTAAAAAGAAAAGGGTGCTTCTTTTTATAATTTTTTATTTTGTCGGACAATGTAGGCAAGAAAGAAACCATTTTAAAAAATAAAAAAAATGGAAAGAAAAAATATAAGTAAAAAAGAAAAAAAAACAAAAAAATTAAAAAAAAAATTACCTTTTAAATCCAAAATGTGATTCTATAAATACTAAGACACATATATGTTTCTTTTTATTATTAATATTTTATTTAATGTTAATTTGATAATTGTATACCCTATAGTGTATGACAAGATTATACTTTTCTCTCTCATTATATTGCACGTTTTAAAATGCAATTTCAAGTGAATGACAAAAATTCCAAATAATAAAATAATCAACTCAATTAAACAGAATAAGAAAGGTTCAAGGATATCTTTTCAAAATCAAAGAGCATATGTTTTGGTTACGCATTAATCAATACTATTAAGCCCTATTTAAGTATTATTCAACTAATTAGTTTTAAGTTTTATTCAATTTTAATTTCATAAAATAAAATTTATTAATAAATAGTATATTATATATACTAATTTTTAGCCATTATAAATATTTAAAATGTATTTGAAATTTGTATAATTTTTGCTAATATTATTATATTTTAGATAGTTATAGTATTTACCAATAGTAAAAGTAAGTTAATGAAATTGGTTAAATTTTTAAAGAATGCCAGGACAGAATATAACCAAAATCCAATCATTCAAAAAGAAATATTAATTAACGTTATAGAAAATGCAAAAAAAAAAAAAAAAAAAAAAAAAAAAAAAAAAAAAAAAAAAAAACGCACTCTTTATTTATAAGTATATGGAACATCTAAAAAATCTAACCAATAAAATATAATAATTAATCAAGTTAATACATTTATAGTATAGTAATAATTTTAATAGATTAACAGAGCTTACTCTAACGTAGTAAACATAGATATTTAAACTGTACCGTGTATTTAGTATGTATCAAATTACAATGAGGTTTATAACCAATGCTATTTTTATTTGGCATATTTAATACTATTACTATTATATACTTAAAAAGATAGATAAGGAATGGGGTAAAAAAAGTGCTTTTTTTTCTTTTTTTTTAAAAAAAAGGAAGGGAGAGAGAAAAGAGAAATATATATATAAGACTTAAATTGGCTTAGTTATTTTCTTTTGTTTCAGCCACTACCATTAGTACCACCTTTACTACCCTTTCTATCTCTGGAACCTCTAGTAATAATAATGTCAATACTAGAAAGGAAATCGTATATTGTGGTAATATTTACGGTGTGCTAAAAAGACTTGAATAAATAATATCCAAACAATTTTGTAATTTTAAGTATTCCAACATTTAAATATCTGCGAATACAAACCAATAATGAAAGAATATGGAAAAAGTACTTTGTAAAATTATTATATGCCTTCTATCACATGCATTTAGGTAAATATTTAATAATATATCTAGTAGATGTTTGCGTTAATCAAAATACTCTGATTAAAAGTTTAAATCCATTCACCAAAAAAAAAAAAAAAAAAAAAAAAAAAAAAACGATTGTTGTGGATTCCTCATGGTTGAATAGTAGTGCTACATATATAGAACTATCTAATTCTGTTGATAATATCTAAGAATCAAGAAATTGATATTATATCCTGGAATGAAAAGGTGTATATTTGATATTGAAGGCTATCCTGAATTATTATATTATTTTTATTAATTTATTTATTGTTATTTTCAAATTATTATAGTAGTAATATTAAGTAAAAATATGACAACAACAAAAAATATATGGGTTATAATTTTTTTGCAACAATAATTTTCTTTTTTAAAAATGATTGTATCATTATATACTATTTTATTATTAAAAAAAAAATGAGCACAAACCTATATTTGCTAAAAATTTAGTCTTTTTCAATAGGCACTTTAAATCCATTTACTATAGTGATGACATCTAGTCTTGTACCAATTCTTACTGCTTCAATCAATGCTAGTGTCATATAAATCAAATAGAATGTAGGTTGAGTCCAAAGCATAATTATTGCAGGGAAAGCTTTACCTTGGTGACTGATAATATTATTTTTAAAATTAGAGATCATCGCAGCTATCAGTCTTTCTTCAAAAAGAAATGGATTGAAATCTACATTGAAGCTTTTATTTTCTTGAAGAAGGCGAATATTGAGGGAATTGTCTAGTAGTAATATGCATATGTTAGAGGTAGCTGTTAGGTCATGACCCGACATGGTCAAGGGGAGTCTTAATTTTGAGGTAATTGCATTATTTTCATGATCATATCGGAATAGTATTAACAAATACGTACACGTGACTCATGGTCATTATTTATTATAGCTACTTTAATTATAACGTTTATTACTTTCTTGACTAATGGAGGTTCAGCTGGAGACCATTCTATTCTATAATTATTATTTTCAGCAGTTCAAATAATTCACAAAAAATCGTTGGATTTAGGACTAAAGATAATTGGGTCAACTAAATAATTTTCATTAAAAAAAAAATGTGAAAATTTGAATTGTTAATTATTATTTTTTTTAAAATAATTTAATTCTTTAGATTACCGTTGATTTGCACCTTTCGATGTGGCTGTTGTGTTTACCATAAAATAGCAATATTGAATGACTTCATAATTATAATCCACTTATAATCCGCATGAAATATTTAATATTTATTATAAAACCACTACTGTGTACCTGATACGAAATGAACCAAATCTATTAGCTTATTCTTTGTTATGACTTTAAATCTTCTAGTCCTGCAGATTCTTTACCATATACATACTTTAAACTTCATTCTAATTCGCGTTATCTTTACTAGATAGCACAGTAATTTTATTTTATACTATATAATATATAGTTTTAGCCTATTGTCATTAATTCACCAAAAAGTATAAATATAACACTTATTTTAAACATTTGAATAAAGGTTAACCAAAAGTTTCACAATACTTTCTTTGTTTTTCTTAACTTTTATAATTTTAATTTGATAAATTCAACAGTGATATAGCGAGATTTCCAAAATAGTAAATTATACGCCATGATAATAAGAATAAACAAAAAAGAGTAACTGAAATATTGAGTAATAAAAAAGAAGAGATAGAAATAAAAATAAAATAAAAAAGAGTGAATTTGATAAAAAGAATACTGATATTTTAGATAAATAGATTGAATAATAATAATAAGAAAAAGTTGCTAAAATAGCATGATTTTACCATTGTCATTATTTATTTGCTTATTGTTATTGTTTTATATATACTATATTTATGGGTTATACAGTAATTAGTATTTTCTTCATTGTTAGTTTCTTTTTATTTCATCTTTTTTTTAATTAAACAATAAACTATATATAAAGATCGAGTTGGTTGTATAAGTGGTTAATTCTATAAAACTGAATTTTATATATTTCTATTGCTTTATACCAATTGAAAAACATAGATATTGATTTTTTATTTATTTACTTATTTATTTTTGACTAAAGGAGATATTGAAAATGATAAATAAGTAATGATAATTTAAAAGTACAAGTATAAAACAAGTTTATATATATATATATATATATTTTACAAGGACTAGAATAATTTATCAATAGCAATGAAATACTTTTACTTATAATAAAACAGTAATATAATAAGCCATGATAATAGCTGATTGTTTTATATATTAGATTAATAGTAAACTATAGTCATGGAACGAGTTTGTCTTGCAACGTTATTCAGTAGCATTTTTTTTTTTTAATGAATAAAAAGTAAATAGAAATTTGAAAGTGTAAAATAAATACTAAACTTTATAATTGGAAAAGTATGAATAATAATATGGAGTAGGGTTTTACCAATTATACAAAAATATAGGTTAGGGTGTCAGCTTAATAAAAACAATCAATTCATCTATTAAAATCATCGGAATTTCAATTTAAAAAACAATCAATTCATAATTTTCTTTTAATATATGAATAATAGTAAAAAAAACATTTTTTTTTTCTATTTAATTTGTGGTTATATATATTAATTTTTTTTAAAATATATAAAATAAATAAATAAATAAATAATTATCGGCAAATAAGACCAAGTTATTCGTTATTTTATATTAATTTCATAAGGTTGAAAAAAATACTTTAAAGGATGACATTTTAAGCTAAATATATACTTAGTTTTATCAATAATAAATCAATTTACTTGACATTTCAATAAATGATTAGTATGTTAATTTTCTACTTATAAGCTAATTTCATGAAATAATCTTTATTCTTTGCTAAACTATTTGAAAATTAATATTCATGTTAAATAATTATTTATCTTTATAAAAACATCGTACTTATTTATTTAAGAAAAAAGATAAGAAACAGTGTACTTTATTTTTTTTTTTTTTTAAAGAAATGCCTATACTTATATATTTATATATTTTAAAAAAAGTAAAAAATAATATTTTTTTAAAAAAAGAAGAGAATGAAGACTTTTTAAAAATATTTACATCACAAATTTCCTAAATGCTTTATAACAAGAAGCAATATGCAGTCTTTGATCTCTGAGTCCCTTGGTTATTTCTGAAGAATAATATTCTGGTGGAGGTACAAGGTATTGTTTTACTATTGTTTCCTTTAATGGTGGTTTGCCTCTTCCTACAGAAAATAGTAAATCATCTGACATACTCAGTAATAAAAACATGGGACGAGTTTTAAACATAATAATACCAGGTATCCAGTGTCCATATTTAAATGATTCTGGTTTATTATAACAGAGGCCCCTATGGCAGTCATTTAAATATACTGCTATGGTATCAGCAACAAACTTTATTCTTTCAGGATGTATATATGGATCCAGGAAATTATGTTCTAGATGCTTGTAGTCGTTGACATTATTTTCCTGTACAAATTTAACATGGTTTTCGTGCATACATTCAATAGATATATTAGGAACGAACGTGTACAAATATTGCTGCCCCATAACGAGTGGTTCAAAAATAACATCTTTATGGTGATGAATCACACGATCATCTGCATCATAGTCAAATAACTGAAGTAGAGAATGAGATAAATCATCCACAACTGATAGATCATTTTTATAAAAATCTATCATCATTAAATTTTTAATCACATTTCTAGCCAGTGATGACTTGATTACCACTGACCAATCTATTTTCAGCTGGGTAAGAGAATTAGTATGGATAATATGACCACAATTTATAAATTCTTTTACTTGTTCATTAAAATCGTCGTAAGATGGCATCTCTTCGTTGAAAAAGTCTTTAAAATTGGTAACATTTTCGAATTTTATTTTAAAATAATCTAAATCACATGGCTGCCAGTCAGTACTCGATTTCCATACTGCTCTATTAATAAGTCTTGCTTCAAGGTAAGGGAAAGATAATGGTGTAGCTTGTTTAAAAAGAAAAGGACATTTTTTTTTCATACTTTTTTATTTTATCAGACAATGTAGATAAGAAAGAGACCATTCAAAAAAATAAAAAAACAAAGAGGATATATTGAGTAAAAAAAAGGATATTAAAAAAAATTAAAAAAAAGAAACTTTTAGTTCCAAAATGTGATTGTATAAATATTAAGACACATATATGTTTCTTTTTATTATTAATATTTTATTTAATGCAATACTTGTTATTTTGATGATCATATACTAAAAAAAAATAATAATTTAAAACAACATAGTGTACAACAAGAATTTTTCCCATTATATTGCATTTTAAAAAGTGCAATCTTAAATGAATGAAAAATTCTAAATAATAAAAATATCAATTCAATTAAACAGAATTAGAAAAGGTTCAGGGAAACCTTGTCTAAACTAAAAAACATATATTTTTTTATGTATTATTCAACACTATTTAGCTCTAATTATGTATTATTTAATGATAATTAGCTCTATGTAAGTTCTATTTAATTTTAATTCATAAAATAAAAATTATTAATAAAATATATATATACTATACTAATTTTTAGCCATTGCAAAAATTTGCCAATAGTAAAAACAAAGTTAATGAACTTTGCTACATTTTTTAAAGAATATTGGTACTGAATATAATATAAATCCAAGCATTCAAAAAGAAACATTAATGGACGTTATAAAAATAGAAAAAAAAAGAAAATGAGTACCTATTATTTATGAGCGTATGTAACATCTAAAACAATCCAACTAATATAATGTAATAATTAATCAAGTTAAAAGATTTTCAGGGTAGTAATATTCTTTAATAGATTGACAAAGCTTATTTTAACATAATAAAGGCAGATATTTAAGTTATACAATGCATTTAGTAAACATCAGATTACAATGTTGTTTACAAGTTATGCTATTATAATATAAGATGCTATTTAATGTTATTATTATTATATAATTAATAAATAGGGTAAGGAATGGGATTAAAAGAATACATATATATATTTACTTTAGTAAGGTTCTAGAATTTACTCGCCTTTCAGTAGGCACTCTAAATCATTTTATTACAATGATAACCTCTGATTTGTACCACTTCTTACTGCTTCAACCAATTCTGGTGCCTTATAAATCAAGTAGGATGTAGGTTGGATTCCAGTCATGATAATTACAGGGAAGCCCTACTTTGATACCTGATAGTTGTTCTTCAAGAATAGTTACATTCAAACTGACATTAAAGCTTTTATTTTCTTGAAGAAGGAGAATATTAGAGGTATTGTCTAGTTGTTGTATGCATATATTGGAGGTGACAGTTAAGCCTTGCCCTAACATATCCAAGGGGCGTCTTAGCTTTGAGGTAATTGCATTGTCTTCGCGGTCATATCGGAATAGCATCAACAAAGACGTAGCCATATCATCTACACATGACTCATGGTTTCTATTTGCTATAACTACTTTAATCACATCCTTTATTACTTTATAGGCTAATGGATATACAGTTGGAAGCTATCGTATTTTATAACTATCATTGTTAACATCTCGATGAGTTTACAAAAAATCAATGATTTCAGGACGAAAGGTAATAGGGGCAACCGGGTAATTTTCATTAAAAAAATTGCAAAAACTTGGCTCATCAATTATTTCTATTCTAAAATAATTTAATTCTTTAGGTCCCCACTGATTTGAACTTTTGGTCGTGATACGGCGAGGTTTCCAAAATCGTAAACTATATGCCATGATAATAAGAATTAGTAGAAAAGAATAAATAGATGATAAAGTAATAAAAAAGAAAAAAGAAAAAGAAAAGAAAAATAAAAAAGAATGAATACGGTAAAAATAATAAAATCAAAAATAAATACTTTTTTAATATTGGAAATTGAACAATTAGATATAATCATTTGAAATTACAGACAATGAAGCTAATATAAATATTTTATTTTCCTTTTATTTCTTTCCTTTTAAGTTAAATTAAAGAATAATAATATCTTAGATTGATAGGTTGAATAACAATAGTATGAAAGAGCTGTTAAAAATAGAATGATTTTATCATTATCGTGATTTATTTGCTTATTGTTTTGCTTTATATATACTATACTTGTGGGCTATACAGTAATTAGTATTTTCTTCATTGTTAGTTTCTTTTTATTTCATCTTCTTTTTAATTAAACAATAAACTATATATAAGGATCGAGTTGGTTGTAATAAGTGGTTATTTCTATAAAACTGAATTTTATATGTTTCTATTGCTTTATACCAATTGAGAAACATAGATATTGATTTTTTATATATTTATTTATTGATTTTTGATTAAAGAAAATACTAAAAATGATAAATATGTATTGGAAAATTAAAAAGTATAAGTTCAAAATAGATTTTTATTTATTTTTTTTTTTTTTTTTTTTTTTTTTTACAAGGGTTAGAATAAATTATCAATAGCAATAAAACACTTTTACTTACACTAAAGCAATAATGTAATAGACTATCCAAACTGATTAATTTGTACATTAAATTAATAGTAATTTAAAATTACAATACGAGTTTGTCTTGCAACATTATTAAGTAGCCTATTTTTACCGAATAAAAATAAATAATAAATGCTTTAATTAGAAAAGCATAAGTAATATCACAAAGTGAGAGATTATAAATTGCATAAAAATACAGATTATAATGTCAACTAAATAAAAACAATAAACATGAAAAAACAATCAATCTATATTTTCTTTTTTTTTTTTTTTTTCCTTTAATAATAGTAACTATAGTTTTAATATATAAATAATAATAAGAGTATCATTATTTCTATTTACTCTATAGTTACATGTTAACTTTTTTTAAAATATATAAATAAATAAACGATTATTGGCAAATAAAATCAAGTTATTCGTTATTTTATATTAATTTTATAAGGTTGAAGATATTATTTTAAAGGATGACATTTTATGCTAAATATATACTTAGTTTTATCAATAATAAATCAATTTATTTGATATTTTAATAAATGATTAGTGTGTTAATTTTCTACTTATAAGCTAATTTCATGAAATAATCTTTATTGTTTCCTAAACTATTTGAAAATTAATATTCATGTTAAATAATTATTTATCTTTATAAAAACGTCGTACTTATTTATTTAAGAAAAAAAATAAGAAATAGTGTACTTTATTTATTTTTTTTAAAGAAATGCCTATACTTATATATTTGTATATTTTAAAAAAAGTAAAAAATAATATTTTTTTAAAAAAAGAAGAGAATGAAGACTTTTTAAAAATATTTACATCACAAATTTCCTAAATGCTTTATAACAAGAAGCAATATGCAATCTTTGATCTCTGAGTCCCTTGGTTATTTCTGAAGAATAATATTCTGGTGGAGGTACAAGGTATTGTTTTACTATTGTTTCCTTTAATGGTGGTTCGCCTTTTCCTACAGAAAATAGTAGATCTTCTGTTATATTCAGTAATAAAAACATGGGACGAGTTTTAAACATAATAATACCAGGTATCCACTGTTTAGATTTAAAAGTCTCTGATTTTTTGTAATAATGATGCATTCGAAAATTGTGCAGAAAGGCTGCTATGGTATCTGCAACAAATTTTGTTTCTTCTGGACGTATACTTGAATTTGGAAAACTACACCCTATTTGGTTATAATCGTTGACGCTATTTTCCTGTACAAACTTAATATGTTTTTCATGCATACTTTCAATAGATAAATTAGGAATGAATGTATATAAATACTGTGGCTCCAAAATAAATGATGGCTTTAAAAAAATATCTTTATGGTGATGAATCACACGATCATCTGCATCATAATCAAATAACTGAAGTAGAGAAAAAGATAAATTATTCACAACAGATAAATTATTATTATAAAAATTTAACAACATTAAATTTTTAATCACATTTCTAGCAAGTGATGACTCGATTGCTGTTGACCAATTTATTTTTCGTTGGTCAAAATAATCGGCATCAACGATAGGATCACAATTTATAAATTCTTTTACTTGTTCATTAAAATCGTCATAAAGTGATATCTTCTCGTTGAAAAATTCTTTAAAATCGGCATTTTTGATTCTTATATTAAAATAATCTAAATCACTTGGTTGCCAGTCAGTACTCGATTTCCATAATGCTTTATTAACAAGACTTGCTTCAAGATAAGAAGGAGGTAATGGTGGGTCATTAAAAATAAAAGGAAATTTCTTTTTATAATTTTTTATTTTATCAGATATAGTTGTCACGAAAGAAACCATAAAAAAATAAAAGGAAAATAAAAGATAAGTAAAAAAAAGAAAGAGAAAAAGAGAAACTAAAAATGGTTTATCTTTAACTTCAAAATATAATTCTATAAATACTAAGATACATATATGTTTCGCTTTATTATTAATATTTTATTTAATGTAATATCTGTTATTTTGATAACCATATACTTAAAAAAAAATAGTGTATAACAAGAATTTTTCTTTTCTCTCTCTCATCGTATTGCACTTTTTAAAGCACAATTTCAGGTGAACGACAAAAATTCTAAATAACAAAAAAATCAATTCAATTAAAAAGAATAAAAAAAGGCTCAAGGAAATCTTTTAGAAACTAAAGAACATATGAATATGCCCAAAATGTAATGAAACTAGTAAATGAACAGTTTTCAGAGAAACGTTCAATTATCTTTCAATGCAATTCCTGCCGTACCTCTCCTATGTTTCTTTAAGTTTAGAAATTAACCGCAGCAATTTTTTTTAAAAAAGTTACTAAAACTGACTTGAAACAACTAATTACTAGAACAACAATGATTATGAGTACATCTATTCATGAAGATTTAGTGGGATCTGATACTCTAATCAGCACTATCACAGCAATAAAAAAAAAAGAACTGACCTTTTCAAAGTTTAGGATCTCATTCAATATCTTTTTTTGTGACATAATAGTGGAAGTAACTCTGTTATGATTAAGTATTACTCAATACTATTCAGTTCTTAGTAAGTTTTATTTAGTTTTGATTTTATAAAATTTATTAATAAAAAAATGCATACTATACTAATTTTTATCCATTATAAATATTTCAAATGTATATGAAATTTATATAATGGTTGCTGATATTATTATATTTTAGATAATTATAATATTTATTAATATTAAAAACAAGATAATGAACCTAGTTACATTTTTAAAGAATATCGGTACGGTATATAATATAAACTCCAGCATTAAAAAAGAAATATTAATAACCATAAAAAAAAAAAAAAGAAAAAAGAAAATGAATAACTTTATTTAGGAACTTATGCAGCATCTAAAACATCTAACTAATATGGATTAATAATTAGTAAAGTTCATATATTTCTAGGATAGCAATATTCTTTAATAGATAAACAAATTTTACTTTAACGTATTAAATACATATATTTAGGCTATATAATGTATTTAAAAAGCATCAAATTAAAGAGATGTTTACAAGTAATGCCATTATTATTTAATGATTCATTTAATATTATTATTACTATATAATTGAAAAATGGGATGATGAATGAATTAAAAAAAAAAAAAAAAAGAGAGAGAGAGAGAGAGAAAATATATAAATTTAAATTGGTTTTTAATTATTATTACTATTATTGTTTTTTTTTTTTTTTTTTTTTTTTTTTTTTTTTTTTTTTTTTTTTTTTTTTTTTTTTTTGTTTTAGCGACGGTCACTATGACCACCTTTACTACCCTTTCTATTTCTGGAACCTCTAGTAACAATAATATATTTTAGAAAAGAAATTATACGTTGTGGTAATGTTTACGGTGGACTAAAAACTCAAACAATATCCAAACAATTTTGTAATCTTAAGTATTCCAACATTTAAGTATCTGGAAATACAAGCTAATAATAAAAGAGTATGGAAAAAATATTTTGTAAAATTAATATAAAATTTCCATCTCGTACATATAGATAAATCTTCAATATTAGATATAGTAAATACCGTTAAAGATGTTTGTATTGATGAAAGTAACCTGGTTAAAGACCAAAATTCATTCACCAAAAATAAAAAAAATGCTTGCTGTAGATGCTTCATGGTTGAGCATAGTATTACATATAAATAATAACCCAACTCTGTTAATAGAACTTAAGGATTAAAAATTGGTATTATATCCTGGAATAGCAATGTATATTGCCCTTGAAATTTATTATAAACTGTAATATTATTTTTATTATTAAAAAAGTGTGAGTTTACGATTTTTTTTGAAACAGTTATTTCCTTTTTAAGATATATTTGTATTATCATATACTCTTTTATTGTTAAAAAATGAACATAAAACTATTTTTGCTAAAAATTCAGTATTTTCAAGTATTTTAAAGTTCATTTTTATGTTGCAGATAAAGTAAGCAAGAAATCATTAAAAAAAGAAAAAAGAAAAGAGAATAAAATAAAATAAAATATTACTTTTTTATAGTATTTTTTTTAAAAAATCATAACGACCTATGAATATTTTTTATTTTTTATTTTAATAGAGGTAACTGAATAGAACATTATTATTACTATTATTATTATTATTATTATTATTATTATTATTATTATTATTATTATTGCTATTGTTATTATATCTATAACTATTTAATAAATTAATCATCGAAATCCATGAATTTTTTAAATGCCTTGTAGCAAACAGATATATATTCTGCGCTGTATTCATCTAACAAAGCTCTAGAATTTAACTCACCTTCTGTGGGTACACTAAATCTTCTTACTAGAGTGTTGGTATCTGGTCTTGTACCGCTTCTTACTGCTTCAACCAATGCTGGCGTCATATAAATCAAGTAGAATGTAGGTTGGGTTCCAAGCATGATAATTGCAGGGAAAGCTCCACCTCGGTGCCTGACTGTAGTTTTTATAAACAGAAATCACCTCGGCTATCAGTTGTCCTTCAGGAAGAATTGCATTCATACCTACATTGAAGCTTTTATTTTCTTGAAGAAGAATAATATTTGAGGGGTTTCCTAGTAGTTGTATGCATACATTGGAGGTGGCAGTTAAAACTTGTCCTGACATGGTCAAGGAACACCTTAATTTGGAGGTAACTGCATTTTTTCCATTATCATATTGGAATAGCATTAACAAAGACATAGCCAAATCATCTACACATGACTCATGATCTTTATTTATCATAGTTACTTTAATCACATCCTTTACCGCTCTCTTGACCAATGTAGATACGGTAAGAGGCAATTCTATTCTATTGCCATTATTATTATTACCATTAACACGCTGTAAAAGTTCCAAAAATTCATTAATTTCAGCACTAAAGTTAACTGGCCTATCTGGGTATTCTTCATTAAAAAAGGTGTAAAAATTTGGTTCGTTAATTATTCTTATTTTAAAATAATTTAATTCTTTAGGTCCCCATTGATTCGCACTTTTGGTTGTGATACGACGAGGTTTCCAAAATCGTAAATTATACGCCATGGTAATAAAGATTAGTAGAAAAGAGTAAATAGATTATAAAGTAATAAAAAATAAAAAATAAAAAGAAAGGTAAAATAAAAAAGAATAAATATGGTAAAAATAATAAAATCAAAAATAAATACTTTTTTTACTACTGGAAATTGAACAATTAGATATAATCATTTGAATTTACAGACAATGAAAATTATTATCAATATTTCTTTTTCCGTTGATTTCTTTCCTTTCATGTTAAATTAAAGAATAATAATATATTATATCGATAGATTGAATAATAATAATATAAAAGAGCTGATAGAAATAGAATAATTTTATCATTATCATGATTTATTTGCTCATTGTTATTTCTTTATATATACTATACTTGTGGGCTATACAGTTATTAGAATTTTCTTCATTGTTAGTTTCTTTTTATTTTATTTTATTTTTAATTAAATAGTAAACTATATATAAGAATCGAATTGGTTGTAATAAGTGATTGTTTTTATAGAGTTGAGTTATACTCATTTATATTACTTTATACCAATTGGTAATCATAGAAATTGATTTTTGATTAAAGGAGATATTGAAAATGATAAATAAGTAATGATAATTTAAAAAGTACAAGTATAAAACAGGTTTTTATCTATATTTCCTTTTTTTTTTTCTTTACAAAAATTGGAATAAATTATTGAGAGCAATAAAATGCTTTTACTTACAGTAAATCAGTAATATAATAAGCCATGCTAATAGCTGATTGTTTTATATATTAGGATAATAGTTGACTAAAGTCATGAAACAAGTTTGTCTTGCAACGTTATTCAGTAGCATTTTTTTTAATGAATGAAAAATAAATAGAAATTTAAAAGAATAAAATAAATACTAAATACTTTAATTGGAAAAGTAAAAATAATAATATGGAGTGGGATTTTATCAATTATACAAAAATATAGATTAGAATGTCAATTTAATAAAAACAATCAATCCATTTTTTAAAATCATCGGAATTTCAACTTAAAAAAACGATCAATTCATGTTTTTCGTTTAATATATGAATAATAATAAAAAAAGTGCATTTTAATTACTATTTACTTTATGGTTTATATATATTATTTTTTTTAAATATATAAAAAAATAAACAAACAAATAAATAAATGATTATTGGCAAATAAAATCAAGTTATTCGTTATTTTATATTAATTTTATAAGGTTGAAGATATTATTTTAAAGGATGACATTTTAAGCAAAATATCTACTTAGTTATATCAATAATAAATCAATTTATTTGATATTTTAATAAATGATTAGTGTGTTAATTTTCTACTTATAGGCTAATTTCATGAAATAATCTTTATTGTTTCCTAAACTATTTGAAAATTAATATTCATGTTAAATAATTATTTATCTTTATAAAAACATCGTACTTATTTATTTAAGAAAAAAGATAAGAAATAGTGTACTTTATTTTTTTTTTTAAAGAAATGCCTATACTTATATATTTATATATTTTAAAAAAAGTAAAAAATAATATTTTTTTAAAAAAAGAAAAGAATGAAGACTTTTTAAAAATATTTACATCACAAATTTCCTAAATGCTTTATAACAAGAAGCAATATGCAATCTTTGATCTCTGAGCCCCTTGATTATTTCTGAAGAATAATATTCCGGTGGAGGTACAAGGTATTGTTTTACTATTGTTTCCTTTAATGGTGGTTTGCCTTTTCCTACAGAAAATAGTAAATCATCTGACATACTCAGTAATAAAAACATGGGACGAGCTTTAAACATAATAATACCAGGTATCCAGTGTCCATATTTAAATGATTCTGGTTTATTATAACAGAGGCCCCTATGGCAGTCATTTAAATATACTGCTATGGTATCAGCAACAAACTTTATTCTTTCAGGATGTATATATGGATCCGTGAAATCATGTTCTAGATGTTTATAGTCGTTGACACTATTTTCCTGTACAAATTTGACATGATTTTTGTGCATACATCTAATAGATAAATTAGGAACGAATTTATATAAATATTGTTGCCCCATAACAAATGGTTCAAAAATAACATCTTTATGGTAATGAATCACACGATCATCTGCATCATAGCCAAATAACTGAAGTAGAGAATGAGATAGATCATCCACAACTGATAGATCATTTTTATAAAAATCTATCATCATTAAATTTTTAATCACATTTCTAGCAAGTGATGACTTGATTATTACTGACCAATCTATTTTTGACTGGTTAATAGAATTAGTATGGATAATATGATCACAATTTATAAATTCTTCTATTTGTTCCTTAAAATCGTCATAAGATGGCACTTCTTCGTTGAAAAAGTCTTTAAAACTGGTAACATTTTCGAATTTTATTTTAAAATAATCTAAATCACATGACTGCTAGTCATTATTTGCTTTCCACAACTCACTATTAATAAGTCTTGCTTCAAGGTAAAGGAGAGATAGCGGTGAAGCTTGTTTAAAAAGAAAAGGAAATTTTTTTTTATATTTTTTTATTTTATCGGACGATGTAGGTAAGAAAGAGATCATTTAAAAAAATAGATAATGTGTAAAAAAAGAACATAAAATTTTATTTTAAAAAAAACCCCTTTTAGTTCCAAAATGTGATTCTATAAATATTAAGACACATATATGTTTCTTTTTATGATTAATATTTTATTTAATACAAAGTTTACTATTTTGATAAGTAAATACTACCTAAAATATATGAATCAAGGTTTTCATATTTATTTAGCTAGCAATTTTGATAAATAATAAATAAACTGTTAAAAAAAACTATCGATTACATTATTATTTATTTTAATTTTGTTCAATTAGTTGTATATTTAATATATACTACAATTAAATAAAAGAAACATCCACATCAAAAATAATAATCGAATAGTAATAATACTTTATAATAAAATGAAGTAAAGAAGTTTTTGTATTCCCTAAATATGAATCTTTTTTATATAATTTATTTATTTCCACCATAGATTATTATTTTTGATAACAGTATTTACCATTTCATATTATCCGAACTAATGATAATAATTTTAATAAATTGCTTTTTATATAACATCTTTAAATTATATTTATTTTTTTGCTTTTATTATTTATTACTTTTGAGCTAATCATTACAGATAATTTTTAAAAAATAAAATTAAATATGAATAGTAATGTATTGATCTGTATAGGTAACTGTATTTTCAATCCTAACTTTTTGTTTATTAATCTATATAAGTGATCATAACGTATAATCTTGGGTGTATCTGAATAAAATGATACCTCCCTTGAGAAATTCCTAGTATAATTACGATCCATATTGAATTTTGCATCAATAAATATTACTGTTATAAAGATCATATATGAATTTATATAAACATGTGTACGTTTCAAACTTTTAAAAGAGGCGTTGGAAACTTTTGCAGGGGAATAATGATGAAAAACCTTGATTACTGACGTTTCCAATGTATTTACTTGTCGTAACCATAGTTATAAAACCATCTTCAAAAATAAAAAAATCAAACAATCTGTTCTCATTCCAACTTTGGAGATTTATTTTCTTGTACTAAACGTACATCTTCTACTTTATGAGAGTACTAGATGCGATTTAGCCAATATATTAGTTACCTACCATTCCTTTTTTATTATTGATCACGGAATACGATTGCTTTATTTGAGAAGGTATACATTAGTTGTTGGCATTATGCTCAAAAAGATCTAGTATTGGCCTTGGTAAGTTTTCAATATTAAGTACTAAATTTTGGTAGACATTGTGCTATATTTTGTTATCTTATCAAGAGGTTAATATAATAGAAGAAAATGAATAAATTAATAATAAATGTTTTTTTCATTTATTTAGTATTAATAGTCAGAACCAACTGGATAAATAATAATATATTTCATCTACTTACATAAATACTAAAAAATAATTTATATAAATTTTTTTTTGATAATTTTTAGATTGATAGATTAAAACCAAGTTACGTATTTCTCTTTCTTGCATTAACCTTCTTTTTTAATAATGAAGAATGTAATAAAATAAAATAGAGAGTAGCTTTTAAAGTATGAAATAAATGAACTATACTTCAATTAAAATAGTATAAATAATAATTATATGTATATAGTATGCATAAATATTTTTTTTAAAAAAAAAAATGAAAGTAGAAAAAAATTTGTCTTTACAAGAAAAAATTTCTTTATGTTCTAAAGAATCCAAACAATGTTTCCAATTTTTTTCTTTATGATCAGCATTTTATTTTTATTTTTTGAAATATAATGCCTATTTATGTAAGATATTCATTGTCTCATTATCATTTAAAGATAGTTGATAAATTTATTACCCAGTATATTTTATTGTGTATCAATGAAAATATACTTGCTATTTTTTTTTTTTTTTATTTCTATTTAAATAGAAAGCGAGTAATAATGAATCACATAATTAATAAGAGCACTGTCAGATTTTTTAAATTTTTTTTATCCATGTATTGAATAAAAAACAATTTAAAATAGAATTTACATTATTTTAAATGCTTATTATTTTCAGTTTTTATTAACTATTCAATTGTATATAAAACCACTTTCCTTTTAATTTTGTTTTTATCAAATCAAAAAACAAAAACAAAAAAAAAACAAATGTTTTAAAATGATTTTCTAATTATGTGTTCAAAGTATTTCTTATTATTTCTACCACATCTAGACCTAAAGATAGCTAAGTAGAATACTTAACTATTTTGTTGAGGCGCTTAAGAATTATAACCTGTACGCGATTATTTAATAAGATGTGATTTCTTTACCATAATCCAGTTGTATTTAATAAAAAAAACTCTCAAGTTTCTGTTTTATTATTATTTCAAATGTTCTTTTTTGGTTTGCGAAGATTTAGTGTTAGCGGAAAGAAGCATTACGTTCAACTTTTTTTTTCAACACATAACCTGAGTTTTCAATATTTTATTTTTTATATTTTCTCTGATGTATATGTATCTAATATAAATTATATAAAAATCATATTACTGCTGCTTTTTGTTAACTGATTGAAAATATGAATAAAGAAAAATAGATCAAGCTTTATATTCCTTTTATTGTAATAAATTTAATTGGTATATAACGATGATTCTTTAATGCAATTATTATTTATTTAAAATTATTAAATTTATACATTATAATAAAAATAGAACATTATATATATATATATATATATTTGAAAAAAAAAAAATAATATTAATTTTAATTACAATCCATACAGCAATAGTCAACATATTTTGCATCTAAATTTTAAAAATAATAAAATAATGATAATATATATAGTTAGTATAATGATATTAATTTTTCAATAATATGAATATATATTACCTGTTCTGTTGCCCCACCAAATTGGAAACGGGCGAGCCTATATAAAAAATTAATAACAATACCCTTTAGAGTTAATAACAGTTTATTTTTCTTTTTCAAACTTTTTTTTTTTTAAAAAAAAAAGACATATACCTTTCCATCACCGCCACCCATTAGGGCAAAAGAAATAATAAAGACTGCCAATGAAGTGCCTGAATCCAATGCAGTACTAATTAAATAATTATATTTAACAAAACGACGATAATAATAACGTCTTAAATACCATTGAGATAAAAGCGTTATTAACAAAGAGACGGTAATATAAGCTGTAGCTGAACCAGGGACAATGGCTAATCCAGAAATGATCATAGGGGTATGGATATAATTGAAACCTACTTTTGGGTATCGTTTATGAAGTAGCCAACAAGGGATAGGGATAAGAAAGCCAATTAAAAATGACCATAAAATAATGGAATATTGAGTACCAGGACCAAACATAGCAACAGGCCCTACACCACCCCAAGTTATAGCAGCTGAATTTTTTCCTTGAAAATAAGCTCCGTTCCAAACATTACTTTTTGTTGTTGGATCAAGTAAAACATCTTTTTGTGCAGTAATCACCGTCTATAAAAAAGAAAAGAAAAAAGAAAAAGAAAACGTTTATATTAATCCCTCGACTATTTCATTAAACCCAATAATTACACATGTTCATGCTAATGGTATTCAAGATTACAATATTAACAAGGTAGTTAAATAAACAACCAATAATGGTTCCAACAATTTGGTGAAAAAAGGTCAACCTGGGAGGTACTTTCATATAATGTCCGATTTTAAGATCACTTGCCATTCTTCCTGCTTGAGCTATTATAAATAAATATAGACAATACGTTTTATTAAAAAAATATATAGATTTACATTTATCCATAAACAATACCCTTCTACGTTTTCTTATTTTATTCCTTGCCATATCCCTTTTTTTATTTTTTATTTTTCTTGTCTTTATTACATAACGTGTTATACCCCAACGTCTTAAAATACATATTTGCAACTACAAATAAAAATAATATTAAATTAATATTAATGATACCAAGCTATGAATGACATATTCTCATTTATCTATCCCTATATATTTATTACCAGGTTTGTGAGGAAAAAGTAGTCCACCAATAAGTTCAGCTAATACATTTAAACCAATATCTCTTCCAGTTACGGCTTCAATAATATTTAAAGGTAGAGAAAATACCAATGAGACTAAAACAGCTACAATCACTCCCCACCATGGAAGTTGACTTTCGTTTGTGTAAGCAACAGCAATATTTAATGCAATTCCAAGAATGAATAAAATATAATACCACCAAGTGGGAACCTACATATATATGTACAAAAAAAAATCATCATCAATACGCTAACTATTATTTAATTATTCTAAGTCATATGTGTATATCAATTAGTTACCTCTTTATAAACCGCCATCAATCTAATATGTATATCATCCAAATGGGCTGCCACATTCGTTCTAGTAGATTTAAGTGTTTGTAAAATTTCTTTACCATAATATAATGCTACATGTGTAATAGAAGCTGTTACAGTAAAATTATAAAAAATATACGCTACCGCGCCATAAGTTGAAAAGTGAGGATGACCAATTTCTTCTAATTTCGTCACGTTAACAGTATTATCCGGATTTAATATCTCTTTCTGTGGATAATGTTTAGATTCCCCAGTAGTTTCATTTAAAGTGAATAATGAATTGGATAAAAATGGAAAACTTTGAGCATGCCATACGTTGTAATAATAAAGTAAAGGTGCTAAGATATATAGAATAAAGATTCCACCGATGATATTTAATTGTACATATAACGGTAACACTAATGGTGAATGGTGTGATAGATAGTTCCAATCAAAACTAAGTTGTAATATACCAAGACCTTCGTTCACTAAAGTAATAAAGAAAAAAAAATAGTAATGAGAAAGAATGCATTCATGTAAACGTGATATATTATTCCTTTTTTTTGTAATATTGTTATTATTATTATTATTATTTTCTAACCTGCTAACCCACCAAATAAACGTTGAAACCAAATAGATCCACGATTGGCAATACAAAATATTGAAATACCAGATAATAAAGGAAACATATATTGAGGAATAAATTCGTAAATAAAAATACAAAAAAAGGTCATAAAGAAAATTTTGGTCCGTAATGAGAAGCCTTGATTTTCTGAATTTAAAGTTCGAATAAATGCAATGGTCGGTAATACGTTAGGCCAAATCATATTTGCAGGATAAACTATAAATCTATAAATAAATAAATAGTAGTAATAATAATAATAATAAAAGTTAATAAATCATCACCATCCGTATAAATCATAATATATATATATATATATATATATATATATATTAATTATTTTCACCTTCTTAATTGACCAGCAATCCCATACCCTACGCATTGGGTAGCGATTAAAAAGGCAATAGAGCCAAAAGCAGAGGGTGCGTCGTTGTAATATAAATATTGAGCACCTAAAATATAAGTTCCATAAGCCGAAGTATTTGCAGAAGAGACCATGACATATATGCAAGCCATTTCTTTATGATTTAAAGGGCAAGGATTTAACCAACCACCTTGAGGAATCACTTTTTCCATTAATTTACATATTGCATAAGCTATCATTAATAAACAAGTGGTGCTTAATGGCGTATTTACAGGTTTAAATATCATCAACTGACTAACTGATGCACTGATACATGATAGTATCTATAATGTAAATAAAACAAATGAATAGATATATATTGTGGCGTTAATATGCTCCCCTTCCCCTTATTATTTTTAATATATATATATTTATATATATAGTTATTATTTACGTACCACACCAAGAATGATAGATCTTAAAGTAAAAACGGGTAAAGTAGGATCATCAGTCATGGAAGCTAATTTATTAACAATATCAACATCATCAGTATCTTCATTCGGCGGTAGTGGTGATGTAGGTGATAAAATGGAAGAAGGATGATTTATATTTTCTTGATGATTAATAAAAGTTTCATTTTTTTTTATATCTGATTTTGCTGTTAAAAGGTCATCACTATTGCTATCCAGTTCATTTGCAGTGTATTCTATTTTCTTTTCATTATCATATTCCATGCTATTCTTCTTATATATAAGCTAAACAAAATAAACGAAGAAGTGAAGAAAAAGAAAGAAAGGTAAAATCAGATGAGATTAATTATTTTTTATATTACTTCATGGGTTTTATGATCTGCATATTCATGCATACCCCTCCCTCTCCTCATTTCCCCTTTTACGCATATACACGCATAAATCGATGGCGAAAAAAAGTAGTACATATTTCCATTATTTAGTTTCTATTATCGTCTATATATCACCATATGTTTTATATTGGAAATGTGAATTTTGTATCAAATAATTTTAAAATTTTAAAAACTATCTAGTCAGTTACAAGCATTCAAAAAGTTAACTCTAAAATAAAAAATATTTAGTATAATAATAATATTAAACACTATGTACATTAGCTTATAAAACCATAAATTAACTTTCAACTCTATTATGTGCGTTATTATTATGTTTACCATTATTAACAATACCATTAACTTCTCCTCCTCCCTCTTCATCTTTTGTTTACTTAATTTACTAAAAAAAATAATATTTCTAGTTTCGTTGTTCCATCACCTTTTATTTAAAGATAATAACTGATATAATAATGAGGATGATAATATATATATATAACTGAATCTAACTTGTATTTATATTAGCTGAAATAAATTATTATTATAAATGAATCATATATAAATATATATATATATATATATATATATATATATATATATATATATAATTATACGAAAGGTAGAAAGCAAAAGAAAAATAAAAGGAGCCTAATAAATTTTTTCATTAATCTCTTTTTATAATAATAGAAAGGAGTTTAAAAAAAATACCTTGATTGTTGTGCCATTTACTGTATATAAAAAAGGAAAAGAAAAACAAGAAATTATTAAATGGTTTGTTTTAATTTATTTCAGCTCCAGCTCTTTTTTAAGCTCTCTGTATTAAAATCCTTAAAAAGATCCAAATTACGACGGTTTAATAAGATAAAGTAGATAATTTAATTTAGTAGTAAACCAAAACAAATCATTAAAATGAGTCAAATAAACGCTAAAAAATGATATTAGAAGGAGCCTATTTTTTATTGGAATTTATAATTATGAAAAATACACTTAAAGGTTTACATTTAAAAGCTAAAATAAGCTAATTTAAACGACCATTCTCGAAATAATAAAAAAGCATAAAAGCAAAAATCATATTGTCATATCTATTTACAAAAGAAAAAAACCTCAACCAAGTATTGTTAAAAAATTTTAAAGCGCACGCTGTATAAATAAATAAATAAAAACTCACTACAACCATTAATACTTAAAAAAAAATATTTGCTTTTTTTGAAATAAGTAATAAAAATTTAACAATAATAGTGATTTACAGAAAAAGTAAAAAAGTACTCTTATTAGCATTAATAAAAATAGTGTATTAAACAAAAAAAAAAAAAAAAGAAGCTGAGAATTTTAAACTTCAAATCTTAATTGATTTTTACTAAATCTATTTTGTATTGATTAATCTCTTTATTATCCTCTTATATATGCATGTATTCCAATAAAACACTACTGCATATATCTGCTTTTATTAGTTTTTAATATATATATATATATAATTTGATGAAAATGTTAAAAAGAAGTGTATATAATAAAATAGATGAAAATTATTAAAAAGAAGACAGCTTGGAGATAATAACAATGATATATGCAGATAATTTAACTCATATTTAAGGCATTTTATTTTATAACAGAGTATAGTTTTATAAATTTTAAACGTTATCATATTAATTATATATTAAAAGATGCTATTGTTATTAACGACTTAACATTAATTTAAATACCTTTTTTTTTACTTACACATCATCAACTTTTATCAAATTCCTATATTTAATGACTCTGATGTTTACCTAGCTGGAAATTTTAATAAAAATAAGTGAGTAACTATCTAGAATAAAAATATACATCAAAGAATTGGACCTTTACTGATATTAATTATACATTTCATATATACTAAGTAATACATGCATATTTTAAAACTTTTGCTAGTTTAATTAAATTTTTAAAAATATCAACATATTAATATAGAGGAATAGACTGCTTTTTAATAATTTTTATTATATGATGTTGATAAAAGTTATATACTCATATTTTAATCTTTACTATTATTCATAAATGTTATAAAAGAAAAAATTTTTCTTATATTTCAATTTATTATCGTTTTAGTTATTTTTAAAAAGTGATATTAAATACAAAAAAAAAGCAATTATAATAAACAGTCATTTTTTAAAAAACACAAATCTTTAAAACTGCTAATAAAATATAATTATATCATCATTTATATTTCAAATGTTTTCTAATTAAAAAAAGGAAGAAAAGAAATATAGTTTTTGATTATTTTTAGAGAAATAAAATAACTGTGTAAATGATTATAGTAAATGTTTAATGCTTTTATAAAATATATATATATATATGTACTACTACATCAATAATAAAAATTTCAGTGATAATTTTTTTGTATGCAATGATTTTATTAATAGATTCATCAAATAGTAATAAGAACAACTGGGACTTATAAAATTAATCTAATATACCTCTCCTTGGTATAGACATGGGCACAGGTGTTTTTTTAAATAAAAAAATAATCATTTTTATTCATATTTTAGATATATGGTCATCTAAAATTGAATTCATGCTATTTTTAATGTTCTTTATTTTTTATTTTTATATATCGCTCTATCCTATATATTTTTTTTTCCATGCTATTCCATTTTGTTTTATAAAACAGAAATAAGGATGGAGTTTAAAAAATTTTTATCACCTAAACACTGAAATTATTTTTGACATGATGGTCCACTTATTGACGTTACTAAAAAAAAAAAAAAAAAAAAAAAAAAAAAAAAATATATATAATTTTTTTCATACATATAAGAATATTCAATTTATTTCAATTCTACCATGCTCAGGTCTGAAGATAATAGCATATTCAAATTAATTATTTTACCGGGGCGCTTAATAATAACTTGCCTGTGCGTGATTACCTAGAAAAAACAAATTGTCACTTAGTTGACTTCTCTTTACATTATACAATCATTTTAAATAAAAAAGTTGTTCTTACTTTTTTTTACATATTAATAATAAAAAATACAATATACTGATAATATCAATATATATTTTTCGTTTTCTTCTCGCTTTTGTTATCATAAGCATTTAAATAACCATCTTATTTTACTATATACTAATTATTATTTTAATTTATAATCCTTTTTGATTTAAAATACTTATATTAAAAATAAATGAATTGAATGTATATACAACAATGTCTTTTATAAGCAGGTCATTTCAAAAAATACTATAGCATTAGACTATTTTATCTTATAGTTAATAAATGCATTATTATGTTATAAAGTAAAATAATGATAATAATCGTCAAGTGCACTAAAAATAAAATAACCAGTTTTTATTAAAATGGATAGTTATACTAAATTAAGATTCGAATCTAACTTAGATATATCACTGTCTTTATAACTGTCAAATTAAGCTTTATAAACTTAATGTAAAAACCTTTATATTGAATCTAACTATATCATTCATCAGTATAAACAAAAACCAATGATAGCTATCATGGGTCATTATATAATAATGTTGTATTTACCATATAATAACAATATTAAATGACTTCATAACTATAATACACTTATAATACACATGAAATATTTGATATTTATTATAAAATCACTACTGTGTACCTGATACAAAATGATCTATTCCTATTAGCTTATGCATTGCTATAACTTTAAATCTTCTAATCCCGCAGATCCATTACCATAGACACACTTTAAACTCCATTCTAATTCACGTTACCTTTACTAGATAACTTTATAATTCTATTTTCATATTATATCATATAAACTAAGCCCAGTGTCACCAATCCACTAAAAGGTATAAATACAACCCTTGTCTTTTACATTTGAATAAAGGTTAACCAAAAGTTTCACAATATTTCTTTGTTTTTAATTTTTTGTATAATTTTAATTGATAAATTCAACATTTTTTATTGTGAATTCATTATTAAAAATAATCTTTATTCTAATACTAACTAAACTATACTATTCTATATAACTATATTTTATTCTAAATAATCTATATTTTATTTTTATACTTACCAATAATGTCTTTTGAACATCAAAACAATAATACTAAAATTGTTGCTGAAGCCACCGCTTCTCCTATCACTGCCAATTCTTCCAAGTCTTCTTCTCCTGCTCCTATGGATACTTTTCCTATGACTGGTACCTCTGCTTCCAAACATGCTAAAGTACCTACTTTAAATGAAAAAATCCAAAGGTTAAAGGATAAATTAACATCCAAATTAAATATATTAGCTGATATGGATATTGATCACAAAGATTACTACAATGTGAGTCAAGAAGTAGCTTTGTTGACTAGACATATTGAAACTTTGCAGACATCCCAGAAGGTTTTGAACAACACCATCTCTAGTAATACTAATATAAGGATGACCTACAAAGATGTTCCTTTATTTTATTTGGATGGTCAGGTTAAAAACGATACCAATGCTGAGGTGTTTAAATCTGCTGAACTTTTCTTAGAAAAGTTTGAAAGAATTCTTATATCCAATGGTGTAAACCTTGAAGTTGATTGGGAACAATGGGTACATTGTGCCATGGTGGGTGATTCCTCCATTTGGTTCAAAGATCACTTAAAAGGTAAATCTTTATCTTGGTCCACAGCTTCCAAGCTGATCATAGATACTTTTGACGCCAAGGATAAAAGAATAAAAAATGCTTTAAATGTAGTAAACATGAAGATGCATGATGGTGAATCTGTTAATGAGTTTGGTCTTAGATTTCAAGCTGCATACCATAATGCTAAATGGTCTGATGATGAAATCATGGCTGTCCTCTGTCTTCGTGCCCTTCCTCGTTCTTTACAACATGGTGTTTTAATTGCCATGCAAGGACGTGATGATAATATTGACGGTGTTCCTTCTTCTTCTTCTGTGGTTTTAAATATTGCCCGCAATATACATGCCCAGAAACGTGCTTTTGACCATGAAGGAGAATCTTCTGATTCAAAAAGAAGCAAAAGAAGAACCAGTAGTGATCGTTTTCCTGTAAGGGATAAATACTGTTCTGAACATGGTAAAAGATCAAGCCATACTACTGAGGAATGCAAAGTATTAAAAAATAAAATTGTTGCTAGTAAACTTATTCCTAAACACGCTCCAGTATCTACTTCTGTTGCTACGAATAATGTTGTTGCTGGTAAACAATGTTGGAATTGTCCTGAGGTATACACACCTGAACATAAATCACATTGCAAGGGAAAGCAATTCAAAAACCAAACATACAGAGTACAAGCTATTAACGCTTCCACCTCTTTTACAAATAAAAATGTGTCCACACCTAAGGTCACGGCTATTCCTACTCTTCTTCTCCCTAAACATCATGCTGACATTGATTTGAATCTTGATTGGGATGAATTAGAAGTACAAGCTGCTGATGATATAGAAGAGACACTTGAAGATGCTATGGATGTTGAAGGCAATAAAGACAAAAATGAAATTAACATTAATATTAATATGATAACTACACATCATACTAATAATAATAATCCCTTTATATTACCATTAATTGTTAATGACATTAGAATGAAAGCCTTGCTAGACACTGGTGCTGATGTATCTGTGATTAGCCTGAAATTTTGTTCTAATAATAATATAAAGTTTAATAAAAATCCACATGTTAATTTGCATTTTGTCACTAAAAATAATTCGTCTTCACACATCGGTCTTACGGGACCTGTCTCCATTAAATACAATGGATTAATACTTACACATTCATTCCATGTATTAGAGCTATCTTCTAATGATTATGATATCTTGATTGGAAGAGACTTAATACCAAAACTTGATATAGGTTTTTTAGGTCTTGCATACAATTGGGATGATAATAAAATACAGATCAAAAACAATGATGATAAAGAATTATTAGAAATAAAAGAACCTAATAATTCACCTGCAGGTACAAAGGAAGAAAGAATCATATTCATAGATTCTATAACACCTTATATTGATGAAAATCAATTGATACCTAAGACATCTTTTTGTACACTTGATATTTCTGTAGTTAAATTAAATACACCTACTATGCCATCCAATGATACTAATCATCGCCAATATCCTATAGCATATACAATGCAACCATTGGTTGATGAGGCAGTAAAAACTTGGTTGGAAGAAGGTACAATCACTATCGCCCCAGTCGATACCACTTGGAATAGTCCTATAACACTTGCACCCAAGAAAGATGAATACGGTAATATCACCGGTAAACGCCCTTGTCTTGATCCACGACACATTAATAAACATTTACAGGATGATATATATCCTTTACCATTAATCAATGAGATCTTTGAGAACATGCACGGATCAAAAATCTTCACCACACTAGATTTAAAAAGTGCATTTCATAGATTCATGATTCATCCAGATGATCAACATAAAACTACTTTTACACACAAAGGTAGACAATACATGTTTAAAGGTTGTCCTTTTGGATTGAAGCCTCTATCATCTAAATTTCAAAGAGTAATGCATCACATCTTCAATGGTCTTCCTTACGTCCAAACATTTGTTGATGATGTTGTTATTCATTCTAAAAATATGACAGAACACATTGAACACGTATCTATAGCAATAAAGAAATTAACAGAAGTTAATTTGATACTTAATCCTAAAAAATGTCACTTCGCACAGACATGTGTTTACTTACTAGGATTCTGTATATCAGATAAAGGTCATGATCTTGATCCACGAAAAGTCACTAATGTATTAGAATGGCAACGTCCTAAGACAGGTCATGCTGTTCAACAGTTTCTTGGTATAGTTAATTACTTCAGATTACACATAGCTAATATTGCTGCTTTAACTGCACCTATAGACGCTTTACGTAATTACAAAAATATAACAAATAATGATTGGACATCAGTTCATGAAAAACATTTTAATACCATTAAACAAGAATTACAAAATAATACATTATTACACTTTCCTGATCTTTCTAAAACATTTTATGTTGCAACTGATGCCAGTGATTATGGTATTGGTGCATCATTATTTCAAAAAATAAACGGTAAAGAACGTCATATAGGATACATGGCTAAATCTTTATCTAAAAGTCAACGCAATTATAGTACTAATAAAAGAGAACTATTAGCTATAGTTTTTGCACTTAAAAAATATCATAAATTCTTATGGGGTAAACCTTTTGTACTTTACACTGATCATAGAGCTTTTACCTATTTACATACACAAAAGATAGCTTCACCCATGATGATACAATGGCTAGATACTTTACTTGATTATTCTTTTACTATTATTCACTTACCAGGTAAACTTAACACACTACCTGATCTCTTGTCCCGTCTTGATATACCTGACAAAGAGATGGAGGGGGATAATAAACCAAATAAATCAAGCCAACACCTTTTAGCAAACAAAGGTTATGCAAACAAAAAGCCAAACAAAATAATAAAAGAAAAACTGGATAAAATAAAACAAAAAGGACCATACTTTGAAGAAAAACATTTTATCCAAGTAATCCAAAATCAAACCACTGATTATATTACACCACCAGCTAATCAACATAAATCCATACTACAAAGAGTTCATTCTTTCGGACACTTTGGTGCTGAAGCAATTGTTAAAGCTGTACATAATGAAGGTTTACATTGGGTTCATATTATGAAAGATGCACTAGAAATAGTCAAAGAATGTCCTGCTTGTCAAAAATATAATATTGTAAGAAGAGGATATAATCCATTACGTCCTGTCTTTGCTTATTTACCAGGTGATCATTGGGCTATTGATTTATGTGGACCTTTTCCTACATCAACTAAAGGCAACAACTATTTATTAGTTATGGTTGACGTATGTACCCGATTCAATATCTATCGACCTTTACCTGACAAAAAATCTGACACTGTTATTCACACTTTAATACAAGTATTTGGCGATTTTGGTTATCCAAAAATTGTACAATCCGATAACGGTACTGAATTTAAAAATCAATTCTTTAAAAATCTATATACTACTATGAATATTGATCATCGTCTATCTACACCTTATCATCCACGAGGTAATGGCGTTGCTGAAAGATATGTTCGTATTGCACAAGAGATTATTCAAAAACATATACAAGGAACAAAAGTGGATTGGGATTGGTATACTCCAATTGCACAATTAGCAGTTAACCATAAAATATCTAAACGGTTACAAACTGCCCCTTTTTCACTTATGTTTGCTAGACATATGAATACACCTTATGCTGCATTAGATAAAAACAAAACAGATACTGACATCACATCCAAAAATCCTATATCCTATCAAAAACTACTGGATAGAATGGATTATATGGCTGATATTGTATTTCCAGCTATTAAGGAAAGAACGGATATGATTGTTAAAGCACAAAAAGAAGCTTTTAATAAAAAATATCCAATAATAAACTTTCCAATTAATAGTTATGTAGTTGCACGTTTACCTACACGTACTAGTAAACTAGCTCCTGTATATGAAGGTCCATATATTGTAGTTAATAAAACTGAAAACGGTAATTATATTTTAAAAGATATGACTGGTGCATTAACATCAAGAAATTATACACCATCAGAATTAAAACTAATATCACACGATGAAACCATTCCAACTGATGAAATCTATGAAGTTGAAGCTATAATAAACCATAGAGGCACTGAACAAAATAGAGAATATAAAATAAGATGGAAAGGTTATTCTGCTGAAGATGATACATGGGAAAAATCTATCGATATAAATGCACAAGACTGCATTGATACATATTGGAAAAGAATAAATATATTAAAAGAAAAAGAAAAGAAAAATTTAAATGAAAAGAGAAATCCTCTTAAAAGAAAACAAGCCACGTCGGTCATTAAAAAACATGGTCGTAGAAAACTGCTTGCATAAAAAAAAAAAAAAAAAAAAAAAAAAAAAAAAAAACTTCTTTTCTTCAACTATACTTCTAAAAAAAATTCACAAATATAACACTCTAACGGTTGCTTCAACCTGGAAGGGAGTAATGTTGTATTTACCATATAATAACAATATTAAATGACTTCATAACTATAATACACTTATAATACACATGAAATATTTGATATTTATTATAAAATCACTACTGTGTACCTGATACAAAATGATCTATTCCTATTAGCTTATGCATTGCTATAACTTTAAATCTTCTAATCCCGCAGATCCATTACCATAGACACACTTTAAACTCCATTCTAATTCACGTTACCTTTACTAGATAACTTTATAATTCTATTTTCATATTATATCATATAAACTAAGCCCAGTGTCACCAATCCACTAAAAGGTATAAATACAACCCTTGTCTTTTACATTTGAATAAAGGTTAACCAAAAGTTTCACAATATTTCTTTGTTTTTAATTTTTTTTGTATAATTTTGAATTGATAAATTCAACAAATAATATATAAAATATATGAAAGATTATCACAATTGAATTATAAGACATATTTATTAACATCACTAACCATATGAAAATAAAATGTTAATTTATACAAGTACCAGAGCAGTATTGGTTTATCATTCAAATCTTTATCTCATATTTATAATAAAACGGAAAATTCCAGAAATTTGATTTAGTAGTTTTGTTTTATTTATTATATAGTATTTTTTCCATCTTTACCTATTTTGCTTAGTTTAATCATTTTATCTAATTTTTTTTATATCTGTTGAAAATATCAAATATCACAAACTAAGTAGTGAGGAGTAACTTTTTTTTTTTTCCAAACTAAAAAAGAACATAAAAAAATAGAGAGAGAAGAATAAGCTACTATATTATATATTTTTATTACATACTATTTTTATTTTTTTATTTAGCCTTACACCTACACTAAAGTGATTTGAACATGACATATAAGTAAACGCATTCAAGCTAAAACATACATATTCAATAGGATGTTACGCAGCTTGAAATATCATATACTTTTACCTAATAAAAAAAAGCAATGATGGGACACTATAACGAAAATATACTATATAATTCGATATTCCTGTTAAACAAGTAAGAGTAAAATAAAGTTAATGCTCTATAGAAAACTTTTAAAAAACAGAAAATGAAAAGTTTTTTAAATAAAAAACTTTTATAAAGAGCCCACATTAGTTAATTCTTTGCTTACATTGATTAGCTTCCTAAAATGAAATTTTAAGAACCTAACTCATTTTCATCACTAAGTACGTAATACAATTGCTTATTTGACAAATATTAATTAGATAACTTGGTCATTTTATGATACTATAAAATAAATTATTAATTAAAGTATGATGTATTTTTATAATTGATTGTCACATTATACTATTACTATACATTAGTTAAAAAATCTAAACAAATGTACAAGTACGTAGTAATTTTTTTGGGCAACTTAAGGAAATAAAAACTATTGTTTCTCTACATAAGGTTTTCTTTTTTTTCTTTTTTTATTTTGGCAAGCTATATTAAAAACGGTAAGCTAATAATAATGAAGTGATAGATATCACATGAAATAATATTTTAAGACAGTTTTACCAACCATAAAGATTATGGATATAAAAATACAGCTAATCTTTTATTTAGTTATTTTTTATTTTTAATTATTTTTTGTTCGTAGTAATACAGCAAAATAAAGTTTTTTATGTAAAGTACAGTAAATAGTTTAATTCAATTCTTTTATGCAACGATTTGTTTTGTATTAAGATCTTTTGGCCAGAGAGGAGCATCTGTTCCATTTGAACGTGTTGGAATATCAAATCCAGGTGTTACTTGGTCATTACTAAAACGAACCACAGGTTTAATTGTATATAATTGCACATTATGTTGATCACCATTCAAAATATCTCTTTTTTCAAAAAATTCAGGATTCCATAATTGAGGAGAGTGTTGTTTTAATAAAGCGCTATATTGGGCCACAGAACCGATCATATTATGAAAATATCTTAATTTAGGCTCCCCTTTTTGTTTCCAGAGTTCTAACCAAAGATCATTATTATAGGTACCTATTTGGTCCACTAACCACATGGAATAATAATTAATAGCCGAATCAATTACATAAGATCCACCTTTTGTTGAACGAGTAATTAGGGCTTGGATCACAGCAGTAGCTCCAGCAGTACCAGTACAATAATCACTATTAGGAAAAACAAGTGAAACTAGTTTTTTTTTTAAAAAAATAAAATAAAATAAGTGTAAATATAATAGTAATAATAAACAAATAAAATATTTTTTTAATATGCGTTTAAGTATATATAAACTCACCAGCTTCGCCTTTTTTTATTTCAGGATCACCAGAAGCCAATGCTAAAGCTTCTGCAAATTTTGTAGAAACACCACAACAAGCATCACTAATAGGTTGCCAGCCAATTCGACCTTGCCAAGGTCCATGCCATCCATAGGTATTTTCTCTTACATAGATAACTCCTTTTCCACGTTCTTTGGCCATCTTTAATATATTTTCTTTTCCCAATCCATATTTATCTAAATGATAAGGTCGATACCCTTCTACAATCACATCAGCTTCTTGCATTAATGCTAATAACTTTTTTCTATCTTCTTCATCATGGAAATCTAACTCAGTGCACCATTTTCCATAATTTGTATCAGCAAGGACACCAGAGACATCAGGTAATTTTGGACTTGTAATTCTTAATACACTTGCACCATATTCAGCTAATGTTCTTGTAATTACAGGAGCAGCAATGACACGAGTAATATCCAATACTTTTAATCCTTTTAAAGGCCGTTTCACATCAGCATTTGCATTATCATCATCAATCCACCATTGAGCAGGTGTATTATCTTCTATAAAATGAGTTTCAAAAAGATTAACATGTTCTGTTGCTTTATATTGTTCAGTTTGTTTGAATTCCTCCGTACTAAAGCAAATAGAACCAGCTTCACCATGTTGATCATTGGATAAAGTATCCAATTCTTCTGCTGTATATTGTAGACATTTTTCTTGATAAAGAGAGGTTGCTTGATCAAATGATAATTTAGTTAAGGATTCATCATGATCAGCCAATGACATGCCAAGCGCCTTTTGAATAATTTGAGGTTGGAAGGAACCGTAAAGGTGGTAAAGTTTGTCATCTTTGGTTTTATAAATAGAACAGGAACAAAAGTTATACGGAAGATGTTTTTTAAAAAAATCTTGGTTTTTAAATAATTGATTGTAAAGGCGATGATATGCAGGATTAGGTAAACCTAAGTGCTCCTCTTTTTCTTCTACTTGTTCTGATTTAATACTATTTTTATTTTCTATATTAATGTTAGGAGCGGTAACAACTAATTCATTAGTAAAGGTGGTCATTATAAAAAGTTGAGCATGGTCTGTATTAATAGTAATGTTATCTATAGTTGTATTGTATTTCTTTTGTACCAAGTCAAGAATACTAAGACCTTCAAATGCTTTCAATACACTAATAGACTCAGCGAAACGCCAGTTAATAGGAATCCCAGGTTGTTTATTTCCTTCAAAACGAAGCTTTGTACTTGCTAGTTGTTTTAAATCACTTGAATAAGTCACTTTATCATTGTTTATAATAGAGGAATGAAACAAGTTCATACATTCTTCTTGTAGATTGTATTCATTCATTCTTATGCTATAAAAAATAAAGTTAAAAGAAAAAGAAAGGTGAGAATAAAAAAAATCGAGATTTTATTAACAGATAAAAAAATCTGAGCTTAAAATCCAGATTTTTTACTTTTTTTACTTTATAGTTTTTTCGTATATAAGCTATTATAGCCATAGGTACGTATTTAAATATATGGTCTTTATTTAATAAAAACAAAAGATTATACTTTTATATGTTGATAATTTTTTAAATATATATAAAAAAAAGATTACATATAGAACTGTAAGAATAGGTATAAAAATAAACACATTCTATGTTTATCAGATGAAAAAAAACTTCATCTGATAATGAACCTTTTTTTCTAACCATATTGTAATTCAGATATAAATAATATGGTAAAGAAAAATGTTTTTCAATTATTATAATTTTATTTCGATTTATTTTATTTTTTATAATAAAACCAGCAACCATTTATAATAATAAAAACATAAACTATCATATAATTCTAAAATTTGATTATCAGATTTTTTTTATTTTATTATATTTTGTGTATCCTTATATTTTATTGTCACATCCAATAAACTTTAAGCATTTTTTATTATATTTTCTCAGTTATATTTTTCATTCCACATAATACATATATATATGTATCCTTTTAAGGTGTGAATAAAACTATATGGAAGAAGAATAAAGAAAAAAAAATCGTATTTTACTTTGTCTTTTTTTATTTTTCCAGTTGGTAAATAATTCAAATGTTTTTTAATAAATCAATAAAATATTTAAAATTATATAGTAAAAATTTTGTTTTTAAAAAAAGGTGATAGTGTAGTACAAGATATTTATGAATCTCATATATTTATAAATGATAATATTAAAATAGTAGTGTTTCCAGATAATGGATGTGGATAAAAAAAATTATATAATTCAAAGAAAACTAAAAACTGGTTGGATTTTCGCCTGCTAAACCTTCTTTTGCATATGAGATAAAAGGGCTATGAACTATCGCAAAGGAACTGGATGGCTCATACTTGTAACTTAGTCTTACATTCCCTGAAAAACATATAGAGTATATTTTCATTATACACCGTAATGACTAAAGAAGGCGTTTACTACCTATAAATTACAAAGATAAATAAATTTATAGGCTGATATATCAACCATATATAAATTTTGAAGAAAAAGTCAATGAATGGTTCGATTAATGACGTAAGATAAAATGATATAGTTAGTATCAGAAAGGTATCAGAATATGCTCACGTTTTTCATTTGTTCTTGTTTCAAAAGTGTGGGATAGTTAATGCGTGTACTGATCACATTTCTACAAAAACAGAGTATGAAGTAAAAAAAAGCAATATTAGTATAATTCTTATTTAAAATAAAATATGTGAAAAAAAAAATGATATATATAAAATTTTCGGGCAGTTACCTTTTTTGTCATAATTTTCTTTTAAAAAATTAAAAAAAAAAATACAATAATTAATAAAACTACTTTGCCCAAAGCGTGTCTTCAGATTATTTTCTTGGGCTAGGAAACTTCACAACTATGTATTATACATAAAAGTTTGATGCATAAAAAAAAATATCAATATATAAAATCAAAATGGATTTGTTGCCCATTACTTTTATCAATAAATATCATTGATAAATAAATATGTACATAGTAAAAATCGAATAAAAAAAATTTAAAGAATATAAAAAAAAACCTTGGATGGTCGTGTTTATTAAATTTGGGGTGTGAAAATAAGGGTGTATTCATTTTATTTACTTATCTTCTATTATTGATTTACTATATTGGTTTTATTTATTGCTATTACTATTGATTACTTTGTTTTATCTTATATAATAAAAACAAAATAATTTTGGTAACGGGCTTTTAGAGGTTCCTTTTTGTCATATGAAATAACTTGAACCAACCTTTTTTATATTTAAAGAATCGTTCAATCTTTGTTTTTTTTTTTTTTTTTTTTTTTTTTTGTAAAAAAAAAAAAAAAAAAAAAAAAAAAAAAACCATTTATAATATTGATTAATAAGAATAAAATATTGAGTAAGCATTATTAAATAAACTATTCATAAACTTTATTTAAAATACGTCATTATTAAAGTAAAGGGTAACCGCATGTATGTTTTTTAAAGGAAGACGATTATTTGTAGCACAGATAAACTTTTTTCTGAAACAAAGTAACTTGTTTGTGTCCTTCTGATTAGGCTAACATTCTGTTGTGCAATCTCAACTTGCTTTTAAGTTTTGAATAATTTTTTTTCTTTTCTTTTTCTTTTTAATACAATATCATATCATATTCATTAACAGGCTTTCTTTTCCAATATGGCTTCTTATTATTTTATTCTTAGTGTTCTCTTGTTGTCTTGGTGTTTATGCATCAACGCAGATTGTTTTAGTAGAACATATTCAACAATGTGTCAAGGTACTAGTTTTTGGATATGTGCTAACTGTGATTTATGTTGTCAAAATTGGGGTGAATGTGAAGCCGCTGGATGTGCTATCAAACCAATGGGTGCCCTTACATATTTTGAAAGAGAGAGGTTGAGACATGGTAATGTTCAACAATATATAATCGAATAATCACATATGCTGTGATGACATTCTATTTTATATGGTAATATAATGACATATAAATATTATAAGTTGATATTTTTTTTATAAAATAAACTAATAAATAACTTATTTTATATTCCAATTATAAAATTTGATTGACGAAGTTTAAGACGCGCTTTTTTTATTATACTTTTTTTTTTATGGCGTATTAAAGCTTTTTTATTTTATTTTATTTAATTTTACTTTATTTTTTTTTACAAAAAAAAAAAAAAAAAAAAAAAAAAAAAACAAAGATTGAACGATTCTTTAAATATAAAAAAGGTTGGTTCAAGTTATTTCATATGACAAAAAGGAACCTCTAAAAGCCCGTTACCAAAATTATTTTGTTTTTATTATATAAGATAAAACAAAGTAATCAATAGTAATAGCAATAAATAAAACCAATATAGTAAATCAATAATAGAAGATAAGTAAATAAAATGAATACACCCTTATTTTCACACCCCAAATTTAATAAACACGACCATCCAAGGGTTTTTTTTCTTTAAATTTTTTTTTAAATAAAGAAAATAGTGCAATTTATATACAAAAAAAAAATAGATCTATTTTAATTCAAGACAGAGAGTACTGGTATAAATGACAATGTTATTTTTTATTTTATAATATATATCAGTATAATAAGAACCGTAAGATGGTAACCTGTAAAATTTTCATATAAATTAGTTTTATGCTATTTGGTTTTAAAATGGTTAATGCGTATACATACTATAGCTTTAGAGTTTTAGAGAAGATGGTATTTGTGAATCAAGTGATGAAATAGCATGCTCTAATTTCGTAAAAAACAAACAAGATGTCTTATTTTGCAAGAGTAATGGCCTGATAGGAAATTCAATATATATATTAAAAGATGGATGCTATTACTTGGGAGATGAAGACGAAAACTGTATTAAGCTTGCTAATAATACAAACACAATGAAGCTATGTAAACAGAATATGGTCAAAGTGATTATATTGATAAAATATGTAACATTTGAACAACATGTTTATTTGTTTATAATAAATAATAAATAATATATATAACATATAAGCAATAATAAAATGGATATAATAATAATAAGGCGTAATAAAAATAAAGTAATAAAATTTTAAGGTTTTCTGAGTTTTAATAAATACGCCATATTATTAAAATAATTATGAAACTAGTAATGTTTCCAGATAATGAATGTGAATAAAAAAATTATATATTTCAAAGAAAACCAAAGGACTGGCTGGATTTTTGTCCGCTAAACTTTCTGTAGCATTTGAGATAAAAGGGCAGCGCAATTATCACAAAGGAATTGGATGGCTCATACTTGTAGCTTAAACTTATATCCCTTAGAAAACGCATAATGTATATTTCCATTATACGATTAATGGCTAAAGATAGCATTTTCTACCTATAAATTCCAAAATATAAATATTCATTTTTGTTAGATATATTTTTGAGGAAAAGTCAGTGGATGATTGGATTAATGACGTGAGATAAAATAATATAATTAGTACTAGAAAGGTATCAGAATATCAGTATTTTTTTCGTTTATTTTTATTTCAATTGTATAGGTTAGTTAATGTGTATACTGATTACTTTTCTACAAAAACAAGGTATAAAGAAAAAAAGAAATATTAGTGTAAGTCTTAAATTTGATATAAATAAATAAATTAAAAGCTATTTATACTTTATCTTTTGTTTATTTTTATTTTTTTAAAGAGTTTAAACAGCGGCAATAATGGGGTTTCTTTTTCTTCAAAATACCAGCGTAATTTGAGCTTATTCATGCTCAAAAATCTAATCACATAACTTTCATATATCTCAAAAATCAAAAAAAGCATTAATTACCTATTGGTTTCAAAATTCAAATGTATTAACCTGAATTTATCAACTATATAAATACATAAACATACACACAAGCACACACATACATGTATATTATATTATTACTATTATTATTATCATGTTTTATTTTGTATTAAATAAAAAGAGTATATACATATAGTATTGGCAACATGAATAAATAAACATTATATAAAAATATTTTATATGTATATGTTTTTATCAAATCACAGATAAATATTACTCTAAAACGTATTTGACAATATATATCTGAAAACCTTTTAACGCTTAAACACAGGCAAAAATAATTCGCAAAATAATTATAAATGATTTAAAGTCTAATATGTACTAAAAAAGTTCACTTGTACAAAAACTAATAAAAATAAAAATACTATATACTCTTTTTTTTTTGTGTAGACTGAACGCCACTAATAAGTTCTTGATTATTCATATCCGAAATATGGTGGCGATAGTAAATAGACTTGAAGGGCTATATATATTGCTTTACTTTTCCTAATCCTTCAGCATTTAAAAATAAAATAGTATGATATTTTTACCATTTTCAATACTATATATAATAAAATATAAATATAAAGAGTTGAGTAGCTTTTTTTTAAAAATTCAAAATAGTTACGTAATGATAAAGAAAATTGCCTAGCAATTTTTTTTTCTGGGTAATCACGCACAGGCAAGTTATTGTTAAGCGCCCCGGTAGAAAAAATTAACTTTAGTATGTAATTATCTTTATGTTTAAACATAGTAAAAATAAAATAAATGAATTATCATTAATCTATATAAAAAATACTACAATATATATATTTTTTTTTTTTTTTTTTTTTTTGGTATGATAGTCAAATGTGAGCCATTCTGTCAAAAAAATTTGTGTGTATAGACTTTGAAATTTTTTAAACTCCATTTTTATTTCTGTTTTTATAAAAGCAAAATGAAATAACTTGAAAAAAAACATATATATGATAAAATAATTAATAAAAATAGAAAACAAAGAGCATTTAAAGAGTATTAATTTAATTTATATGTTTTTTTTATTTAAAATATTAATAAAAATGACCATCTTATTTTTTAAAAAAAAATACCTGTGCCCACATCGACAACAGAAAGAAGTATAATGGATTAACTATGTACACCTCAGCTAATTTTAAAGATTTTATAAATGTATTAATAAAATCATGCATACATACAAAAAAAAAATTGAAATTAAAATTACTTTTATAGATGCAATAATAAATATTTTTTTTTCTTATAAAAATATTGATCGTATGCTACTATTGTTTACATAATTATTTTATTTCTCTAAAAATAATCGAAAAATTATTCTCTTTTTTTAAAAAAAATTTTCCAATATCATTTGGAATGTTTCATTAAAATTAAAAGCATGAATCATTCTAATTTCATGTTTAAACTCTATATATTTCACCCATTCCATCATATATCTATGTTTCTACTATATATAATTCACGGGATTCATATTCATCAACGATAAGTGCTACCGAAGCATAACTCCATATTTGTAATTTAAATATATCATTAGATCCACACTTGTTCAATAGGTTAAAAAAAGAAAAAAAAAATAAAAACTGAAATTATTATATCAGTATCTATTTTAAATATATACATACATATATACATACATATATACATACATATACATACATATACATACATATACATATATATATATATATATATATATATATAAACTGATCATGATATGAAAAATAAATAATGAATAAAGTGACCATTTTTCATTTAAAACTGCATTGTACACTTCATAATTTTTTATTTTATTTTATTTTATATTATTTACCAGCAAAATTATCATAAACTAAATATAAATGGTCATGTTTAATCCACTAGCACGCTGGAGTGTTTATAAAATAAATAAATAACGTACTTCTGATACTACGAAAAAACAAAATTTGAATGATAAACTAAGTCAATAAAAATAATATACACAAAAAAGATATTTTCAATTCTTTTTATCTAATATTGATACCTTCTTGCTTTTTTCTATTTATTTCTCTTAACTTACGTCTTTAATAAATATTTCAATAGTACTACATGATTTAAAGACACGCTATTATGTAATAATAAATAAAAACCCATTTTAATAGATAAAAATAAAAACTCCCAAAAAAATAAAAATAAAATAGTAAAAATGGAATAGTATAATTATTTGTAAATAATCACCAAGTCTTTATCCTGTATTACTTTATTCTATTTTCATTCTTATAAATGAATAAAGATTTGTATAGTTTTACTTTCAATATCAAGAGAGCTTGAATGTAGTACATTCGAGAAAGTAAAAAAAGTTTATTGCTCCTCGTTTCTTAACCCTGGCCTTTTTATTGCTTATCATAATTGGATCCATCAGCATGAATTTTGACAATATAGCATTTTTTTAATCGTGACACTCTTTTTTTTATAAGTGTGCACAGTTTATCCTTTATATATCTTCATATTATTTACTATTGTTTTATTTGTATTAAAACACTCAACTGTATTAAATAGTTTCTTAACTGAAAAAAGGATACAACTTATCAATTATAAGAAAATCTAAAGAGTTTTATTAATCATACGTCATATATAAAAATACAATTAATTTTTTAAGCAACAATTTGTTTTGTATTAAGATCTTTTGGCCAGAATGGAGCGTCTGATCCACTTGAACGTGTTGGAACACCAAATCCAGGTGTTACTTGGTCATTACTAAAACGAACCACAGGTTTAATTGTATATAATTGCACGTTATGTTGGTCACCATTCAAAATATCTCTTTTTTCAAAAAAGTCAGGGTTCCATAATTGAGGAGAATGTTGTTGAAGTAGATTAATATAGAGACCTAGACTATAAAGCATATTATTATAATGTCTTAATTTTGGTTCCCCTTTTTGTTTCCAAAGATCCAACCAAAGATCTTGATCATATGTACCAATTTGATCAACTAGCCACATTGAATAGTAGTTTAATGCTGAATCAATCACATATGATCCACCTTTTGTTGAACGATCAATAAGAGCTTGAATTACAGCAGTAGCACCTGCAGTACCAGTACAATAATCGCTGTTTGGAAGGACAGGAGTAACTAAAAATATATATTTTTTATTATTTATAAAAAAATAGAATATAAATACATATATGCATACATGAATTAACAAATCCATCACAATTTTGAATGCTTTTTTCTTTTTTTCTTTTTTTAAAAAGTCTATATATCAATAAACTTACTTGCTTCGCCTTTTTTCATTTCAGGATCACCAGTAGCTAATGCTAAAGCTTCTGCAAATTTTGTAGAAACACCACAACAAGCATCACTAATAGGTTGCCAGCCAATTCGACCTTGCCAAGGTCCATGCCATCCATAAGTATTTTCTCTTACATATATTACTCCTTTTCCACGTTCTTTGGCCATCTTTAATATATTTTCTTTTCCTAATCCATATTTATCTAAATGATAAGGTCGATACCCTTCTACAATCACATCAGCTTCTTGCATTAATGATAATAACTTTTTTCTATCATTTTCATCATGGAAATCTAATTCAGTGTTCCATTTTCCATTATTTGTATCAGCTAAAACGTCAGTCATATCAGGTAATTTTGGACTTGTAATTCTTAATACACTTGCACCATACTCAGCTAGTGTTCTTGTAATCACAGGAGCAGCAATGACACGAGTAATATCCAATACTTTCAATCCTTTTAATGGTCTCTTCATGTCAGCGTTATCATTATCATCATCGATCCACCATTGAGCAGGTGTATTATCATCTATAAAATGAGTTTCAAAAAGATTAATATGTTGTGTTGCTTTATATTGTTCAGTTTGTTTGAATTCTTCAGGACTATAGCAAATGGTACCAGCTTGACCATGTTGATCATTGGATAAGTTATCTAATTCTTCAGCCGTGTACTCTAAACATTTTTCTTGATAAAGTGGCCATATTTTTTCAAAAGGCAACCCAGTTAAGGATTCATCTTGATCTACAAGCGGCATACCAATAGCTTTTTGAATGATTTGTGGTTGCATGGATCCATAAAGATGATAAAACTTGTTGTCTTTGGTTTCATAAATAGTACAAGTACCAAAATTATATAACATAGTGCATTTAAAATAATCCTGATTTTTAAAGAGCTGATTGTAAAGACTATGATATAATGGATCAGACTTGCCAAGCCGTTTTTCTTCTATTTTTTCTTCATTCTTTTGAGTAAGAACCAATTGATTAATGAAGGTTGACATGACAAATAATTGAGCATGATCTGTATTAATGGTAATATGGTCTATGTTTTTATTATATTTCTTTTGTACCAAGTCAAGTATACTAAGACCTTCAAACGCTTTCAGTACACTGATAGACTCAGCATAACGCCAATTAATAGGAATCCCAGGCTGCTGACTTCCTTCAAAACGAAGCTTTGTACTTGCTAGTTGTTTTAAATCACTTGAATAAGTCACTTTATCATTGTTTATAATAGAGGAATGAAACAAGTTCATACATTCTTCTTGTAGATTATATTTATTCATCATTCGAGATTGAGAGAGAGAAATAATAAAAATAAAATTCGAGTAATGAAAAAAAAAATTGTGATGCACACTTATAGGCATAAACTTTAAAAAATTAATAGCCAATAAAGTTTAAATAAAACTTTTACCCATTTGGGAAATAAAATACCCTTCTCTATAGGAGTTTTTTTTTTTTTTTTCAAAAAAAATTGTTTAACCGTTTTTCTGTTTTCTTTTTTTATGCTAAAACTGAAACACATACAAAAAGTTGAATGAAAAATGACATCCAATAATAACAGATATGAAAAATGGATGTTTAATTTATTAAAGTGGTTTGACTGCAGACAAAATAGAAAAAATAAACATCCATTTTTCATATCTGTTATTATTGGATGTCATTTTTCATTCAACTTTTTGTATGTGTTTCAGTTTTAGCATAAAAAAAGAAAACAGAAAAACGATTAAACAATTTTTTTTGAAAAAAAAAAAAAAACTCCTGTACATTGGAGAAACGAAATTTCCCATTCTATCTATATAGAAAATAAAATCTATATATGTCTATATAGACCTATATGATCATATATATATATATATATATATGCACACCTATCCCATATAAATATAGTGATATAGTAGTGGTAAATTTATTTAATGTTATATCTTACTATGCAGTTTAGTTGTAAAAGATTTATTAAAATTTAAGTATATATAATGTTTAAAAATATAAAATTTCTAATCATCTAATAATTCATCATTGTTATCTTCTAAATTTTCTAATACTAAATCATTTAAACCTTCATCAGATTCTAATTCATATATCTGTGATTGGCTATTACTATTATTATCCCATTGTATTATATTCGAAATTACTGGTATAGGGATGGTATCCATGTTAGCATCAATAAATGATCCAATTGAGGTGTAATGATTTACAAAATATTCTTCAAATTTTTTTGTTGATTGATTATATTTTGCAAAATTGGGTAAAATGTTTACCATTTTTTCAATATTTTTATCAAGGAAATGAATAGATTATCTGAAGGTTGTAATATTGTATTTCCTGTTATGTGGATACCTTGCACTTTAACAAATTTTTTTCCGATGCAAATTTCAAATTTATATTCATTAAATATATAAGATACGAATTCCATCACTTCACCATATTGTGATTCACCGTTTGATATATATTTTATATAGCAGTTTTTATTCAAACAATAGGTAGCATTTTGGGTATATATTGGATCTGTTATAATATCTCCATTACCGTCAATATATTTTAATTTTAATCTTTCATATACATTTATCTATTTTTTGATTTTTTAAAAAAAACCAAATATCTTTTGTATTAGCTATATATATATACCATTATAGTTAAATTAATGGTAATAAGATATTAAAATTGAGATATTACATTTTCTATTGATGATGTTGGGCCTTCAAGGTATTTTTGATTAATGCTTACGCCATGGATTGTTTGAATAGAAAACTTAATAATTAAGCCTTGCAGTTGATGTACCAATCCAAGGCTAGTGTTGTATTTACCATATAATAACAATATTAAATGACTTCATAATTATAATACACTTATAATACACATGAAATATTTAATATTTATTATAAAATCACTACTGTGTACCTGATACAAAATGATCTATTCCTATTAGCTTATGCATTGCTATAACTTTAAATCTTCTAATCCCGCAGATCCATTACCATAGACACACTTTAAACTCCATTCTAATTCACGTTACCTTTACTAGATAACTTTATAATTCTATTTTCATATTATATCATATAAACTAAGCCCAGTGTCACCAATCCACTAAAAGGTATAAATACAACCCTTGTCTTTTACATTTGAATAAAGGTTAACCAAAAGTTTCACAATATTTCTTTGTTTTTAATTTTTTGTATAATTTTAATTGATAAATTCAACAGCTAGAATTACCTATTACCATGCCATTTAAATTATTACATTTTGGCCGTCTTGATATTAGGTGATATTTTTTAATAATGTTTAGTTCTTCTATTTCATTCGTACTCGACAAATCATATATTACATCATTTAAACTTATTTTATTTGCGGCCTACAAAAGATAAAAATAAAAAATACACATACACACATATATAAATTAGTTAATTAGCTGATAAAAATATATGCAAATGCAATATAGTTTACCTGTTGAATTGATTCACTTTGACACCAAAAATTAGTTTTCCTTGCTAATTTTTTTGTACTTGTTGGATGAAGTCTTTCCGAATGCATAGTGGAATAAGATTTTAATAGCCCTTTGAACATAATCTCATTAGTGAACTTTTGTAACATATGTAATTTTGGAAAATTAAACTAATAAATGTAATAATATTAGTATTTTATCTAAAATTAAAAATAATATTAATTTAAATTACATTTGAATATGATTTGAATATCGGCAACAATTCTAAGAATTTTTGTAAATATTTATCTGATTGTGCGAGTGTTTTTTCAGTATGTATGGATAAATTGATTAAGAAAAAAAAGGATAAAAAAAATCTTATGCATAAAAGACTTTGTTCGTTTACAATATCATGTATACAGGTAATATAATCTAGTATAATACATATATAAACATCAGAGAATAAAGATATTAAATAATGTACCATATTATAATATTTTAAGAGGTATATAAGCATACAGTCATATGGTCTCGTAATTCCTTATATGTAAGATTAGTTTGTTTAGATAAAAAAAAACCATTATTAAAACTTTTTATGCTTCCAAACCTGGGCAGCATATTTACTCTAATTTAATATATAGATAAATATAATTATATGATAAGTTAGTATTGATAATAAATGATTATAGTAAGAATCATATGTAATTTACATTTCAATAAGCACTTTTTTTATTATCAGAGTGAATCAACTCTACAGCTTTTAATAAGTACTCATAAATAAACCTAATATATCTAAATCATCCATGGGTAATGCCTGGTATATATCAAAAAGAGGAATACTCCAAAAAGAATTCTAAAAAGTGATATTAGAAAAAAATTAAACAACAATTTGAATGATTACAATTAAGTTACCTTATTATACTTCAATCCATATTTCTGTAGATAATATTTCTTTGCTGAATCACTTCGTATTTTTTTAGCATCATTAAAAATAGGCATCATATTTTCTTTATTTCGCTTAATTAGAGGGAATACTAGTTCCTTGGTTGATTTTTGGTATTCATTAGAAGGTAACAAGCATTTTGGGTAGCTATATTTTGTTTTGACAACACCAGCAGAGGCTAAATATACCCTATAATATAGGATCAATTAAAAATAATAATAGTTTTAATAATATAATATGTAACTTACATCTCTGGAAAATCTGAGGAATATGAGGGCAGCGTAGGCACACATCTATACACTAGTTAATTAGGCCCTTTTAACAAATATGCCCTATAAGAATATTTATCATTTTTTTACGACTTTTTAAATATTTTTTCTTTTTTCTTTTTCATTTTTTATTTAAAATATACTTAATTGTATCACTTTGGAATGTCTGTAGTATAAGAGATATATGGTATTGAAATATGGCTATTTGTGCTTGTGATATCCATGGCAGATTTTTATGCTGTTTTGGAATCTCAACAATAGGCAAAAAGGCTAATGTTCTGTTTGTGTTGTATTTTGATTTGTTCCTCTTTGATAATGGAATACTACCTAAATTTTAATATTATTGATAACAATATCAATATATTATTATGAGTACCTAATGTCATATAAAGTGGCCAAGCCTTATTTCTGAAGTTTCCTGTTACAACTGTTTGGTCAGATGCGAGCATGATCATTAGCATAACTACTTTATAGGCATAAACTTTTAAAAAATTAATAGCCAATAAAATTTAAATAAACTTTTACCCATTTGGGAAATAATTTACCTTTGTCTACAAAATATTTCCTAAAAAAAATGGTTTAATCAACTTCCTGGTTTTTTATGCTAAGACTGAAGCTTTATACAAAAAATTAAATGAAAAGTGGCGTCCAACAATACCATAGATAAAAAATACATGTTTATTTTATTATAAAGCTTCAGTCTTAGCATAAAAAACCAGGAAGTTGATTAAACCATTTTTTAAAAAATCTCTCATTGATATTATACTATTACTACGTAATAATATTTATAAAATACTGCATTGTTTCCAACATAGTATAGCTTGTATATAATAATATATGCTTATAAATATAATAAAATCAATACATTTCAAGTATATATAAAATTTTATAAAATATTTTTAAGGGTAATTTATTTCCCAAATGGGTAAAAGTTTTATTTAAACTTTATTGGCTATTAATTTTTTAAAGTTTATGCCTATAAGTGTGCATCACAATTTTTTTTTTCATTACTCGAATTTTATTTTTATTATTTCTCTCTCTCAATCTCGAATGATGAATAAATATAATCTACAAGAAGAATGTATGAACTTGTTTCATTCCTCTATTATAAACAATGATAAAGTGACTTATTCAAGTGATTTAAAACAACTAGCAAGTACAAAGCTTCGTTTTGAAGGAAGTCAGCAGCCTGGGATTCCTATTAATTGGCGTTATGCTGAGTCTATTAGCGTACTGAAAGCGTTTGAAGGTCTTAGTATTCTTGACTTGGTAGAAAAGAAGTACAATACAACTATAGATAACATTACTATTAATACAGACCATGCTCAAGTATTTATCATGTCAGCTTTCACTAATCAGTTGATTCTTACTCAAAAGAATGAAGAAAAAATAGAAGAAAAACGGCTTGGCATGTCTAACCCATTATATCATAGTCTTTACAATCAGCTCTTTAAAAATCAGGATTATTTTAAAAGTACCATGTTATATAATTTTGGTACTTGTACTATTTATGAAACCAAAGACAACAAGTTTTATCATCTTTATGGATCCATGCAACCACAAATCATTCAAAAAGCTATTGGTATGCCGCTTGTAGATCAAGATGAATCCTTAACTGGGTTGCCTTTTGAAAAAATATGGCCACTTTATCAAGAAAAATGTTTAGAGTACACGGCTGAAGAATTAGATAACTTATCCAATGATCAACATGGTCAAGCTGGTACCATTTGCTATAGTCCTGAAGAATTCAAACAAACTGAACAATATAAAGCAACACAACATATTAATCTTTTTGAAACTCATTTTATAGATGATAATACACCTGCTCAATGGTGGATCGATGATGATAATGATAACGCTGACATGAAGAGACCATTAAAAGGATTGAAAGTATTGGATATTACTCGTGTCATTGCTGCTCCTGTGATTACAAGAACACTAGCTGAGTATGGTGCAAGTGTATTAAGAATTACAAGTCCAAAATTACCTGATACGACTGACGTTTTAGCTGATACAAATAATGGAAAATGGAACACTGAATTAGATTTCCATGATGAAAATGATAGAAAAAAGTTATTATCATTAATGCAAGAAGCTGATGTGATTGTAGAAGGGTATCGACCTTATCATTTAGATAAATATGGATTAGGAAAAGAAAATATATTAAAGATGGCCAAAGAACGTGGAAAAGGAGTAATATATGTAAGAGAAAATACTTATGGATGGCATGGACCTTGGCAAGGTCGAATTGGCTGGCAACCTATTAGTGATGCTTGTTGTGGTGTTTCTACAAAATTTGCAGAAGCTTTAGCATTAGCTACTGGTGATCCTGAAATGAAAAAAGGCGAAGCAAGTAAGTTTGTATTAATAATAATATACGTGTATATATATTCAAAAAGAAGAGAAAAGGCTTTATTCATTCATTTTTTTTAAAATAAAATACGGTATATTTCTAGTCACTCCTGTTCTTCCAAACAGTGATTATTGTACTGGTTCTGCAGGTGCTACCGCTGTAATTCAAGCTCTTATTAGCCGTTCAACAAAAGGTGGTTCCTATGTGATTGATTCAGCATTAAATTATTATTCCATGTGGTTAGTTGATCAAATTGGTACATATGATCAAGAACTTTGGTTGGATCTTTGGAAACAAAAAGGAGAACCTAAATTAAGACATTATGATAATATGCTCTATAGTTTAGGTCTCTATAGCAAACTACTTCAACAACACTCTCCTCAATTATGGAATCCTGACTTTTTTGAAAAAAGAGATATTTTGAATGGTGACCAACATAACGTGCAATTATATACAATTAAACCTGTGGTTCGTTTTAGTAATGACCAAGTAACACCTGGATTTGACGTTCCAACACGTTCAAATGGGTCAGATGCTCCATTTTGGCCAAAAGATCTTAATACAAAACAAGTCGTTGCTTGAAATAAATAAATAATTATATTTTTATGTACAAAGTGATAATTAAAACTCTTTGGATTTTATTTTGTTTTTCTTATGTTTGATACCTATTGTTCTTGTTTTATAGGTAAGAAACTATTTAATAGGGTTGAGTATTTTCAATATAAAAAACACTAATACCAAAATCTACAATGGTGGATCCAAAAATAATAAACATAAAAGGATATATAATACATATAAAAAGTTAAAATAAACAAAGTAATTCTTTAGTCAGTTTTGTTTATGATGTATATAATATTATTATTATTTTTTTATTTTCATATTTTTTTTTTTACATAGTTTAATTTTATGATAATCACTGTATATAAAGTAATATATACAGATTACATTTTTTTTTAAATAAAGGATTATATATAAATATAGATAATACGAATAGCGGTTATGAAAAGGATGGGTTGAGTTGAACAATAATATATACAGTTATAAAGAAGTAGATTAAGTATATTATATAAAATTTAAAATTGATGTGCAGGATAATGTCATTTAACTACTTCCCGAATGTTTTCTTTTTCTTGATAGTAAATAAATGTCATTGGAAAGCCACGAGAGTGGAGGCTGAAATTTGGGAAGACTATTACTGTTATTAAATTTATTTATTGCAAAAGTCTCCGTTTTTTCAGTAGTAGTAGTAATGATATTCTATATAATAAATAATAATAATAATAATAAAGCCAAAAATAAAATGAATATGTACTCTCCGCTGTTTTTTTACTAATAGATATTATTGATACCAATATATACTATATCTTACTTTTAATTGCAATAATCGTGATAATATCATTGGTAATTTATATATTTCGTCAATGCTTTGAAATAAGGTGATATGGGAGATATTGATGAGACGATAAAGGTTTGGAGATTTTAAATCGAGCATGTATGTTGATAAATTGAACCCTTTAATTAAAATTCCACAGGCAATGGGGTCAGGAATATGTTTATCCACTAATTGGTTATAAAGGATTTTCATTTGTTTGCCTAACTTAATTAAATCAGATTCTATGGCTGATGAAGAGTTTGGAGCTTTTATTTCCCCAACCAATATCTTATATCTGTTAGTAAAACATGATACTATGAAATCAGGTTTATAAATGACGCTGTCCTTCGAGTTTAATTCACTATTAGCCCATTCAGTATCAAATCTATTATCACTGGTAAAAATGGATTGTAAAATTGGAGCAATATAATGATGGATTAATGTATCTTCAATTCTTGAGAGAGGAGGACCAGATATAAAACTAGGTAATATTTGGATTAAAACGTGAGATGTATGAGTATCAATAAGATTTCTGCTTTCAGTAGCTTCTAATAACATCGTTGCTGTAGTTGATAAGCAGGTATTCCAATTATCAGGAGGAGAGTTTGCCAAATCCGTACACCAATCAAATGCTTTTTTCCCCTTTTCAGGTATATATTTATCCAATGAAAGTTGTTTGAAAAATGCTTGGTGTATTGAATCTCCAAAATATTTTGTAACAGATTGTTCCTTAATCTTATCAAAGAGATAGATATGATTTATAGCTAAAAGTCTAAGATCTGAAAATGAACCTGGATTATCAAGTAATTTAGTGGTGTTATTTCTAAATTGATAGCAAGCGTCAGAAATGCAAAAACTATCATTTATAACCCATTCATTATTTCTGATTGGCTGAAATGAGCTGGCTTGTATTTTATGAGAAAGGTGTATTTTATAACGTTCTAACCGGTAATCGGAAGCGCGTTGAGGATGATGATCAATGGTATCTTCAGACGGAAATTCTTGGGTGATATCCTCTTGGTCTTCATATTGTGACGGTGATGGCGATAGCTGTTCTTGCTGTTCTGGAATTGGAGGTGTTAGTGTAGAAGTTAAAGGATGTTCAGTTTGCAGTTGTGATTGCTGTGGTTGTTGTTGATACTTAGTTAAATAATAACATATATCAGTTAGTTATTACTTTAAATACCTTTGTACAGTTATTATCCGAAGTATTTCATACTTACATTATTTATATGTTTGTTTAAACTGCTAACAGTACCATATACATCACCATTAACATCACCGTTAAAAACAAGAGACTGTCCCAGATTATTTTCCTATAAACGAATAATAAATAATAAAGTCAAAAATGCAAAAAGACTTTAGTTATTAAATTTTAGTATCTTGAGCTTTTTATATATTTTGTTTTATTTTATTTATTGCCTCATTATCTTTTTTTAATATTTCGATTATTGATTGCTGAACGTCTGAAGGAACAGAAGGATCTTTCATAATAATATTATTTAAACACTTATAAAATGATTTTTCCAAAGATTTTTGTGGTTTTTGCCGGCGTGTATCATTACATGTATATTGAACGAAATTATCAACGTTCCATTCATTTAGAGGATTTTCAGCAAAAAATTTTAATAAAGGTTCCTTTTTATAAGTTGTATATTTGTAATCATCCATGGGTAAAGAAAAAAAAATGCATGTAGGAAATATATATGACTTTCAAATAGATTGAATACAGTAGTAAGAATGCATAAAAAATTAAAAAGATTTTTTATAATTAAAAAGTTTATTTGAGTTTAACACCTTGGGAACTTTTTTTATAAATTTTTATTCTCCGTAAAAATACTGCCATTGTTTTTTAAAACTAAAATAAACAAATCTTTTCTTTTTTTTCCTTTCTTTTTTCTTTTTTCTTTTTTTTCATTATTTTAAGAAATACCCAGCAAACATTGCACCAGGCTAGAACCGTAATTTTTTATTCAACTTTAAAATTATGGTTGACAACCAGCTACTTACATCGTGTTGGGATTCCTTACTTTTTTTTTTTACCTATTAAAAAAATAAAGTGGAATTATAAGATGAAAAGCCCTCGTCTGCTTAATACAGCATAGCTAGGCTAGAGTGCTTGTCCCAAAAGCCCTGACAACCGCCTTATTCTTCGATACCATGTTTTCAACATAACATTGGATATTGTTGAATCCGCCGCCTAGGTATTAATATTGTCGATGTTTGTTTGTTATTTAAATAACAGCAGGGGAACCAGGCTAGAACCGTAATTTTTTATTCAACTTTAAAATTATGGTTGACAACCAGCTACTTACATCGTGTTGGGATTCCTTACTTTTTTTTTTACCTATTAAAAAAATAAAGTGGAATTATAAGATGAAAAGCCCTCGTCTGCTCAATACAGCATAGCTAGGCTAGAGTGCTTGTCCCAAAAGCCCTGACAACCGCCTTATTCTTCGATACCATGTTTTCAACATAACATTGGATATTGTTGAATCCGCCGCCTAGGTATTGATATTGTTCCCTTTGTCTCTGGGTTATTTCTATCACTTTTGAAACACATGGAGCTAAAAAAAAGGTAATAAATTAATAACATATTGTATTTATTAAACAATGTAATATTACTACTAGAAGTGTCCGCCTCAAATTTTTCTTTAGCTTTGGAGTGATTATTCTATAAATGGATTTGTTCTAGAATATGGAAACAATAGTAATCTTTTTATAATGGATGATTTTTACAACAAATAAAAATTGACAAATATATCATAACAGTTATGAAAAGTTTTTATGTTGATAGAATTATATAATTTTACAAAAGATATGATTTTAATTTTACTAATATAATTAATAAATCAAAAGCATTTATATATATTTATAAGTGACTGGTCAATGCAACCATTTCTTTTTTTTAATAAAATAATAGCCGCTATACTTTTATTTTTTTTGAAACACTAAAAATATCAAAAGGGAAGAAAGGAACAATATTTTAAATTCCCTGTTATTTCTTTAAATTTGCATGAGATTTTTTTTTACCTCTCCATTTTATTCCTTCAGATATAAAAAACGTATTATTACTACAAAAAATGGCAATAGTCTACAGTTTTTTTCATATGAAGCAATAAACAATTATTGTTATTACTAATACTATTTAATATATACACATGTATATGCTCATTGTTTTGTATTATTATTCATATGCATTTATATTTAATAAAGAATATAAATTTTTGAAACGATGTTTGTTGATATAAAAGGTGCAAAAAATAATAATAATAGCTAATAAATATAAAAGAAAATATACACCAAATGGATTTCATTGCTACAATTTATTGTTATCATTAATTTCAATAAGAAAAAGAAAAAATGATAGGCGACTTGTCATTATTATACAACAGGTTTGTTGCTACATTTTACATGAATCCAGCTTAAAAGTGATTCTTAGTTTTATATAAATATCAATTCTCTACTTTTCAATCACAGCTGTTCTTCAACAAGATACCATTCTTAAACCTGATATTATTATACCTGCCATACTAGCTCTCCATATCAATTATACACAATATTCTGAATACTCTTTTTTTTTAAAAAAAAATAAAAAAAGAGGAAGAAACATTTTCACAGGTTTATTGCAACGACGGTATAGTTTCATCGCTATTATCAATCCATCATTCGAGATGAATAGATGGCGGTAGTATCCAATTGAAGTATTACTTGATTTGACTTATCTACAATTAAAATTGTATGATGCCATGGAAAATGATTTATAGGGTAAAATAAGATTATTTTATGCGTGTTCAAATTATGGCTGCCCTTATGCATTAAGATTTCCAACTTATGCAGCGAATTATTATTATGGTGGAAGTTTAAATATATACGAAATAAATGGTCCAATCAAAATACATCAAGTATACGTGAATGGAATAGTAGAATATCTATTGGATCACTAGTTAAAAAAAAAAACTTGATGATCAAATGTTATTATGTTGGTATAAACCAATATCTATTTTATTTTTAATAAGTAACAGCATTAACAACAATATCATGGCAAAGTGGAAACATTTCTTTTATTGTTTTAATTACTAAAGGAAATGAGGAAAAGGTGAATACTGAGTTCATTTTATTTTTTACTTTAATATACCAATTTATCAACATGCTATATCAAATAGTATATCGGGTGTATATATATATGGAAATAGGCATATCAATAGATGGGTTATATATAAAGGAGATGGTTATAATTATATAACATTTACGCCTTGTTCTAATGATGATATTTGTTTATTACATTTTGTTTAATATGCTTTTTTTATATCTATTTTATTGTAATTATTACTTATTTTATACGATTTATTTTAATTTATTGCATTATTATTATTATTATTATTATTATTATTATTATTATTATTATTATTATTATTTATTAAAAGTTATTCACAGTAACCCTGAATATATATATATATATATATATATATATATATTTATATATTTGTATATGTTATACATGGATCTTGCCTATTTTTTTAATATAATTTTAAGTTTTTTTTATTTTTTAAACCCTCCCCTCAAACTACTAAATTGAGTTTTAAAATCACTTTTTTTTTTTTTTCACAATAAGACGCTTATTCTTTTATACTAGTACAAAAAAATTGATGTGACATAATTGTAATATTCACACAAAGATAATAATAAACATGTCATTCCGATTTCTTATTATTATTATTATTATTCGGATAAAATTAACATTATCCTAGTTGTCATATGATATATTATTAAAAAATAAATAAAACAACTTAACATAGTATTTTATAATAGTTTGTAGATAAAGAAAAAGCTTAAATTTTTATACCTATTATTTATTTATTTTAACCAGTATTTTAAATATTTTTAATATAGTTTATCATGTACTTTTATTTTTAATAAAGGATACGAGCATACATAATAATAATGGAATAGTATAAAGGATGATAAACACAAGTTGCCAAAAATAAAACAAAACTTTCATATGTTTATTATAAAAAAAGGAAAAGAAAAAAAATAAATCTGCTTATTCTGGTCATGGTTAAGAAATTAAAGGGAGGGCAAGGGAAAGGGGAAAAAAAAAAGAAAAATATTATTTTTTTAATAAGCAAACTTATTTTTGGCATAACGTTTTTCGCTCACACACACTTATAAAACAAATAAAACGATTTGATGGATAGATAGGATAACAAAATCAAAAGTGACTGGTTTATCGGAACCATCAAAAAAATTTGAATAGAAAGCGTACCTTAATATTAGGAAAAATTAGGAAAAATATCTTTTTTAGACTTTTTTTTTATTTTTTGGCAGGAAATTATTGTTTCTTTCTTTTTCTCTCTCCTTTTTTAAACTTTTTCTTTTTTTTTCTTTTTCCCTTTCACTCTTTTTTTTTTATTGTTTGTTTATTCTCTTATTAAAATAATATTACTTGATGACAACTACTACTTCACCTACTACTAATACATCAACAACAATGGATAATGAGGCCTTCACCGCGGCTTCTCTAACAGCAGCAAGAAGAAGAGCTAGTTTAAAGTTTATTTTTTCACCTAATAATACAAGACCTCAACCAAGTACTACTAATAAAATCATTTTAGACTATTTGTTATATTTATCTATTCAATCACGTTTAAAACAAAGTCAATTGGAAGTATTGGAACTCTCTACCCCCTTATTACAAGAAAAGGATCAAGATGCTATTCAACTGCGTAAAGAAAGATGGTTAACCACTGCTAAAAAAGCAGAACAAGATAAAAATGCTGTTGAATCCATCGTTACTGGTAAATAAAAAAAGATATATATTATTATTATTTAAAAAAATGAAAAGAACAAATATAGATAAAGTAAAAAAAAAAAAAAAAGAATGTGGATGATTTATCAATCTCTTCCTCTCTTTATTATTATTCTCGTTATTTTATTCTATATATATTATTTTATAAAGGTATCTTATCAAGCCATCGAAATAAAAAACCTTCTTTTCAAATGGATCGACAATTTGAACAGCGATTACATTTATGTCAATTAACCAATCTAATCTTTGGACGATTAAATACAACCAATTATTATGACCATTCAATTCATAACAAAAAAGAACAAGATGGACAAGATGAAGATTTACAACAACAACATAAACAAAGAAGAATTTTAAGGCATGAACATCATTTAACCGAAGAAGAAAAAGAAAAAGAACATTTATCTTTATGGCAGGAAAAAGTCAATCAAGGCTTTTGTAGAAGACATCGTTTACAAACATGTTTTACTTGTTGCCATCACAAAACTTCATCTAATAAGAATAATAAGACTGATCATGCATCATCTTCTCCACCCGGATTAATGGAAGCCATTCCTACTTTTTTAAAAACCAGTGCTGATTGGTTAAGACAAACTTTGGAAAATCAACAACATAATGATTCTACAACTTCATCCTCCTCATTACATGATAAACCTCTTATTTTTGCTGGTCAAAAAGTTATGGGCGGTGGTATGCCTCCCAGATGGTATGATTTATTTTTAGACGTATTAACACAGGCTGCTATTGAATGTTATTTATGTGATGGTCAAACGGGTTTGGAATCTATTTATGAAATCTTTTCTTATGGCGATGTAGAAGATGATGAAGAAGATGATTATTCTACTTTACAACAACAACAAAATGTAAATAAATCCACTTCTTTAAGTTCACAACAAGAATTAACACCTCCTTCTTCAACAATAAGAGATGATGGTGGGGATGAAGAGGAAGAGGATGAAGAAGAAGAAGAAGAGGATGAAGATAATATTGAAAATGATTGGGGGATTAAAGCGGCAGATCATCATTTATTGTTCCCTAAAACTCGTACCATGTTTTTATTTAAAACTCAAGTCCGCGAAAGAGAAAAAGAGGTAAGTAAAATATATATATATATATGGTTATAGATAAATAGAAAAAGACTCTTATTTTTAATTTCTCTTATACTCCCCCCCCCCGATTTAGTTCTTAATCGTAGATAAAAATGATACTTTATTACAACACTTTGAAAAGTTAGCTAAACGGTATCCATTAGAACATTTTGAAAAGAATATTGGAGAATTTATTCAAATGATTCATCATTCCATGGCTGTTCCTACTTTAGATAAGGTAATAAATAAATAGATAAATAAATAATAATGATATGAAAAGAAAGAAAGAAAAGAAAGAAAAACTAAAAAAGGAAACCGATTGACTTTTATATATATATCTTTTTTTTATTTTTAGTATGAAGGAAATAATAACCAGTCATCAACTAACAATGATGGCAATAGTGATAATGCTGATCATAATAATAACAATAATAATAATAATAATGTAAATGTACCTTCATCATCTTCCTCCGCCACATCCTCCTCATCACCCACTTCACCTACTATATTTAAATACCCTGGAGATGGATCTTTATTAATGCCTGAAATACCTGATGATGAAGATGAAGAACAAGTAGCAATGGAATTACATAACGGTAGTAACAATATAGTGCAGGACACTTCAGCATCATCATCACCATCATCTAATAAGCGTAAAGCATCAGATGAATTATTATCAAATGATGATGCAAAAAAACAAAAACAAGAATAATAAAAAATAACAAAAATAGTATTTTTATGACATCATTTTAATTTATTTATACGTATATATATATAAATATATCCCACCTCTTACCAATTAATTTTTTTACACATCTATATTACATTTATAAAAATACATCTATATCACTATTGTTTTTAGTATCTTTATTATATTTATTATTGTTACTATCTAGTATTGTCAATACATTTTATTTTATTTTATTTGTACTTTTTTTTTTTCACCCTCTTCTTTTATTTTATTTTTTTATACAATATATTATACAAAAGAGTATAATAATAATACGTAGTAATTATAATCATTATTATTTCCTTTTTCGTTTTCTTTCCTTTATATATATATACATGCAAATGCCTATTATTTTAATAAAAAAAAAAAAAATGAATTGATCATTGAACGTACTTTTAAAAACAATTTTCCTTTTGTCCTATTTTTAGATGCCGGTAACCAATCATTACCATCTACTTGTTTAATCAAGATAGAAACTTTCTTAAAATAAAGTTAGGTAGAAAATAAATATAAATCAATATTTTCTTTTTTCTCTCTGTCTTTCACTTTTTACTCTTTATATAAAATACATATTAAATAACAACAATAATAACATAAAATGGCAGAATTATCAGAAAAAGAAAAAATGTTACAAGGTCTCGACTATGACCCAGCCGATGATGAATTAGTACGATTAAGAAATGAAATAAGAGATAAAGTATATGAATTTAACAAGACAGCACCTTCTGAATCCGAAAAAAGAAACGATTTATTAAAATCCATGTTGGGAACTTATAGCGAAAAATGCTATATTGAACCCAGTTTTCGATGTGATTATGGGTTTAATATCCATTTAGAAAAAAATGTATATATGAATTTTGATTGTGTCTTTTTAGATGTTTGCTCTATTCATATTGGAGAAAATACTTTGTTGGGTCCTGGAGTTCATATTTATACTGCTACTCATCCTTTGGACCCTATTATTCGAAGAAATGTTTTAGAATCGGTAATATTATAATATCAAATATATATATAAATAAATAAACCGATATAGTCAATGACTCCGCTTTTTTATTTTATTTTATTAATTTATTTATTTGTGCATTTATTTATTTAGGGCAAACCTATACAAATTGGAAAAGACTGTTGGATAGGTGGTAAAGTCATTATTTGCCCAGGTGTCAAAATAGGTAATGGTGTAACGGTTGCTGCTGGGGCTATAGTTACAAAAGATGTACCTGATAATGTTTTGGTTGCTGGTGTTCCTGCTAAAATCATTAAAAAAATCATTGATTAATTAATTAAAATAGAAATAGAATAAATAAATTTTTTGATGCTTTTGTTCGTTTATATATTTTATTGATTTAAAATTTAATAATAATAATAATCATAACAGCAATAAATGTTTAAAAAGGTGTGTATGGGTTATTTTTTTATCTTTTGAATTGGTCAAAATAGAAAGAAGAAAAAAATTAAAGTCCCGGTTCTTTAACGTCACTGGCAAGGTGTATTTTTTTTTTTTACCACTCAATTTTTTTTTCTCACTTCTCCGACTCTTTTTTTTTTTTTTTTTTATTTTAAAAAGTGAAAAACACACTTTATTGAATTCATATTTTTTTTTCTCTCCCCACTCTTTTTTTTTTTCTTGTAAGTATATAAATCAATTTATTTTCAACCTTAAATATATAAATCAACATACATTGGATACAAGTTGATGGAAAAAGGATAAATATATATTTATTTATATACATGGATGAAGGATAAAAAACAACAATTAATGAATAAACAGTCCTATCAATAAATAATAATAATAATAATAATAATGATAATAATAATAATAATAAAATGATAAACACCAGCGAACTATAATGATGGAAATTAATTGATTCTAAATACAATTTCACTCACCTTTATTATGCTTTTATTTTATTTTATATTTTCTATGTTTATATATACATATTCATTAATATTTAATAATAATAATTACAATAATAAAAAGAATATATAATCATGCCTGTCAAAGAATTCAATAGTAACTATCCAGTTATTGATACCGATCCTCACTTCTCCCGTGTTGTTCGTTATTTCAGAACCAGTGATTATGCTACTTGGGGTGCTGCCACTGTTGCTGCTCCTGGTCTTTTACTTGCTATGGGTAAGTTAATATATAAAGAGAATAGAATAATATAACATATACATGATCAATCTTAGACTTATATACATATGTTCTTATTCTTATTTAGAAAAAATGAACCCTGTTGGTCGTAACCTTCGCTCTCCTCTTCGTTTAGCTACTTTAGTTGGTGCTTTTGGTGGTTTCTTATTAGCATACCAAAATAGTAGTTGTAAGTATAATTAGAAAAATATCAAATATACAAGTAAATATTGGATAAAGAGAATAAAGGATATAAGATGACATTAATGAACATATATATATATGAATTTATTATTATTATTATTATTATTATTATTAAAAAGTACGTTTCTGGGGTTGGACTGAAAATGCTCAAGAAGTAGCCAAGGATCAACAAGAAATGAAACAACGTCTTCAAGAAGGAAAATCTTTATATGGTGATAGTTTAATGCCTGAACATGTTCAAAATGAATCCTCTCGTAACTCTAGATTTGCTCAATTAAAATTCAGTAAGTTTTTATTAATAAAGAGAAAAAGAAAAAAAGAAGATAAAGTTGATAGGAATTATATTAGTGATGCTAGTGCTATATATATGTATATTAAATATTACTTTTTTCTTCTCTCCATTATCTTTATTTTTATTTTCTTAGGTGCTATCCCTTGGTTCAACTTTGCTAACCACAATAATCACGGCACTGATCCCTCAAAATACTCTTCTTAAATTCTTGAACGAATAAATATAATAAAATCAACTGTTATTTGAAAAAAAAGGAAAAAAAAAAGGAAAAGTATATAAGGATTCTTTTTTTTTGTTATTTAAATAGAAAATAAATTAATAATTTAATTTTAATGATCATCATCACTAGCTTCAATAATCAAACTATTAAATCTTTTTATAAAAATCTATATATATTTTATATTATAACGTGATTACGCACGCGCATATTTTTATTCAGCTAATAACTTATAAACGACAACAATTACTATTAAGACATAACTTTTGGAGTAAGAGGAATAAAACGATCATATCAAGGATTTAAAAGAAATAGAGTATTATTAAAGGATGATCAATTATATGAAATAATAAATAATACTAAAAAAATGGAAAAATATGAAAAAATATGAAAAAGAAAAGTGAAAGATGAATTATAATTAATCAGATATTTATTAGAAAAGGACTCCTTTTATTATCACATACTCTTTAAAACAACCTAGGAAAGTATATTGGTATAAAAATAAAATGATTAACTATACTATCTCTTATACACTCCAGTCTTTTTTTTTCTTTCTAATACATTTTTTTAAAGAAATAATCAATAAAAACCATTAAATATATTAAAGTAAAACTAAGATTGAAAAATCATGCTCATGCATGAATTTTCAATAAAAAAATAAAATACAAATTGAAAAAAAAAATTATATAATACAAAAATTCTTTTTTTTAGAAAAATAAAAATAAATAAACAAATGATAGCATGTTGACTTTAATAAATAGTCTATATAGGGCGTATCTTTATGACACAATTGATGAGTTATTTATTTCAGAAGGTTTAATCAAAGCAGGTTCAAAGGTTTAGTCATTTCATATCCAGAATTAGGTTTGAATTATTTTGTGATCAAATAAATTTTTATTTTCATCTGTCTTGTTACTTTCTCCACTATTACAATCTTCACCATTGTCAATTTGATCAAAGTAAACTAAATGATTGTTAGTTTCTGTATCTTTTCTTTGCGATTCGATACAATATAATCTAATTGCTGCTGTATCTCGTCTACTGGCCATATTATCACTATTGTAATGACTTTCCAATGTTCTAAGAGAATCTTCTTGTTCTAAAATAAATGCTTTCTTTTATTTTCTTTTACAACGTTCAATACAAAACAAAATAAACCAATAAAAGTACCCTAAATATTTGTATCATTTAGTATAATTAATCCCAATCAAAAATATTAATTACTTTATATCATTAATAGTGAGCAAATGATTCCAGGTTGGTTTATACAGATCTTGAACATATAATTTATCAACACTATCTGAGGGTGTATCTAAAGTATGATATTCAGATACTAAAAGTAGGTTATTATTTTTATAAAGAGTAGTTGAAGTAAAATAAATAAAATAATACAAGAATAATACTTGATTAAACAGTAAATCAAAAAAATATCATTATTATTATATATATACCGTAATGACCAAACCTTGCATTAGGATATACTATACTTCTACTGGGATTTAATTCTGGACGAGGAAGAACTGTAGCTCCTATCAAATAGTTTGTAGCAACATCGTATATACAATAAATATCTTTATATTTATAACTTAATAAATAAAATAGATAGAATATGTAAATATATAAATATACATTGACTGTTATTATTATTATTTTATATATAAGCTCAACATTGTTAATTTACTTTTATCATCCATTGACATAGCACCACCATAAATTATTAGATATTTACTATTATTAGCTAAAAAAAATATAACTTTTTGATTAAAAAAATAAATAAATTTTCGTTTTTTTTTCTTTTTCTTTTTCAGTTTTTAATTTATGTAGAGTATAAATAAACTTACTCAATATATTTGTATGATAACCTCATGGGTTAATGCTAGCTTCCTTTGTTTGAAAGTTATTAAACTCACCATAGATAGTATTACATGTAGTAAAATTACGAAAGTCCATTATTGTGAGATCATCACCTACAGAAATATAACTATTATCAACAATATAAATAAGATCTTTTACTAATGTAGCTGTATGGTCAAGGGTAATAACAGGTCTAGAGGAGAGTATCGTAATTGACCATTATCTCAACTTTCGAATAAACAAAGCAAAAACAATTTATCAAAAAATTAACCAATAAATTAAAATATATACACATATATACGTATATGTTATATGTATACGTATACGTATGTATACTTACCGATCTATAGTCATAACCGTATATAATCTTTACGGGATACTATATATAAACAAACCAAATAGTTAACAAATAAAATGATATTTACGTGCAAATTTGAGTATTTATTTTATAAAATCAACAAACCAATTACTTTTTATATGTACAAGATAACACTTTGCTTTTCTATTATCTTTTATAATTTCATTTATTACCAAAAAAAAAAATGCTAATACGTCACAAAATTTTTTGTTTTATACTCATTTTCATTTTCAAATCTAATCTTTGTGTAACATCAAACCAAATAAGGGAAATATTTGATTCATTTATTCAAAAAATTTCAATTTTTCTGATCATCATTAACTTGTTTCTATACCATATTATACTAAAAATGAAATTAAACAATGTATATATATTAATTATGATTGGAATATATATTATTTCTATATTTTATTTTATTTATTCTTATCTATTTTCTAAAATAAGGTACTAAATAATAAATATTATAGTTGAAGTCTATCTTACGATTCCCCAGATATTAAATAATTAAAAAAGATTATTTGAGCCTAGTACTTATAACAAGTACTGCTTTCTTATATATATATATATATACACTACTTGAGCTATATCATAAAAAATGGTGGTTTTCAAAGTTATAATAAAAGATATAATATAGTACACGTATTAGTCCAAAATAAATATTATTCATGGTAGGTTCCAACATATATATTGGATAAAGATTAATAGGTCGAACCAAATAGATAAATAGAACAAGATAATTTATGTTATTGAGAAGGTGATTTAAATCAAAATATTTGATAATATGGTATATATACCGTTTAGATTTATGCTATTAAAACTTTATATACTATTGTTGTTTTAAAATGAAGGATCAATAGAATTGAAAACGCTTATTTTACCTTTAATAAATACATATTACTATTTGAATAAATACATAATAATGATAATAATAATAATAATAATAGTAATGATAGTACTGATAATAATAAATAAATAAAAAGTATAAAAGACGCGAATGAGGAGTAAAAAAAAATAAAAATAAAAAATGTATTCTTTCACATATATTAAAAATAAGAGGAGTTTTAAAAAATATATTTTTTAAATTTTAACTTTTTTTAGTTAAACTAAATTTTTATTACTTCCTCTTTTCTTCTCTTTTTTATAAATGTTTTCTTTATGTCTTCTTTTTCTAAAAAGGTGACAAATACAATACAACCCAATCCAACACTCTATAATGAATCCATACTATTACGTAAAAAACAACAACAAACTATTACTGCTATTACTAATAATACAACCATGAATCAACAACCATCTCCCACCTCGTCATTAAATTTAAATACACAACTACCAATACAACCACCACAGCCACCTTTATCTAATTTAAATAATTCAATCTATACAAATCATAACAATATAAATATTAATACAGTACCTTCTTCTTCAACTTCTACTACAACTTCTTCTCATTTTAATAAACCTATTAGTAGAAAAATATCATCAAAATACTATCAACAACGACAGCAGCAACAATTACAGCAAGTAATTAATAATAACATTAATAATAATCTTTCATCTTCATCATCTTCATCTATAAAACAAGAACATAAATCTACTCCATATAGGCATAAAAACAAAACAAGAACTATTTTATTATTATTATTGGGAATTTGTGGTTGTATCCTATTCACTTTTTATGCTTTTTTGACGCAACAACAACAACAGCAATTTGTTCACTCTTATTTAAAACTAGATACTTTATCAAAAAAATATATGGATGATAATAAAAATTTATTTTCTTTTATGAATAAACGCATGTTATTAAAATGGCGTGGTTATTTATCTTCACATATACCGGATGTTCCTGCTTTACCACCAAAACGTAAGTATATATTTTTAATAACATAAAATAAATGAAATGAATATGGTAGGGTATTAATAATTAAAAAAGGGACATTGAAAAAAAAAAAAATCTGGGTCGATCCTTTATTCTAAATATGGAAACTCATTTCTATATTTATATCTTATTTCTAGTGTATTTTCCTAGAACCTGTCCTTCAAGTGAAAAAACGTGTGCCAAGCCTGTCCCAACTTTTATTTTTGCTGGCAGTGAATATAGTGGATCACAGACGATTTTTAATATTTTAAAACAACACCCGCAAGTGGTTTGGACAATGAATACTATTCCATTGTCAGCCACTTCCTCGTCTTCCTCTTCGACAACATCCTCCTCTTCTTCTACTTCATCCTCTTCATCCTCTGCAGCAAATAATGATATAAACAATAACAATAATATGATGAAGAAAAAAAAGAAAAACAATGACATGTATTATGTATTAGACGATATGTATAACAATGAACAGCAAATACAACAACAGCAATTGTATCAATATCAATATCTACAAAATGAAGAAGAAAATGATTATAATAGAAGAAAAGACTTTATGGATGATGCTGCTTTTGAATCTTATTTATCTCAGTTCCCTTTTTTGTCTCAGCATGAATTAAATAATATTGAAAAACAGCAAGTCATTGTTGGTGAACATGCTCCTCATTATTTATTTAAAAGCTATCTTACTGCTAAAAGGATCCGTGAAACTCTTCCACATGTTAAGGTATTTAAATAGTAGTTTAGCAATGTATATATATATATATATATATATATATATATTTAATATTTATTTTAATAGTAACCCATATGTTTTTATTATTATTTTTTATTAATATTAATTTATTTTTATGTATACATAGCTGGTCTTCATATTACGTGATCCAATTGATCGTGCGTACACCCAATTTATTCATGAAAATCAACACCCACCATCCAAAAGTGCTATTGAAGAATTTGATAAATGGATTGATATAGAATTAGATATTTTACAAAAATGTGGCCATGTAACGACAGATTGGGAAGGGTTTATTAAATGTCATCAAGGCAATGAAATAAGAGCAACATGGAATAGCACTATTTTAAATTCTTATTTAACCAAAGGGATGTATATATCATCTTTGCTTCCATTTTTGGAACAATTCCCATCTTCTCAATTATATGTGACAAGAACTGAAGATTTTATGAAAAACCCTTCTTTTAGTTTTCAAAAATTGGCCAAATTTTTAGGTATTCAAGATGATTTTTTTTCAGAAAGAAACTTTTATACTACTCTGGACTTTTCTTTGACTTCTACGACTTCTACAACATCATCGGACAATAACTATGATTTTATTGGAAATGATATTCTTGGTAGACCTTCTCCATTTTTACGCCAACAGCAACAAAGGTATCATCGTAATAACCCACCTTATTTAAAAAAACCTATGAATGGAAATCGTAAATATGTACCTGCTATGGCATTAATGGACGAAGAAGAAGAAGAGATAGAAGATAAAGAACCAGAACAGCAAGCTAATAATATGGAAGAAGATCAAAAAGAACAAGCTAATAGGAAGGGTGAACAGCAAGAAAATAAGGATGATGATCAGCCACCACAACCATCATTACCACAGCAACAACAAGAGGATCATGATGCAACTCACTGGATGAATTCATTTGCTTCCTCATCACCTTTTATTTCGGATGATATGAATGTCGCTTTATCTACAAGATATCGATTAGAAAAGCTATTTAAACCATTTAATCAATATTTAATGGAATTATTTGAAAATAGACAAGATTTTCCTGGTTGGGATTATGATGTGGATTGTGGTTAATAGATATAAAAGATAGAATTGAATTATTCTTTTTATTATTTATTTTATAAATGTAAATATCTTATCGTCCCAGCTCCATCATTATTATTATTGTATCCATTATATGTACCAATAAAATTTTAAAATAAAATAGCAAAGATTATGTAGAATAAAAAAAATTAAAAATAAAAAACAAGCAGAGAGAGATAGTGCAATGTTAATAAAGATGTCTTTTTACAATACGTTTTCATTTTTCTACTGCTATGTAGCTCTTTTTTTTTTTTTAAAAAAAAAGGAGTTGTATCTGTTTTCTACGTATTGTTTCAGGTTATTCTTTTTAAACATTTATATATTTTAGGTATAAATGATTTTTTTATTTACATACCTACTTAAGTATATATGAATGTGTCTGCTTTTTTATTCCAAGAGTTTATATTTATTTATTAAGCTATTTCTATATAATGAATTCATGCTCAATTTCTTTTTACCAAGTGCTATATGTGCAAATACATATATATATATGATAATCTTTCTTTTATGAAAAATTACGAGTAGAAATATAATAATTTCCACATGAAAATAATACAAAAATCATGACCTGAATTTCAAAAATAAAAAAATATTATTAATAATAATGATAAACAATATACCATTTTTATATAAATAAAATAGAGAACCTGGATTTTAAATAAAAGAAGATGATGAAATATACCTTTTTTATATAAAAAAAAGTGAAAAATTAAAATAAAAGATCCGAAATCAGTAAATTAAAGATCTGATAAAGGTAGAAAATTTTTAAAGTTATTTTTTTTTTTTCGCCGAAACAAGTTAAACTATATATTTTAATTGATCAAGATGATTATAATGATAATAAGGATGATCATAACAATCAATGAATTAAAGATACGCTATACTATATTTTATTTTGAGATTAATATTATATAACAAAGCTATTTTAAGATGTAGGAAGATAATCTGATAAGTAGAATAGACTTACTTTTTTTTTTATTAGGTCTCAATTGTAAAACTTTTCCCCATGCATATGTATTCAAACTCCATTTTTATCCAAAAAAAAGGGAAAGTTGTACGGATATTTTATTAAGTACATGAATAAATAGAGAAAGGTAAATGAATGGGATATCAAACTAATATGATTTTTATTTATTATTTATTATTTATTTGATAAAAAAAATATACAAAAAGGAATCTAATTTATTTTTAATGGTTTAAATTTTTATTTAGCAGGAGGAGGAGTAGTATTAGCCCAACCAATAACGCCACACATAAAACGACCACCAGCATTACCGGTAGTCTTGGAAGTAGGATCGTTACCCTTTCCTAAATCATCTTCACCAACATGAACAAGAATAGCACGGCCAATGACGGAATATGGGCCAGCAAGATGAACATAATTACTAGTGATATCTAATTTTGAAACAGAGTTAGGACCATGGGATTGAATATTACCTAAATCACCAACATGACGATCCAAATCGGTAGGGCCACCATGAGAGCGGTCGAAAGGATTATAATGAGCACCGGTGGAATTACATCCGTTGGAAAGATCACCGAATTCATGAATATGGAACCCATGTAAACCAGTAGTTAAACCATATAATTCAGCTTGGACTCGGGTACCTTTTACCGAATCAGAAAAGTCTTCAGTAAAAGTAACATTACCATAACCGTCCCCATTATCTGTTTTTAATACAGCGATAGCTTTTAAACCAAAGGCACTGGAAGTGAATAATCCTAATAATGGGAGTAATAATTTCATAGTGTATATTTATATGTATATATATTTATTATTTTTTATTTCAATAAAGAAGAAAGAAAAAGGAAAAAATAAAAAAAAGATCAACTTTGTCTCCTATTTATATTTTTTTTTTTTTTTTTTTTAAAAAAAAAAAGTCGCATTTCCATCTTTTTTTAAATTTAGGCTTTGCTCCACTTTGATTTTATGATTTTTATTTAAGGAATAAGAGGCTTTGAAAGGCTGATAGCCATTCCCAACTCTTGAAATAAAACTTTAATAATCTTTTTATAATATATAAATTAACTATCTTTGGATAAATAAATGCTTTTTTTATAAAATGAAGAAATGTAATTTAGCCAATGAAAATCAATACGAGTAAACGTTATGAGTCGAATTTATTTGTTCCCAACTTGGGTGGGTCAGTCAATTTTCCCTCGCCCCTTTTCTGTTCCCCTTGATTAGCTATATCAAACATCTTTTTCATACATTTTTTAAAATAAATAAATAAATAAATAAAAGGATATTTCCTATACGCTTTTAATAATAATAATAATGATAATGATGATAGTAATAATAACAAGGATAACAATGATAATAATAATGTAGAATAAAACAAACATGATTATAAAATATTTTAACCATATAATAATCCTACTTGAAGAATTTAATAAAGTTTGCCACTGGTTTTTTTTGAAGTTTATTTTTATATTTAAGGTTAATGCCTATCATCACAAAAAAAAAAAAAAAACATGATCCGGAAAAATTTAGGCAGTACCGGCGGCGTTTAAATTTGATTTTTGAAAGGTTTCAATTTCATTTTTTTAAAAAAAAATACCTGCAAAATAACGCTTTTTCTTTATCTCCATCTGTATTAAAATTAGCAAAAATAGCAATGGTTTTACTATATTCCATATCGTCAGCCGATTCGTAAAGTTTTGGTATATTATTAGAACATGTCATGATTTTGATGTTTTCATCTTGGACATATTCAATTATAACAAATTAATCTTATAGGAATATTACATGACTATTATTATGTATTTTTTTATTTATTTATAGAAAGATATGGATACAAGAATAGTTGTAGGTAATATATTAATAAAAAGAAAAAGAAAAGACAAAAAAAAAAAGGAATACTTGATAAATATCATCATTAATTAATATATATATACAAATATATACATTTTATCGCTATTATTATATTTTACACATAATGATCTCTTATCTATTATCAATGCTACAATGACATCAAAAGACAAAAGAACAAGCGCAGTAGTTTACTGTTTAAATTATTAGTAAAATCAAGTGCTATTACTATCACTAATGTTAAAAAAATTTTCACTCACTGAGGATTAAATGGATTGGGACTATATAGTCCACCTAAACTAGTATATGGGATCATCTCCGTCCATTTAATCAATAGTACAATAATGAGGCATTTATGTATATATAAAGAATAGATAGAATATGTTTATTTTCCTATAGGAATATCAATAAAAAAAAAAAAAAACTTACCTTATGCTGGTCATTATTGACATCCAAATAAATAATATAACTAATACCACAATATATATGTAATTGATTTTTATTAGGAATTATTCTTTTTTTTTTTATTTTTAATAACAATAATTAAAGATTAAATATGTATTTATGCAGATATTTAAAATAAAGGATGATCATTATTTATTTGTTATATATATGTATATGTATGTATATATTTGTATTTTATATTACATTGTGTAACGGTACAGGAATCTCTTAGAGAAACATGATGGTTAGTAGTGGTAAAATAAAATAATTAAAAATGTTTAACGTCAAGACTTTGATCACTTTTATTGTTCTGGTAATCACAGTAATATATATATTGTTCTTTAACAATGGTTTCTAAACCGTTGCGATTTTTGCTATTGTGGTTTGACATTTAACGATATTCACATAACAAAATAATAATATAATAGTACAAGATAAAGAAAATCTACCACTCTTAATTTTATTATATTTTATCTTTTCGAGATAAAAAAAAATTACCAAATGAATAAAGTAAAAAATAGCAAGATGGTAAAATATAATAATAAAATAAGTGAAGCCTAAATAAGTAGCATATAATATATATAAAGAGTAATAAAAAATAAGATGCACATACAGTTTCCAGCAGTAAAAAATAATGCATTTCAAAGAGTTTTTTTATAAACCAAAAGCCAAAATCTAATAAATAAAGATATTTTATTATTATTTTACATCATCATTTTTTAACAATATTAACATGTAAAATCATTTTAATACATTCAATTATAAATATACCTATTTAATATATTTAGTCAAATAGAAGTGTTAGTCATATTTAAATATACATATATATATTTGAGAGTACAATGATATAAAAGTATTGGTGTGTATATTTTATTTATTTTTAAAATATAATTATATACTTATTAAAATATATTACAAAAAAAAATAAAAAATGCAAATATATATAAAAGCATCAATATATTTATACATTACCAATTAGTAATGTAAACAAAATCTATATATTCACAGTTTAAAATTATTTTAATAGTAGGATATATATAATCTTGAATTTCAAAACGCTCATAACCAGATTTATCACATAATTCCCGTCCATTTGTATTCACTTTTGCACGGAGTAAAGGTAGTTTTATTGTAAAAGACTGGTGTTTATTAATGTTTCGATTATTAGATTCAGTTACCACTAATTCTAAAGATCGCTGGATGATTTCTGGAATATCTTCATTTGTTGTTGTAGTCAAGTTATTAATAACAAACTCATCTAATTTTAAATGAGGTGTATCCATAATAATAATATCTGCATTATTTCTTGTGTGATAACCATCTGATACGTAAATATCAATCAATCTTAATTTTTTTAAAGAAGGACAAGCATTCCCAAGATCAGTTAATCCATTTAGTAATGAAAGTTCAGCATTTCTTATAATTAACTCTTCCAATAGGTATGTTTTGTTTTGTTGTTGATGTTGTTGATGAAATTCTAAAATGAATTTTTTTCTATTACAATCAGATATATATTGTATAGTATTGTGAATTATTAACTTTTTTAAATTTGGAAGTATATCTAACCATGAATAAAATTGAATACAAGTATCTTTAGGAGGGATGATAAAAGTGTATTTTATGGTAAGCGTTGTAAGATTACCAAAACATATTCCCTTTCTAAACATAAATGTTAGATTTATTAATGGTTCATTTAAATAAATTTCATTTATCAATTTTAATTCTTGCAAATGATCCATGTATGCGTATTTTTGTTTTAGTTTTTTCAGTTGCTGATCGTTATTCTCATTCTTTTCGATGTCATCTTCAGTAAACGGAAGCATACCATAGTGATAAGATAGTGATTTGAGCGGCTTAGATTTATTTGATAACCAGTATAAAAATTTATTGTCTTTGCAAGCTTTTGAATCGCTCCAAGACCAAACAAAAACTTCTGTTTCCCAAAAATGTGGAGATATTGATAACGTTGATAAATGGTAAAATTCTGACAACATATTGTAATATGCTATTTGATATTTATTGCAGATTTCTACATTTGTAAGAGTATCCATGTCGGTATGCAAAGATAAAGTTGATAAGTTTTTGAATTTTATTCCAAAATAGGCAAAGCATTCAGGGTGAAGAAAAGTGCAAGTATTCAGCGCCAATGTTTTTAATGATAAAAAAGGTTTTATTGCTGGTAATAATTTCGATGTCGTTGTTTTATTCATAAGATTCTGATATGAATTGGATAGATTCATGTAAAAATTATGGATGCGTAATGATTTTAAACATGGACATGACTCGAGGATTGATTCAATTATACATTCATCGAAATTCAAACAATAAAGCTGCCTTCTATGACTTGTACATAATTCGTAAAAATCGATTAAGAGATGTTTCAAATGTATAAATGAGATTGCTTTTGGTAAATTGATCACCCTACTGTAATAGTAATAATAAAAATAAGCTTTATCATCATCATCATCCTCTTGACTTATAGGTTCAATTTTATCTACATCAAAGTTGCCAGGGGATCGAGGAAAGAAAAAAGAGCTATGTACCTTTAGTTTTTGTAATTGATTAGCCTTCCAACCTTGAAGATAGAACCCACGTTTGCTTTTCTTTTTATCATCATTATTACTATTATAATCTTCATGATGCTGATCTATCCACTGAACCATTTCTTTTTTTATACAAAATTCAAGTGATGTATAGTTGTTGCGAGGTTGAATATACCGATACCATTTTTTATCACGTTTAGTAAACCAAGATGAAATTTTAGACCATTTAAACCAGTTTGGTAGATCAGAAAAATTTAAATATTTATATATATTAAAATATGGTTGGCAGTCAATAGAACTGATATTAGGACATGCATCATGCAAGCTTTTAAAATCAGCTTGTGTTAAAGGATCTCTTTCAAAACAGTCATCTAATATAATCTGATGAACTAAATTACTAATAGGTTGTTGGTTTATTTTTGTTGTTGTTGAAAATTCAATAAACCTATATAGTTGTTTTTTATGATAGAACTTTATTGTGTGGTAAAAAATGGTGGTGCTGATTATATACCAATTGTTGTTGACAAACATACATTGATAAAGATCTCTATGGGATAGAGATTGACATATTTTTTCTATAATTTCATTGGGAAAGTTATTCATTTTATTTTAAAAAAAAGCACTATATACATATTTCAATAAAATAAAAAGAATGCGTAAGCAAAAATAAAAATAGGAAAAGATGGAAAAAAAATATTTTTTTTTGTAAAAATTAAACTTTAAAAGAAATATATACTGCGCGTCTTAATGAGAGGCGTTGCTGGATACCATAAAGCTGAGGTCTAACCAATCATAAAAAATTAAATTATTTGTAATTGGGCTACATGTAATCTGACTTTTAATTAAGAGAGTTGTGAGATAATAATTATTAAAATCTTGATCGAAAATAAATTCTAAAAAGATAAGTGTATCATAAATATTACGCTGGTTGTACAATATCAATTGTTTTAGTGGGAGCATGTATGAGTGTTTTTGGAGAAGCTCTTCATGTTGATATAATATAGTGTCGTAATAATTATCTATATTATTATTATCATTATTATTTTATATCCATTCATTCATATATACTTTTAAATTAAATTCTAATAAAATATATTGGATATCAGGCTGAATGTAGTTGTACCAGTGTTGATCATTTTTTGTAAGCCAAGAGGAAGTTGTGTCCATTTATGCCAGTTGGAAATTACCAAGAACGATATTTTATCACGAATACACTCTGTGATACAAATATTAGCATGGTAGTTGGACAAGTATCATATAAGCATTTTAAATATACCTGTCTTAATGGATTTCATTTAAAAGAGTCATTAAATATTACTTTTCGAATTTAATTATTAATAGACCGATTATTTATTATTATTTCAGTAAACTTATGGAGTTACTTTTTATTATAGATCATTTATGTGTGTATAAAACAATAGAACTTATTTATACCAATTGCTATTCACAAATATACACTGAATGGGATATATGTGGGATAAATCTTGACATAACAATTTTATTATTTAATTGGAGAACATATTCATTTTATCAAAGTAAGTGAGTATAAAAAAAACAACATATTAAAAAAAAAAAGGCAAGAACTTTTTTTAAAATTTTTAAGGTAAATTACCAGCTCTAGTTACTGTAGATGTTAATATTTTCTTTTTTCTTTTATTATTTTGCTTATATTAAAAAAAACGGAAATTGAAAAAAAAAAAAAAAAAAAAAAAAAAAAAAAAAAAAAAATATTGTTTCCTCTTTGAAAAAAATTTTTTTTTTTTTATATCTTTTAGTAATATATATATTATCTACTGATTATAATCAATTACTATTTTATTTTTAAACATAAATAATAATTTATATATTTGATAATTCATTTAAATATTAATATATAATAATGTAAAATTAAGTTTTTATAATTGAAATAAAAAATAAAAATAGAGATAATTAAACTATGTATAAATAAATTATAATAAATCTAATTGCATAACAACGTTTTTCTTTTTTAATAAACATTTGTTATTCATAAAATAAAAACCACTTTTTATCTAAATACCTTTTTTTACTTTTTTTTTAAAAAAATTTTTTTATTTAACTCTAAATTATACGTAAATCTCTTTGAACCGCACACTGTCGTCAAAAAAAATTTTTTTTTTCTAAATATCCTTGTGCTAATATTAAATATATTTTATTATACGTACAAAGAATGAATGGCTGCATTATATTTATTTTGATAGATTGGATTTATTTATTAAGAATAATTACGAAATAATTTCCTTTTTTGAAAAGGTAGTAGCGAAATTTAAACGTTTTTAATGGTAACTCTCTCTATCTCTCGCTATTTTTTAACATTACCAACATTAACATATAAACAACTAACAATAAGCAATCCTTATATAATAAACAGAATGAATAAGTTGAAAGAAATGATGGAATAGAATTAGAAAATAGTTTACCTGATGTGATTACATTTTTAAGTTGCTCTACTTGAAAAACAAAAATTTTTGTTTAAGTATAAAATAGAAAAAAAAAGTTAGATGATGGTTTAAAATTCAAGCATATCAATTTTTGACGGGGTTTAAAATGTTTTAAATAAAAGCTGAAACGATTTTTTTCCTCACTGATTTTTCAGCTTTTAAAATAAAAATAAAAAAAATAATTTTATTTTATTTTATTGCTATACGCATTTATTATAGTAAAATGAGCGCCTTTCCTAATGAAATTATAAAAATAATATGTCAACATTTATCTCATAGAGAGCTTCTTCAATGTATGTTAGTGAATAGTAATTGGTGTAAAATGAGTTCCGCAGTTTTTTATCATACACTAAATATCTATAATAAAAAACAACTAGATAGTTTTATTGAATTTGCAACAACAATAACAACAACAATATCAAAAATAAACAATATACCTATTTGTAATTTGGTGAATCAGATTATAATAGATTACTTTTATAAATGGGATCATTTGACACAACAAGATTTAAAGCGTTTACACGATACTTGTCCTAATATAAAATTGTTGGATGGTTTTGGACCTGTATCTACAATTGGAAAAATAACATTTAGTGAATTACCGAATTGGCACCAATGGATGCATATTCCACATTGGCTTACTGAAAGGGATCAACAATGGTATCAATGTATTCAGCCTACTAATAATTACCAATCACTTGAATTTAATATATCAAGAGAAATGGTTCATTGGAAAGATGATGACCATGGAAATAACGAAAAAATAAAAAATAAGAAAGGATTTTACCTACAAGGATGGAAAGATAACCAATTACAAAAAATAAAAATGCTTGATTATTACTTTCGTCTTGGCAGCTATATCTTACAGCAACCACGACCAACAATAACAATAGAAAACGGATCACACTATTTAAACTATTATAGCCAAATCATTACTTTACCAACAACAGTATCATATACACATTTAAATCATATTTTCCTCAATTTTGAAGAATGGGATAGGACATCTACTTCTCAATTAGATATATTGAAGTTTGATGAACGTATTATTGAATCAATCCACGAAGCGTGTCCAGTGTTAGAATCATTACATCTTCGTAAATTTAATATGAACCTATCAAGCCAATATCAGGCACTTATGAAATCATTACCATTAATAACAACTCCTTATTTGACACTAAAAAAATTAACAATAGAATTTTGTTTTTTTATTCACCCAGAGTGCTTTGATTATCTTGCAGTGAAATTTCCCAATATATTAACACTAATTTTTTACTTAGACCATTACTTTACAAAACATGATGATATAAAGCACAAGTTCCGACTTGCCTATTATAAAATGTTGTCAGCATTTCAATATGTGTCAATGTTATCCATAAAATCACTTTTTTGGGAAACACGCCAATTCAGTGAAGGAATGGAAGATACCCTTTGGAAAGATAAAGAATTTTTATCTTGGTTATCTAATAAACAACATCCACTAAAATCATTAACCTACCATCACAATTTGACTCAATTAATGGAATATGAGAGCGAAATAAATAGTACTGAAGACGAGGATCAAATTCTAGTATTAAAACAAAAATACTCATTTATGGATTATTTGCAAGAATTAAAATTGATAAATGAACGACTTTTACATAAAGCGTTTACAAATTTATCATTCATGTTTAAAAAAGGAATATACTATAGCCAACTTACAACACTTGACATAATATTCACGAATGAGCAACTTATAGAAGAAACTCATATTAATTTTTATTTGTGGTTAGATTTATTTCCAAATTTAAAAACACTAATGATTGAAGAGGACACTAATATGGTATTTAATGGAATGAATAAAAGAAACCTACGCATTGAATTACAAAAACAAGAACAGCAACAAAATAAAATATATCCATTACAAGAATTAAGTATAATAGGTGTTGAGCTCTCATTGGTGAACGGATTAACTGATATTGGCGATGCATGCCCTTCATTAAAAAAACTAAGATTGATTGATGTACTTGTAACAGACGGTTACCACATGCAAAACAACAATGTTGATATAATAGCCATGGATGCACCTCATTTGAAATTGGATGAATTTGTTATTGCAAATATGTTTACAGCAACAAATAAAGATATTCCAAAAAACATCAAACGTTCTTTTGAATTAATTGGAACAGAATCAAGCAATAAAGATAGTAATAAAGATCGGTGTTTTACAATAAAATTACCTACACTTTGTGAAAAGGGGCAAGTACCAAGTTGGGTGAGGATAAAAAGACGTACATATGATATTTATGATAATCAAGATAAAGTATACCCTTCTATTCAAGTAATATTGGATTGTAAATATGTAGCATTTATTTATTGTATTAATTATTAAATTATTAAATTGTTTATTTTTTTAATATTTGTACACATGAATTACTGTTTAATTGGTTGACTTCTATATCTAGAATCATATATGATTATTTTGAAAAAATTGAGCTTCATTTATACTTTATATGTATTAAAAAAATAAGTAAATAGTATAATATAATTTACATGCAAGTAGTGATATAATAATAATAAAATAAAGATGAATTAGCCATATAATATTCATACTTGAAAATAATTTTATAAAGCTTGCTGTTGGTTTTTTTTTTTTTTTTTTTTTTTTTTTTTTTTTTTTTTTTTTTTTTTTCGTAAACTATTAATCCAAGCTTTATATATAAAGTTGTCTTTTTACTATATTACACCATAGATTTTTAAATAATATTTTTACATGCAAAATTATTTTAGTAAATAAATTATAAATACAATATTTAATATATCTAATCATATAAAAGTGTTGATCACATATATATCATATATACTTAAAAATGAAAAATAAATTTAAAACACTAATTTGCTCAGTTTATTTTTTAGAAAAATATAATTACAGATAAATTAAAATATGTCACAAAAATGTAAATAATAATAACAATAATACACACATATACGTAAATGCATCAATGTATTTATATTTTACCAATTAGTACCATGAACCAAATCTGCATATTCACAGTTTAAAATTATTTTAATAGTAGGATATATATAATTTTGAATTTCAAAAAGTTTATAACCAGATCTATCACATAATTCCCGTCCATTTGTATCCACTTTTGCACGGAGTAAAGGTAGTTTTATTGTAAAAGACCAGTGTTTATTGGTATATCGGTTATTAGATTCAGTTACCACTAATTCTAAAGATCTCTTGATATTTTCTGGAATATCTCCATTTGTTGTTGTAGTCAAGTTTTTAATAACAAATTCATCCAATTTTAAATGAGGTGTATTCATAATAATAATATCTGCATTATTTCGTGTGTGATAACCATCCGATACATAAGTATCAATCAATCTTAATTTTTTTAAAGAAGGACAAGCACACCCAAGACCAGTTAATCCATTTACTAATGAGAGTTCAGTATTTCTTATAATTAATTCTTCCAATTGATACGTTTTATTTCGTTGTCGATGCTGTTGACGAAGGTCTAATATAAAATTTTTTCTATTCCAGTTTTCCATATTTGGCAAAATATCATGAATTGTTAATTTTTTTAAATATGGAAGTATATCTAACCATGAATAAAATTGAATACAATTGTCTACTGGAGAATCGGGAAAAGCGTATTTAATGATAAGTGTTGTAAGATTACCAAAATATATTCCTTTTCTAAACATAGATGTTAGATTTATTAATGGTTCATTTAAGTAAATTTCATTTATCAATTTTAATTCTTGCAAATGATCCATGTATGCGTATTTTTGTTTTAGTTTTTCCAGTTGCTGATCGTCATTCTCATTCTTGTCGATGTCATCTTCAGTTAATGGAAGCAAGCCATAGTAATATGTTAATGATGTAAGTGGTTCGGCTTTATTTGATAGCCAATATAAAAATTTATTATCTTTTTGAGCTTTTGAATCGATCCAAGGATAAACGTAAACCTCTGTTTCCCAAAAATGTGGAGATATTGATAACGTTGATAAATGGTAAAATTCTGACAACATATTATAGTATGCTATTTGGTATCTATTGCAGATTTCTATGTTCGTAAAAGTATACATATCGGTATGCAAAGATAAAATTGATAAGTTTTTGAATTTTATTCTAAAATAGTCAAAGCATTCAGGGTGAAGAAAAATACAAAATTCTAGCGTTAAACTTTCTAATGATAAAAAAGGTTTTATTGTTGGTGATAATTTCGATGTCATTGTTTTATTCATAAGAGTCTGATATGAATTGGATAGATTCATGTAAAAATTATGGATGCGTAATGATTTTAAACATGGACATGATCCGAGGATTGATTCAATTATACGTTCATCAAAATTCAAGCCATAGAACGGCCTTCTAGAATTTTTACATAATTCGTAAAAATCAATTAAGAGATGTTTTAAATGAATAAATGAAATTGTTGCCGGTAAAGTAACCATCTTACTGAAATAATAATAATGAAAATAAGCTTTATCATCATCATCTTCTTGATTTACAGGTTCAATTTTATCTACATCTAGTTTGTCATGAATTCGAGGGTAGAGAAAAAAGCTATGTACCTTTAGCTTTTGTAATTGATTAATCTTCCAACCTTGAAGATAAAACCCGCATTTGTTTTCCTTTTTATCATTATCGTTATCATTATCATTACCATTTTCATTTTCATTATTTTCATTTTCATCATTATTGTTATTGTTATTATTATTATTATGGTGTCGATCAACCCACTGTACTATATCCTTTTTTATACAAATTTCAAGTACTGTATAGTTGCTGTGGAGTTGAATATACTGGTGCCATCTTTTATCACGCGTAGTTATCCAAAATGGAAATTTAGACCATTTAAACCAGTTTGGTAGTTCAGAAAAATATATATTGTTAGAAATATTAGAATATTGTTGGCAGTCGATATACTTAATATTAGGACACGTGTCATGTAAACATTTAAGATCAGCCTGTGTTAAAGGATCTCTTTCAAAACAGTCATCTAATATAATCTGATGAACTAAATTGCAAATAGGTTGTTGGTTTATTTTTGTTGTTGTTGCAATTTCAATAAACTTGTATAGCTGTTCTTTATAATAAAACTTTAATGTGTGATAAAAAACGGTGGTGCTGATTATATACCAATTGTTGTTGACAAACATACATTGGTAAAGATCTCTATGGGATAGAGATTGACATATTTTTTCTATAATTTCATTCGGAAAGTTATTCATTTTATATTAAAAATATTATATATATTAATAAAATAATAAAAATAAAGCGAAAGAGAAAAAGGAAAAAATTAGTTTCCTTTTTTTAATAAAATTTGAACTTCGCCACTCCAAAAAATACTCCGCCATACAACCTTAAAAAAACTGAAACGCTATTCACTTCTCATTCACTCTTATATATATTTATAAATATACATAATATTTTTAAAATAAAATGACCACTTTTCCTAATGTAATTATAGAAAAAATATATCAAGATATATCTCATAGAACATTTCTTCAATGTATGTTAGTAAATAATAGTTGACATATAATAAATACAGCAATTTTTTATCTTGCACTCAGAATTTTTAGTGGTAAGTAGCTTTACAAATTTATTGAACTCGCAACAGCGACAAAAATAAAAATAAATAATCAATTCATTGGCTATTTAGTGCATTATATAACAGGTGGCTTTTTTAGAAGATATTGTTTAACACGTAAAGATTTATAATGTTTATTCAGCGCTTGCCTTAATATAAAAGCTTTGGATTGTAATTATTATATACCAACGGTTGGAAGTTTTATTTAATCTTTATTACAAACTGGCAGCATTGGACTGGTATTCCATGTTGGCTTACTGAAAATGAAAAAGAATGGTACCAATATATTCATCTTCATAATAATTACCAATTGCTTGGATTTACTATACAAAAGGAAATGGTTAAGTAGACTGGGAAAAATAGAGATAATAACGATGGAAAAGCAAATAGGGAAGGGAAGCTATCTTTTCTTCAATGACAGATGGATAAACGATTGCAAAAGGGATATGGCGATTTCTTCATTCCTTACCATATAAAATTGTTACCACTGACAACGAATGAATTAGAAACTGCAAATGAACAAGAAAAATACCATTATTAATATAACCAAATCATTACTTTATCAACAACAATATCATATATGCATATATGGCAGCTTTTGATTGATTTTGAAGGATAGAATACGCAGTTATAACTTGATATTTTCCAAAGTAAAATGTGACATATATATATATATATATATATATATATATATATAATGTTAATTATAAAGTAAAGAAAAGTCGAGAAAATTCTATCCAACTTCCTTAATATATATATATGTCCGATTGAGATCGTCAATAAGCGCCCAATACTTGTTTTTACATAAATGAGGGAAATGTACACACCAAAAACTACTTTTTTCTACTCCTTTATATGCACGCTAAGGTATATCCTCCTGTAGATATATACTCCGACTGTCATCTTAAATTTATAAAATACTTCCATGTTTATTAATTTTAATTTTTTTCATTTTAATATTATTAAATCAACTTATTGTCTCTATCTGTTTTGAACTTCATTACAAACTATACTATTCCTTCTTTCACAAAAAAGATGGTTTACAAAAATTCTATTTTAAAATGGTTTCCTTTATTTTTATTTTTCAGCACGATTCAATGTTATTTACAAGATACTAAGAGTAGACCCTTGTGTATTGGCGAAAAGTATGGTGTAATCAATAATCAACCTATAAGATACTCTTCAAGCCATAGTGGTGGTGAAAAAAGTGGGAATGAAAACATTTTTAGTAACGCTTATGACCTTGGATTGACCAATAATACCGTCGATCGTGCCTACAATGGAGGAAGTTCGTTAGATACAATTGGCCTTCGTGGATTTACTATTGTTAAAATAGTGGATAAAACAAAATCGATCAATAAAATGTGTTCTGATAGTGATGATGATCAAGTCATAATGGATGTTATCGCTGGTGATACAACATGCCGTTTCGTTATGACTGATGAAGATAATACTGTTATATTAAAATCAAGTAAATTCAAAAGCTATGATCCAAATTACGATAATCATTTTATTTATTTTAAAAAAAATGGCGATGGCATGTATTCTATATTAACTGAAAATTCAAGTGGGACTTCTTTTGAACTTTTTACTAAACCAAGTACTGCAAAATATAAAGTTTATTACAGAGGTGCAGATGGATCTAGTTCAGATGAAACTTTCTCATATCCCTACAATAGGTATGTTTGGTTGAATACGAGGGAAAATAATATAGAAATTGGGAAAAAAAAATTATTGCTCAAGTTTAGAAATGCAAAAAAATAAAATAAAATTTATTATCTCCCTCTTTTTATTTCTTTTTAACAATACATATATACGTATTACTTATTGTTTAGATTTACATACTATTTTATTCTTTAACATAATAACAATTTATATATTTGATAATTTATTTAAACAATTAATACAATATTATATAAAAATCGACTTTTATAAATTAACTTTCTATTTTAATATCAAATCAATATTTTAATTCAAATAAAAAATAAAGATAAAAATAATATAACTAATCACATATCATTGTTTTTTTTTTAAACAAATATTTGTTATTTTAAAAAATAAAGGTCATTATATTTTTATTTGCCTTTTTTCAAAATGATAATTAAAATAATAATAATAATAATACTCGGATTAAACATAAGAAAACTACTAGGTATTTCTATAATTCGAGTAATTGAAGTTATGATATACTTATTTATATATTTTTGAGACAGGCTTATAAAAATAAAAACAAAGGTAGGAGATATAGAATTCAAAAAATATCTTTTATAATATACACTATACGGACCCCGCCATCCTTAGAAATTTTTCAAGCATATTTTTTTTTATTAATCCTCCGTCTCCACTTGACTACTTTTTTTATTAATATTAAAAAAACCATTATATTTAACTCTAAATTATATGTAAATCTTATCAAACTGCACACTGTCTCCAAAAAAAAAGTTCTAAAATTCTTGCTATTAATATTACACGATCTAAAAATGCCATTAATCAGACAATTATTTCATCGCCAACTTGGTCAAAAACTTTTATTTCCATACTAACTCTATATTTATAATCTTTTATTAAACTATGGCAATTTATGGTTCGTGATGTTACTGGCAATTCTTTTGATCTTACTGGCCCTCAAAGGTATACCTCGTTTTAGCTTCATGCATTTTAAAACTTCGTTTCCTCTGCATTTTTTTTTTTTTTTTTTTTCGCGTTTCAAGAGTAGAGTGAAGGTTATCACAGAACATTACCAATAGAATTTTTTTTATTTTATCAACTATTTAATTACGTATGTACATAGTATATGTATATATAGGTCTAGAAACTCAACAATATCTCATAGAGATTCCTACGTATTTCCAATTTTTATAAATCAGAAATGTAAAAGCGTATATGGTTATTATGGCTTTTAACAATTTTAGAATAATTTAATACTTAAAACATTGTTCATGTATTTTCTTTATTTTGACTTTTATTATTATATTAATAAATAATTAGTCATAATATTTTAAACCAGCAGATAAAAGTAAATATATTTTATTAAATGTAGGTATAATGAATGAGTTTTAGTATATATATTTTGAGAAATTGAATTTACGCAATGAAAGTAGTTACAAAAGTAGTCCTCTTTCTTGAAAAAAGAATAGCTAAATTTAAATATTTTGGAGAGTGATTTTTTTCTTTGCCTTTCATTATTATTATTATTTAATCATACTACTAATACTTTTTTTAACATTATTACAACTAATGTATAAACAACTATCCAACAAACAATCTTAATCCAGTAAACTGTATGCATGATCTAACTAAAATAATGCAATTGAACTATAAAATAAATTGCTTAATATTATTATACTTTTTATGTTGTTCCACTTAAAAATCAGAAATTGATACTGCCCAAATAAAATGATAGGTTTATAAAATTTCTATAAGCTTGCGGATGACTACTATTATATCGGTACCAATTATAATAAACAAGAAAAATCATATTATTTATTTTTATATTTTATTTCAAGCATATTATAAATTTTATTATAATCTTTTCCAGTATATGTATACTTTAATTTGCGTATAGTTAATATATTTGATATTAATGGCGTTCATCACGCTGAACTATATGGTGTCATTTATGTTTTTATATAGCTATATACAAAATGAAACTTTTTATCAAAGAAAAAAATAAAATAATAAAAAAATTGCTAGGTAAAAAAAAAAAGTACTTTCTAATGGTGATGGTTTAAAATTCAAGCATATTTAAACCATTTTCAATTTTTTTGACGGAGCTTAAATATTACTTCCAAAATAAATATTCAAACTGGAACGATTTTTTTCCTCACTCGTTCTTAAATTAATAAGATAAAACTATTTATTTTATTTTATTGTTATACGCATTTATTATAATAAAATGAGTACCTTTCCTAATGAAATTATAAAAATAATATGCCAACATTTATCTCATAGAGAGCTTCTTCAATGTATGTTAGTGAATAGTAATTGGTGTAAAATGAGTTCCGCAGTTTTTTATCATACACTAAATATCTATAATAAAAAACAACTAGATAGTTTTATTGAATTTGCAACAACAATAACAACAACAATATCAAAAATAAACAATATACCTATTTGTAATTTGGTGAATCAGATTATAATAAATGACTTTTATAAATGGGATCATTTGACACAACAAGATTTAAAACGTTTACACGATACTTGTCCTAATATAAAATTGTTGGATGGTTTTGGACCTGTATCTACAATTGGAAAAATAACATTTAGTGAATTACCAAATTGGCACCAATGGATGCACATTCCATATTGGCTTACTGAAAGGGATCAACAATGGTATCAATGTATTCAACCTATTAATAATTACCAATCACTTGAATTTAATATATCAAGAGAAATGGTTCATTGGAAAGATGATGACCATGGAAATAACGAAAAAACAAAAAACAAAAAAGGATTTTACCTTCAAGGCTGGAAGGATAACCAATTACAAAAAATAAAAGTGCGTGATTCTTACTTTTTTTTTGACATCCATAACATGCCGCAACCACTACCAACAGTAACAGCAGAAAGTGAATTGGGGGAAGTAAACTATACTTATTACCATAGCCAAATCATTACTCTACCAACAACAATATCATATATACATTTGAAACATCTTTTGCTTGATTTTGAAGAATGGAATAGGACATCTATATCTCAATTGGATGCATTAAAGTTTGATGAGCGTATTATTGAATCGATATATCAATCATGTCCAGTGTTAGGATCATTACACCTTCGTGAATTTAATATGAATCTAACTAATCAATATCAGGCACTTACGAAATCATCATTGTCAACAATAAAACCTTGTCTGACATTAAAGCAATTGGCAATAGAATTTTGTTTTTTTTTTTCACCCAGAGTGTTTTGATTATTTTACAATGAAATTTCCCAATGTATCATCACTATCATTTTCTTTAGATCCTTACTTTACAAACGATGAAAATATTAAATATAAATTCCGACTTGCCTTTTATAAAATGTTATCAGCATTTCAACATTTATCAGCATTATCCGTAAAATCGCTTTTCTGGGAAGCTCGCCCGTTTGATGGCGGAAGGGAAGATACTCTTTGGAAAGATAATGAGTTTTTATCTTGGTTATCTAAAAAAGCTCATACACTTACATCGTTAACTTATCACAATGATTGGACACGATTAATAGAAAATAATAGTAACATGAAGAATGGTGAAGACGAGGATCAACTACTAGCATTAAAACAAAAATACTCATTTATGGATCATTTGCAAGAATTAAAATTGATAAATGAACGACTTATACATAAAGCGTTTACAAATTTATCATTCATGTTTAAAAAAGGAATATACTATAGCCAACTTATAATACTTGACGTAAGATTCACAAATCAACATCCTATCGAAGAAATTCATATTAATTTTTATTTGTGGTTAGATTTATTTCCAAATTTAAAAAAACTAATGATTGAAGAGAATACTAATATGGTATTTAATGGAATGAATAAAAGAAACCTGCGCATTGAATTACAAAAACAAGAACAGCAACAAAATAAAATATATCCATTACAAGAATTAAGTATAATAGGTGTTGAGCTCTCATTGGTGAACGGATTAACTGATATTGGCGATGCATGCCCTTCATTAAAAAAACTAAGATTGATTGATGTACTTGTAACAGACGGTTACCACATGCAAAACAACAATGTTGATATAATAGCCATGGATGCACCTCATTTGAAATTGGATGAATTTGTTATTGCAAATATGTTTACAGCAACAAATAAAGATATTCCAAAAAACATCAAACGTTCTTTTGAATTAATTGGAACAGAATCAAGCAATAAAGATAGTAATAAAGATCGGTGTTTTACAATAAAATTACCTACACTTTGTGAAAAGGGGCAAGTACCAAGTTGGGTGAGGATAAAAAGACGTACATATGATATTTATGATAATCAAGATAAAGTATACCCTTCTATTCAAGTAATATTGGATTGTAAATATGTAGCTTTTATCTATTGTATTAATCATTAATATGTATATATTTATGTTTATTATTATTATATATGATGTATTATAATAAAATAAACCACTATTTTAATGAAATTTTAAAATTGATATGTAAAAACTTACCTTATAGTGATCTTGTTAAATGTATGTTAGCCAAAAACAAATGACATATAGTCAGTTCAATAACTTTTTTTCGTTTTCTTTTTTTTTTATCAAACATAAAATTTTCATTATAGAAAACAACTATGCAGTTTCATTGTATTTGAAATAACTTATTTGTAACTTGGTTCCCCATAATATATTAGATGGATTTTTTGAGAATGGTTATTAAAAAAGCTGATTTTAAATTTTTATATGATATCTGATTTAATATAAGTTATAATAACCAACAAAAATTATTATATTGTATAGTTGGTGATTTCATTTTTTCTAAGCTGTCAAGCTGTCTTAAGTAGATAGAGCCTCTATTTTGATATACTCTATACAATAAACAGTAGTATCAATATGTTCAGCCTTGCAGCAATTATAAATAACTTAAAATATGTATAAAGAGTTATGTATTATGGATATATCATCACAATTGAAGTAAAATAATAATAACAATAATAATAATATGACTGTTTTCTTCAATATTGGAAGAACAATCGACCACAAAAACTAAATATAATTAACTCTTTATTCTTTTAATTTAATTATAATATACCAGCAACAATAGTATATAATATAGAAAAATACAAATGAATAAAAAAAAAGATAGTACTAATATTTTATTATATTTGAAGTTATTTTGTATTTTTTATTTTTTATTTAAAATGATTTTTTTTTAAAGCCATACAAGAAAGTTGAATACCTTATACATGTAGATATATAAGTGTATTTTATTTGTATAGGTATTGTATCGCTTGTAAATATATATAATAACAATAATAATATACTATATGGATCAAAAACAAAATTCAAAATTTTTGACTATTCTTGACAACAAAACCAACATTCACCATACTGCATATTTCCCCAGCCGGGTACACAATCTAATGGGACAGGTGAGCAGACACCAACTTCACAGTCGCCTTGAGCATTGTTCATCAAAAGTTGAAACAATAAAATCAGTAAATAAATATTCATTTTTTAATTTTGTATATATATTTTTCAAAAAAGATTATAGTTTTTATAGTTTATAATATAAAAGAAAGAAGAATAATTTTTTTTTACACGTTTATATATAAAATTATTTATATAATATATATATAGAATTACGAATATAAAGGGAGGGTGTATGACCTAGAATTCTTCCCCTTCAATATAAATTTCTATATTGTTTTTATTATTCTATATATTTTAAATAGAATAGAATCTCTTTTTTTTTAAAGTTATTCAAGTAGAATATAAAGAATCATCTATACTAAAAATAATATTAATATTAATGCTAATAAATATATAAAAATTGACAGTCATAGCTAATTGACTGAATCTCATTGTAGTTTCTATTTACACAAATAGCTTCTTCACTCATTATAAAGTAGAATTTTAAATTTATGATAATATATATATTTTATTTAATAGCAAAAAAGAAAAAAAAAATAGAATACGAGTATTATTCTTAAAAAATAAAAAATACTTGTCGCACATTGATAGCTATTTTCTTAATTTTTTTGCAAGTGTCGGCAAAAAGGAAGGTTTATTCTTGGGAAATAAATTGAAGGAGAGAAAGAAAAGCTTATTTACTACAACATAACCAACAATTGTCAGCGATTTTTTTTTCATAAGAACCATCAACGCATTTAGGTTTATGAGGAGCACATTTATTAGAACAAAGTTCACCAAAAGCCAATCCATTCATAATGGAAATAGCAACAAATAGAAGTAATCCAAGCTTCATTTTTTATTATTATAAATAAAAGAAAGAAAACGAAGAAAAAAAAAATATAAATCACTTATTTTATATCCTAATCACTTGAGCTCTTCTCCTACTTTTCAATCTATTATTAACTTTTACATAAAATAGAAACTTGTCTAGAACTTGGCCACTAAATAAGATTATTCCCCTTAGTTGTATAAAAAAATTTCTCTTAATGTTTTATATATAAAATAAAATAAAAAATTAAAATTAAAGCTCAGTTATTTTTAAACCCTCCTCTCCTCCTTTTTTACTTTATTCACAGAAATGGACCCATTATACCATAGTATCCATCCTTTATATATATATCTACATTGTATATCGATACATATATTTGAAATGATAAATTATTAAGCTAGAGTTACATAAGCCAGTAATTAAGTTAAATACAAAGTAAATAATAGTAATCACATATGAAATAGCTACAAAAATAAGATAATATACCAATTAGCCAATCATTTTTTCTATAATCTATCCATTAAAATTAATGCATAGTTTCTTTTATATATATATATATATGTATATATATGTGCGTGTATCTAGTCGTATTTTTAAAATAATATATACCTAGTTATATTAATATACACTAGCTTCTTTATAAAAGATTTTATCGGTAGCGTATTTATATTCCAAATGAAGGATTGCTAATAAAGGAATCTTAGCATTATCTAGAATGTAGCGTATACTCAATGGGAATAGTTGATTCAGTAATGGATATTTTCCCTTTAATTACTAATTTGATTTCTAATATTGAGTTGGTAGACGTTTTTTTAAAGCCATATGCTATAAGTCTTAAAGGATTAAAGTGTAATTCTTCTAAAGATAAATAGAAATATTTGACGTATTTTATTTTTAATTTTTTCAAGATGACATTGTTTGAAAAAGATTATCGAACCCATTTTCCATAATAATTTCACAATCATTAAAAATCAAGTTTATTAATTAATATACTAAATGAAATTATTATAATTAAATGAATCTTTTTTTTTTCTTTGTTTTATCAATTTATGTATAAGGCTACTATCATCTTCACTAACGTTTATAAAGCCCCAGCTGTGAATATGTTTATCATTTATAAATTTGTAATCTCATTACAGTCAGCAAAATTAAATTACGAAAAGCATCTAACCAATCAGATGTATAAAAGTATTATATTTTGATAATAGCTTTATTTATTTCTAATTCTTTAATAGAAGTTGATAATATTGTAGCACATTTCGTGGTAAACAATTATATGGGGTATTTCTACTGAAATTTAGAGATAATGATAAATAAATCAAATGGTGAAAAAATAAAATATGCTGTAGTTTAACTTTGTTTATAATGCCATCATAATAAAAATCAATATTAGGTTGGTCAGGTATATTAATAAAAAAAATGTCGAGTTTTGCTGTGAAGAATACCAAGTAAATTATTATAAAATGATAAAAATGTAAGTTGTGTATTTTTTACAAATACAAGTTATATCATTTGTTTCATAAACTGTATTTCAATAGCTGTGAAAGATTTAGGTTAAAAGATAAATCAGTTCCAATTTTTGCATATGCTTAATAAAATAAAAAAGATCTTTGTGGTAAAAGAGCAAGTATATTGTTTATTAATTCAATAGGCAAAAATCCCTTTTTTTTAAAAAAAAATCTGGGTTTTAAAAATGCATTCTAGCATAGTTCCATTTATAGATTTATACACATAAAAAGGTGTATTAAAGGTCTGTTAGGATTACACCAATCGATTCCTGTATATGGTACCACACACACACCAGTAAAATTTTTATAAACTATCTTGGATCTTTTTTTTTTTCATAACGTAGCAATTGTTTTGAATTACAATACATTTTATTAAAATCAATATAAAACCAAAACCAACTTATAATTAACTGAAGGCCCGATATTTTTCAATATTTATTTGCCTTTGTTTATATTATCAGCTTTTTATATTAAATGGATAAGCTTGTATTGATTGTTATCACACGGCAACGGGCAATTTTTTAATGAATGACCGGGAAATTACTTTCTCTAACTCTATAAAAGTAATAAAAATTTATGATTTAATTCGTAGAAACTAGTTGATATATACAGTAGTTTAGTTCTTTGATCTAATTGATTAACTTTGCCTCATACTATACTGAGTTTATAAGATATTATCATAACAATAATAATAAAAAAGGAATATAGTTATGGTGAAGTTGAAAAAAAAATTGATAGTAATGAGATTTATTTTCATAATAGAATCAATCAAAGGTGAGAACAACAGGTTATCCTGAATATAATAAAGAAAATATTCATTAAAAAAATTGGGATTGCAATATGTAATTTTTCGTTTTCGTTGTGGGCTGAATTCGATTTTTTAAAGAATATTCTCACCGCTATCATATTGATATCATATATATTTAATAAAATCTATTCACTTCCAATTCAATATTCAAATAACAGCAATAGTTAACTACAATTTACATTTAATTCATGTATTCTCCATCTTGACTTAGTCCACCTGTATAAATATATAGCTTTATCCTATTACCATTAGTAATTTTTGGGTTACATTTTGGGAAAAAAGCTATGAAATGATAGAGAAAAGAAAAGTAATAATTTAGAAAGGATTATGGTGGGAACCGTTGCTAATATAATCTTTTCAGGGAAATAATATTTATTGCCTATTAAAAAATTCAATACAAGTTGTTTTCATCAAAATGAAAAAGATTTTCTTTCGTAAATTTACTCTAAACTTTTGGCAATATATGGATAAAGATATATTTTATTTGAATTAAACTAGCAAGTATATTTAACTTGATATAGGGATGATTTTGATCATCAGCATCAATAACATCATTACCATATTTGTGGCATATATAAAAACATAGAAATTGTCTATATTTATTTTTAATAAAAAAAAGGAATATTAGCATAAATAAAAAATTGACATAAAGTAAAAATAATAAAATGTGGCTAAAACTATAAATATATAATGAAAAGGACAATGTGGGATAGATGGCGCATTATTATTCGTAAATTAATATATATATATATATAGAAATAATGACATATTATAATAAAGAAAATGAAGAAAAAGAAGAAAAGATGAAGCATATTTAAAGAATGTGGATCTAATAAAGCTTTACTATTCGTAAACTATAAAATAGCAAATATTACAAAATTAGGAATTTGATGAACATATATATAGATTTACCCTTTAATCAATAAAAATGCTTCAACATATCCACATGAATTGGTTCTATACCTTTTTATATATGATCATCATTCCATTTTAAAATTAAGCATGTAATCGATTAAGGGGAATCCATCTTTTATTTTTTAAAATAATAATAATAATAATAATAATAATAAAGCTAATAACAAATAAAAAAATAATATTATTTACACGACCCATTTTAATAAAGTCATCCGAAATCCTTTTTTATTTTTATTTTTTTCAAGCACAAACAATTTTACTATTTATTTAGCACGTGTGTTTTATAAATTTTGATTAGATATAAAGTATAAAAATACATAAAATAATAGATGAAATAAACATATAGATATATATAAAAAAGTTATTAAAGGAGGGAAAAAGAAGCTTTTTTTTAATATATATTTTATTATAAACAAATAATAATAATAATTATATCTGTTGTAATCTATTATTATTTTTCGCGATAAGTTAAAAAGATAGCTTATCCTCTCATTCCCTCTTTTCGCTCTTATTTCCTCGATTATTATTTACCTATCTTTTGGTACGAATTTATTGTGTGAATTACCAAATGTTTGGATTTTTTCTATATCTTATCAAGATGATAGAATTATATTTCGATATGTATATAAAGGAGAAGACTGGGGGGAGGAGAGAGAGTGGAGTAAAAGTTTTTTTTTTTTTTTTTTTGAGTGTGGTGAATTATCATTTATACTTGAATGTTATCAAAAAAAAGAACGATAATTATTGGTTAATAAATTAAGCGTAAACATTAACATATGAAAAATAAAGGAGATAGTTATAGCGCTTTTTTTTTTTTTTTGGGTAGAATCATTCATTTATAAAATGATGTTATTCCTTTAAATAAACTAAAATCATTCAAACACTTTATTAAAATATATAAAGCAAGTATTACGAATTTTTTTATAATAAAAAAAAAATAGATGAAGGAAGATGATGATCGAAAAAAAAAAAAAGTGGTATTTTAAGGTTTTTTTTATTACTTTTTTTATATATAAGAATTTTATATATAAATTGAAAAATTTTTATATTATTGCATTTTGGGGGGAAGGGGGAGGATCGGGGATCAATTCCCCCCATTTTCGATGGATTTACCCGAAATGAAATTAAGCTTTTTTAAATCCCCACGCTTTTCTTAGTATTATTTTTCAAATGGGTCCCTTATTTGTCCTGGAAGAAGAAAAATAGAAAAAAAGAATACATACTTAAAAAAATTTTTTTATTCATAAATAAATAAATGAAGTAAAAATATAAATTCAATAAATAAAACAAAAAATGAATGCAATATAAGGAATGAAATAAAAACATAAATGATTAATAAATCCTAAATAAAATAAGGTAGTATAATAAATATATATATATATATATATATGAATGAATGATTAAATAAGAATATATAAAAAAGAATGGAAAGTGTTATGTAGACAGATTTGTATATGTATAAAGAATAAAAATATCTAAAAACAAATAAAAAAATATTAATGGGCTATTATGTATGCATATTTAATACCAATAAGTAGGAGAGGGAGTAGCAGTAGCAGTAGTAGTAGTAGTATTAGTAGCGGAAGAATATAATATAGGTTGATTATTGTGGTCATGTTGAAGTATAGAAGGTGGCATAGTTGATAATAAATATTGATGATCATCTAATATAGGTGGTATGGATGGTGGTTCATCTATTTGTTGTTGTTTTGATTTTTTCATATATTTATTATTTTTCTTTTTGTAATTCTTTTTTGTTAGTTTTTTTTCATAAACTTCTTCATATTCTTCATGTTCTTGTTCATCGTCTCCTTCTTCATTATCTTCTTGACTATTGTTTTTTTTGTTTCGATTTCGCTTTTTAATAACATCAGTTTTTAAAGCCAATGGACGAACGATCCCGTGTAGTTTTAAAAATAAACCACAAGCATTACATAAAGGTTGACCAAATTGATTTCTTCGCCATAATGGGGTATTAGTGGTATAACAGTTAGTACATTCGTTTGTTTCATCCTTGGATTTCTTCTTTTTGGTTCGTTTATATTTCTTTCTTGGTTTTTTATTTTTAGTCAATTTTTTATTTTCTTTCTTTTTAATCGTATTAAGCTCTTGCTTATCTTCGATAGAAGTTATATTCATGTGTGGATGGTAATCATTTTCTTCATTTTCATTTTCTAATCCAACCATTGGTATATTATCTTGGTTATCAAAATAAGTATGTTGGTCTTCTTCATTAATACTTGATAAAGAGGAAGAAGTTGAAGTAGAGAAAGATTTAGTTGATACAGGTGGAGTAATGTTAGTAGTAGTATTATTATTTGTATCCATAAAGGATTGTTGATAAGGTGATGAAGAAGGTGTTGATGATGTTGATGAAGTAGAATAAGATGAAGATAATGAAGAAGTAGATGATAAAGAGCATGTTCTTAAAGTGGCAGTGTTAATGTTATTGCTGTTAGATGGATGAAGAATGGATTCCATGGAATGATAATCGTCCAAGATCCATTTAGTCAATAATGGATCATTATTAAATAAAGGAGATGTCGATGTGGATGAAGGCGTGGATGTAATGAATGGTTGAAAGGAAGGCTGCTGTTGATATTGATGATGATTATTGTTATTCAACTTCATGCCAGTGATGGAGCTAGACTTCACCACGTGTATCGGTGATTGAAAATTAGTTTGATCAAAATAAGCAGAAGGATGTTTTTTAATATCTTGTTGATAATTCAAGTAATTATTAGTATTATTATTGTTATTATTATTTGCATGAGCCCATTCCATTGTGTTATCCATAGGATAGTTATTTTGATGATGATGATGATGATGTGTTGGTATAGCATACATAGATGAAGATGATGGTTCTTTATGATCATTCATCATCATCGTTGGATAGACTTGATAATGATTATACATTTTTAAAATATAAAAATTAATAAAGAGTGAAAAGATACTTGAAAATTAAATATTAAAACAGAGTTATTAAAAAAAAAGAATTAAAATGATTATAATTTTTTTTTTAAAAAAAAAAAGAGAGAGAGAGAAAGAGAGAAATGAAAGAGAAAGAAAGAAAGAAAAAAAGATTATTATTTTTTTTTTTTTTGTCATTAAATAGATAAATGGTGAAATGTATACATTAAATGAACAAATTGGCTGATGTTTTATTAATTTAAAGTCAGAATAGATCGCCATAAACCTTTTCCTTTTTATTCTCTTTGTCTCTCATTTTACTCCTTAATGATTATATATAAATTATATAATAAAGAAAATAACAGAAAGATTATCAATTGATAAATAAAATCACTTTTTTGTTTATAACCATATTTTTTTACCCTGCTTATTTTCGATTACCATTGACCGTTATTCATTTATCTATATAAGAATATATACATTTTTCTATCTTCTAATCCATTATCTACCTTTTCATAGTTTTACAATCAAACGAGATCACATGGTTATGATGTATATCTATGCTTTTTTAATATGTATTAAACCGTTTCTTTACAAAAAGAATTTAATCCTTTATCCATTTTCTATTTATTTTCTTTTTGCATGTGATCATAAATGTAAATTATTATAATTTAAACGTATTTTTTCTTATTATTATTTTTTTTTGACATAAATCCCGATATATATAAATCACCTCCTCCCCCCATCCATTTTTAATACCATTTTTTACCACTTTTATTTTTTTTTTAATCTCTCAACCAATAAAAAGAGACACGTTTTTATATCCTATCTGATAAGCAGAATTATGAAAAAAGAGGGAAAAAAAAATGTTATTTTTTAAATACATAAACGAGTAGAAAAATAAAAATGTAAAGCAATAAAAATAAAGTTACTTTTGTTTTTTTTATTATTATTGCGTATTATTTTTTTAAAAAATATAAAAAGATGAATATAATATCACGCGATTTCCCGTAAATTTTTTTACATACTTACAGAGAGATGAAAATTTATTAATAGATAAATAATAAAAATTTTTATGTACTCTGACTAATAATGATATATATTTTTATATCTCTCATTACATACATATATGTATATATATGTTTATATATAAAATTAATAGTAATAAAAAAAGAGAGATCTTTATTATATAACTCAAATTTAAATAAAATTAACTCAATGAAACGAGAAATGTTCCCAAAATGGATTTAATGGTTTTACTTGAGCAATTTCATTCTACGTAATTTTATATTTTGTTTTTTTATAATGGCTCAGACACCTAACTAGGTGAAAATAAATCCCTAGCGGAATTTGAAATTTCAAAAAATTCTTACTTTTTTTTTGCATGTTTGGCGGTTGGTGGTAGTGGTTTTTTTTTTTTTTTTTTTTTTTTTTTTTTTTTTTTCACTTTATTATTATTGTTGTTTTATTATATATAAATGGTTACTCTAAAAGATATACTGAAATCTATTACTCAGTCTATTAAACAAGTTTCACCAAAGCAATCACTTTCTATTGATCAAGAAGAAAAAAATTATGATAATAGTGTATCTTTAATAGAACAATATAAACTAGATGGACAAAAAACCTTGGATTTGATTGAAAAATATATGGATGAACATCCTTATTTAACCAAAAATAACACCACCACTACCAGCAATACTACGACTATTAATAATAATAATAATAATATTACAACCAATGATAATGTTGCTTTAAATACCAATAATACAATCATACAAATGACAACACCTACTATACCTTCCAACGTTACTCAAACAGTTGCAAATGCTCTTGTAAATACCCTTTCCTTAACCAATGCAACTTCGTCTACTTTAGCATCTTCTTCTGCTACCACTGCTGTTAATACCGCTATACCATATACACCAACTTTAATTTCTTCTACTGCTACTAATAATATAAATAATAACTCTTCTTCAACATCTACACCAACTACACCTGGATCCATATCTCAACCTATGAATCCATTAATAGAGGAAGATATAGAAACCAGTCAATTAATTGATAAGTTTAATGTTGATTTATATAATCTATATAATACCAGTATTCATTCATCATCGTCCAATAATAATAATAATAATACCTCAGCAGCAACAACAACACAAGGATCTATGAAACATACCACTATTATATCATGTTCGCCTGAAGCTGAAAAGTTACATCATCAACAATTTTTATTTTTATGTTATTATCATGCATTATTGCCAATCTTGGGCCCTCAACGATTTTTCACTACTTTTTGGTATACAAAAGTTATTCAGCCTATTTTATCCACCTCTTCTTATATTGAACCCATTAAAAAAATAGCAAGGGATATTGTTAGTACTAGTTTATGTATTGAACAACAATTGCTACGTCGCCATCGTCTTCGTCTAGCTACAACTGCAGCTACAACAATACCAACTACACATGGAGTATACGCTACACAAATCATCCAAGCTTATTTGGAATGGATTCATTTAAGAGAAAAAAGAAGACAAGAAAAAAAAACCACCCATGTAGCTAAAAACAACAACAATGATGATATTCGATTACAACATCAATTATTATTAGACATGGAACAGGAAGAATGGTCATGTAACTTAAAATTGATCTTGATGACTTTGGGTGCACAAGAAACCAAAACGTTTTTTTATTTATTAAATGATTATTTTCAATCCAGTCAACATCGTTTACAGATTGTCTATTTATTTAGTGAATTTATGCTAAGAAAACGAACCCATGCACATGAAATTTTGGAAACGCCATTATTCGATAGTATGTTGAAATCTTTAATGTATGATAATTCTACTACGTTAATTGCCATATCTGTGACTAACATGATCATGTTATTGCCAAGAATTTGTACCTCTTTACAACCTTATTTACCAAAACTATTTTATATTTTTGCAAGAGCCATCTCATGGGATCAATTAAGAGACTTGAGAAAAAAAAGAAAATATCAAAAGGAAGAAGAAGAAAAAAGATATTACCAACAACAAGAAGAGGATGATAAGGAAGATATGGCTGCTTCTACAACAACAACAATGATGATTCAGCTCCCTGATGGAACAATATGGGATTGTGCTGATTTTACTTTTTCTAAATTAGCTGCACCACCTTCTAACCCTCAAACAGGTCCCTTTTTTACAGCTTTATATGGTTTATACCCATGTCAATTCCTCCACTTTTTACATAAGCCTTATCTGTATTTTGAAAAAGTGGGATTCCAAGTACCTGAAGAATTTGATGAAGATATGTTTCGTAATAGAGTTATTAATCATCATGTATCAAGACATATGTTACATCCAAATTTAGTTACTATGGATTTGGATCAAGAAGTTGTGGATCGATCAAGATGGATGAAAATGGAACCTCCCGATGTCATTGCTCGTATCATGAGTTTGGATTTAACGAATGCAGCTTCTAGGGTGGCTTTTTATAAAAACAATCATCATCATCGTCATTATGATCATCATGAAGAAGAAAACAGTACAGAGGATGGGGGAAAGGGGGATTTAATTAGTTCAATGGATTTATTGGATACTACTTTATGGAATACATCACCATCTACAGATCATGAAGAAGAAGATAAAGAGGATGAAAAAAAGGGAAAAAAAAAGGAAAAAGAAATCGAAAAAGAGGAAATATCTACATTTAATGATATACATCATGATCAACCTTCTACATCAATCAGCAATCAATCTATGATGAATAATATTCTACAATTAAATCGTGCATTAAAAAGTGGAACAGAAGTGTTAATTGGGGATGATATATGGGATGCTCATTTGGAAAAAATTACATCTCCTTTTGCTACAACTCCCACTACTACTAACACACCTACCACTTCATCATCAGATACTTTATTAACGACAAGTATTCCTATTAATTTTAAAAAAGGAAATAACAACAATAGTAATAGCGAAGAACAAAAGGAAACCCTTGACACATTAGGAAAAAATCAATTATTTTTATTATCCTCTTCACCAATTGATTCCAAAGATCCACATAACAATGAAACTAAATTATTAATAGCTGCATTAAAAAGAGAAGTGTTACTATTAAGAAATGAATTGAATTTTGAATTATTTTTAAAACAACAGCATTTACAGCACATTGCCAGATTACATCGGGAACATATTATGGATAGTACTGTGGAAGCTGAACGACAACAGTTATATAATACCAACCGGATGTTGAAAGCACAGTTAGAAAAGACCACATTATTATTGGACCAAATGAAATCAGAAACTGTTTTGACAAAACAAAAACATATTAAATGGGAAGATGAACAATCTAATAAATTAAGAGGATATCGTGAAGCTAGAAAGGAATGGCAGGCTCATATGGAAAAAAATAAAACCATGCTTCAAGATTATCAACAATTAGTGAAAGACCAAGAAATACAATTAAATCACTATCAATCCAAGATTAGTCAATTAGAAATGGAACTAAAAACTAACCAACCTTTAATTGATAAAGCAGATCATTTTGAACAAAAAGTTAAACAGTTAACAAGACAAATGTTATTATGGGAAGAAGATATTTCTCATGTACAAGAACAAAAGAAATATATTAAAGGATTATTATCTCAATGGTGGAGTATGGAAGAATTAGTGGCTAGTTTACAGCATGAAAATCAACAACTAATTTTGAAATTATCTCAAAAAGAAAATCAAATGGCTCATTATTTATCCAAACGGATAGACCCTTCTATTAATAATGCAACTACTACCACTACTACATCAACAGATAATAATAATAATAACACTGACAACGATAATAATAATAACAATAAAAATAATAATACAATAACATCATCTTCATCTTTATCGTATGCAGATCAATTTTTTATAAAAAATTCTTCTACTACAAACGAATTAAATGATATGAAACGTATTATTCAAGAGCTTCGTGAAAAATTAACTGAATCAGAGGTAAAAATGATACTAAAAAAGAAATATAAATACTATTATTATTATTATTTTGGATTATTCTTCTTATTTATATATATTTTCTTTTTTTGTAAAATATATATATATATATATATATATTTATTCATGTCAGATGGAAAAAATGAAATATCAGGCCGAGTTAGAAATATATAAATCACAACATCAAGCTGAATCACCATTAAAAAAGGAAGTGGAAGAAGAAGAGGAATAATTAAAAAAATGTAGTTTTTTTTTAAAAAAGAGTATTTATATTTGTATAACATAATAATTAAATAAAGAAAAAGTATTTTTTATTATAATTGGTGTTGTTATTATTGAATTCATCCTGTTTTATAATCCCTTTTTATTATTTCGTTTTTTTATTCTCATTTTTTATGCTGCGTTTGTATACATTCTGCTGTTGTTACAATTTGGACCCCTTGAGCTTCTAATTCAGCAAATGTCTTTAATTTGTCTTGAGGTACTACGGCTTCAGTAGCATCACTAACCAAATATGTTTTAAAGCCAAATTTCACAGCATCAATGCATGTATATTTAATACAATAATCAGTTGCCAATCCACATATCACTAAACAATCCACATTTTTTTCATATAATTTCTTGGCTAATGGTGTAAACGAATGATATTGGTTATCTGCAAACCCACTATAGCTGTCTATATAAGGATTGGTACCTTTGTGCACAGTATCATCGATATAAGGAACTAATTCTGAAACAATCTTGGCCCCCTCACTGCCTTGCTATTAAAACATATAAATAAAATGATAAAAATAATGATGAGTAAGGAAAAAAAAATCAATCGCACCATCAACGTATATATAAAAAAAAAAGAAAGTATTGCTCCTATTTTTTTTATTATTTTATTTTTCATTTTATATTTTTTTTATATGTGTATATCCACTTACAATACAATGGTCTGGCCATAAAGTTTGTTGAGAAGTTACACCATGATACACGAGTTCAACAGAGTCTACAAAAGGTTTCTTATTTTCATGATTGGAAGCAAAGCTTTTATGATCTTTAGGGTGCCAATCCTGGGTAGCAATAATGAATCCATTTTCAGCTTTTACCTTATGAATTAGTTTAATAACATGAGGAAGAATACCACTGGATTTTTGTACCGGTAAAGACCCGTTTTCTAAAAAATCATATTGAATATCCACTATCACTAAGGCTATGTTTTTGGAAGTTGTAAAAGGTAACGCCTATTTTAAAACAAGATAGAAATCAGATAAAAAAAAAAAAAAAGAAAAAGGAAAAGAAAAAGGAAAATGAAGAATAATATGTAAGTTTTAGTATATGTATATATATATATATATATAATAGAGTACGAAATATATATATTTACCATTGCTATTTGTTTTTATATTTTTTTAGAAAAAAAGGTATGGGAAAGAGAAAAGGGAAAAAAGGATGGATTTTTTTTTTCATCTAAATAGTTGATTATGTTTAAAACTCCGGAGTTTTTCTATATATTTTATCAAAGCCCTTAAAAAACCTATATGGCGTAGAATTAATTCTATAAAATAAATAGTTTAGTTTAGTAGTAAACCAAAATAAAACAATAAAATTAAAGAACAAAATAATAAAAAATCGTGATTGCAAAATAATAATCGAATTCAATAAAACGTTAAAAAAGTAATATTGGAAAAAGCACACTTTTTATTAAAAAACTGAACTTAGCTTACACTATTTTTTAAACTCAACACAGCATATACCAATTAAAAGATTTATTTATGCAACACAATGATTTATCCATCCGTTCAATGTTTTTATTAATATATATGAAATGTGTTATCAACTAAATAATATTATCAGTAAAGCAAGCTGATTAATTCTTTAATTGTAAATTCAATTCCATAATTGTTACTCTTTTTTTATTAAAGCAGTCATGTAGGGATATACCAGAAAGGTATGGTAGTGTAGATACATGAGTACAGGCTGTTATTAAGTAAATATATATATATATATATATTTATATATATATATTTATTTATTTATATATATATATTTATTTATTTATATGTATCATACTGAATCACCTTTTTATGGTATTCTGATATTTATTTTTAATTCAAAGTTTAAATTTATTCCATGATGGTAAAATTAAATTATATCTATTCCCATCTTTAGTCACTTTACAATTAAATAATATACCCTTGTAATCAGGCAGTGTTAAGCTCTCTACTAAATACGCAAGATGCCCTTCGGATATACTAGTTTCATGTTTTATTGATTATAATTTCCATAATGAACTAATTCTTTATACAAGATGAAAAATCAATATGTAAAAAACAAGTTCTATTGTTGAGCCTTGTCGAAATATCGAAATAAGAACCAAGTATGTATTTTAAAAGCATTCCATGACTCTTTATTTCTCTCTCAATAGAATGATAAAGTATAATTAGTATATCGCCGTATGAAATTTTTAAAAATCCATAAACCATTTTCATTTCCATTCTAGTTTTACTGTGAAGTAAATAAATGGGTAAATAAAAAAAACAAATACCATTGCTCCTTAGAGGTAAATCCAAGTTATAAATAGTATTTTTTAAAGTTTCTTCTTACTTTTTTATTGATCATCACAACCATGAAGGCTGTTCAAACATACTTTTCACTTATAAGTATCAGACGACCTTGTAAATATTTGCTGACTTTTCCATAAATATCCTTATTTAAATTCGCCCTATCAGAATATAAGTTGATGTTCTCCAAGTTTAATGTGTACGCAAATAGTTTTTTTTTAAAAAAAAATAGATACATTGACTCACTTAAATAGTCTCTAATCAGAGATATGAAATGCATTTTAATCAGGTTCCTGCGAAATAAGTAATAGAGTTCTTGTAAATTGTTTGTCTAAACTCGGTAGTATGGACTATATAATTAGGTATCCACACAGAAAATTTTTCTACTTCATTCCAATGGTATATTATGCCAATATACTGCACGTATTAAACATATTTTTTTTTTCTTACATAATTTACGAAACCTTTCGTTGACTATATAATATCAATAATTATATTAAATATTTTTACACAATTTTTAAAAAAAATGTAAAATATATCAAAAAAAGAGAAACTTGAAAAATGCTTTTAATAAAAGCAACAATAATGTATTTTGTCTTTCCTTCATAATATGGCAAGTTATTCTTGAAAAGTCTTTATGAACTAATAAGCTGTTGTGAAAGCATTTCAATATTGAATCTCAGTCTCGTAGTATTAGTAAATACCACTTGCTCTAATATAACTGGATTCTCTATCAAATATCGTTTCTTTTTTGCCTTGATACTAAAACAATAATAGTTAAACTAGTTGTTTGTCTCTCTCTCTCTCTCTTTCTTTTTCTTAATATAAAAAATGAAATAGAAAAGTTTTTTGGCAGTAAAAAAGGGGCTATAGTTTATTATAAAGCAATTTTCCTGACTCAGTATCGGAGTTTAAAGTATATTCAGCCCACACTTTTAAGGGTATGACCTTAAAGTTTATCTCTTTTTCTAAAACTTTATTTTTATTTTTATTTTTATCTTCATTTTCTTTATTCTCATTATTTTTACGTATTGTAAATAATAATAATATATATGAACTTCTTTCCAAATGAAATATTAGAGCATATATTTACTTATTTATCACATTGGAATAAAACACAGTGTGCCTTAGTTGATAAAAAATGGAATGATATACTACGCTTACCTTTATTTTACAAAACCATTACTATATACAATTCAAAACAACTTGAAAAGTTTATTCAAATGGCCACCACAGTATATATAAACCAGCACTTGGTCGGCTTCTTTGTAGAAAATTTACTACTTGAAGGTTATTGTAACGGATTGGAAGACAATCAAGACATAATACCTCTTATAAGACGTTTAAATGCAGCCTGTCCTAATGTGAATTATATCGATAGTATATTATCAGTCTATGGTCATTCCCCTTATGATTTTTCTTTATGGCCAAACTTAAAAATAATCCCTGGATGGGTCCAAAATCGCGATAAAAATTGGTATCAACGTATAAGCAATCATAATAATAAATATACGAGTCTTGAATTTAATATAAATAATAACATGATCATTCAATTACATCCATCAACCGAAAAAGTAGAAGAAGAAGAAAAACAGGACGATACAAAATTAATTTTATTTGAAAAAGATCAGCATACGGAACTACGAAAATTAACAGATTACCCAATAGCAAAACATTATTTAAATATCCATGATATTAACGACAATGATAGAATCGACATAATAATCAACAATGAAGAATATACCCATTATAGCGGCTCCATCATGTCCTTCTCAATAAAAGTAAAGACAAATTTTATGCATTTGAAGGATCTGACAATTGGCTTTCAACAATGTGCTTATTATATATATTGTTTTGGAGAAGAAATCAGATTTGAAATGGATGAACGTACATTAGAAAATATCCACCAATCATGTCCTCAATTAGAATCGCTCGCTCTTAAAGATATTGTCATAAATATTTCCAACCAATATATACAGCATAAACTATTATCATCGCCAGCATCATCAGATTTATTCATGTATCGGCCATGCCGTTCCTTAAAAAAACTGACTTTACATCAACTCTCTCCCCAGCACCCTTATTGTTTTGACTATTTTTCAAAAAAATACCCACAATTAACAACTCTCAACATGCAATTAATAATATTAACTTGGGATAATGAGAGCACAGCCTTTAATAAAGAATGCGAATTGGCATTAATGGATATGGTTACCCATTATCCTAATTTATCTTCCTTATCAGTCGGTATGATGGATCCAACATTTGATTCTATGGCATCACTTCATTGGATAGAGCCTTTTTGGAACCATTCTATTTTTTTAAAATGGTTAAGCCAAAATCCAACACAGCTAAGGTCTTTAGCTTATCCTTTTTCATTCCATACTATAGAAAAGAATAATGATAATAACAATGGTTTAATAAATAAATATAATAGATTTTTACCTCTTCCTTTGGATACGTCTGATACAAATAATGGCAATACTGATGGTCATGAAAATGAAGAAGAGAGTGAAATTAAACAACGCTATGCATATCTAGATTATTTAAACGAGCTAAACTTGGTCAATGAATTCAATTCGAATGAAACATATCATTATCTTTTTTATATAAAGGAAATAAAGCACTATACAAACTTTTTAAACCTTACCTCACTCCATTTAAAACATTTTGGCTTGGCATTTGGAAAATGGAAAGCAAAACGTGGGCCGCTTGATATATATTCTTGGTTAAAATTGTTTCCAAATTTAAAACGGTTACAATTAGATAACGTATTAAATATCAATATGGATAACAACGACGTCGACGATGATATCGATAAAGGCAACAATAAAAAAATAGAAAAACGCAATATACCAATAAAACAATCAAGTCAAAATAAAACTTTTCCACTAAAAGAACTTGTTTTAAAAAACTGTACTATCAGAACCATTAATGGATTAGCTAATTTAAGTGATGCATGTCCACACCTACATATATTAAAATTTGAAAAAGTTGAATTTATTACAAGTCAAGAAGAAGAAAAAGAAAAAGTGAAATACCAAGGCTCACCTTATTTATCATTGTATGAAAAAGACTATCCAGATCAATATGGACAATGGCGTATTCTTGATATAATTGCACCTCGTTGGGAATTAGATGAATTAGTAATACATAATGTCTCTACTCGACTTGGTCGAATTCCTTTAGCTTATCCTCCAAAGGAATTAATGATTCAAGCACCTAGATATAAAAGAACATACACTTCATCAAAAAATATGCATTGTAAAAAAAATATTAGAATAGTAATGAATTGTAAATATGTGGATTTGGTGAATTTTATATAAATAAATACTATTTAAATTGTAATGAATAAATATAATTTTAATAAAATATAAAGTTAAATCTTTAAAATAGAATTGTTGTTGGCTACAAAAAAAAAAATGAAGTCTCTTTTATTTATATCTGAAAATCATAGCATAAATAAAAACCACACATTTCTAGGGGTCATTTTTTTTATTTTACATATTATAAATATAAAAAAAATTGGAAAAACATAAAAAAATATTGATATTATATAATATATAATAATAATGATAATATATAGTGATAATATATAGTAATAATAATAATAATAATAATAATAATAATAATAATTATTTGATGAATAATAAAAACAGCATTTTATAAAAAAAGGAAACCAGGAAAACATAAACTAATTGGAATCTCTTTACGAATTTAAGTTTGAGCATATTCACATGGCGCTGTCATATCTACTTTAGTTTGAAGAGAAAAATAGCCGTATTTATTAAATACGTATTATCTACCTAATATCCATTAATATATATATATTTGAGTATAGTTACCGAAAATTAGTGCGCATATGAGATTACAAGTGCATGATATTCTTTTTTTTTTTTTTTGTATTAAGTGCATGATACTTTAACAACATATAAAAATACAATTAGCGAAATAAAAAATAAGAAATAAAAATCAAACTTTTATATAAAAAAAGACTCATGGGAAAATAAAAATAAGAAATGTAGGTATGCGCATAATTTTAAGGTAAAGAATTAAGACGGATTTTCAACCTACATATCCCATGCAGTTATAAATTAATCCACAAGTTTATTCAATTGAGGGTTTTTATACCACTAGTTTACCCAGACTCGCCAGCAAAAAATAAAAATAGAAGTACACCCTGAAATATTTAGTTTTTTTTCTATTTTTCTTTTCTTGTCCTTAATTTTATTTTTTCTCTCATATATGAACTATGTCCATTTAAAACTTTATAATAGTGTGGCCATATTTCATTTTTATGTCATTTTTATTTATATTTTTAATATAAACTTAGACTCGATTTTAGGCGAATTTTTTTATAAAATATACTAAAGTTCTCAAAAAGGAATAAATATGGATAGTTTACTTTTAGAATAGTTTAATTAAATAATAAGAATAAAAAATACAATAAATAAAAGATAGTTTTTGAAAGTGTTCAACAAGTGTCAAAATAATGGAGATATTTATTAGAATATGACAGTATTAGGTTTTGAGAATTTTAAAACTCAACATACTCTAAAAATTTTTTCACGTACCTTTTTCCTCCTCCCTCCCTTTTTTTTAAAAATATATATATAAAGAGTATGGAAAAAGATATTCATGTTCATTCACCTTCTAAAGGTCAATCAAATAAAAAACCAGTACCTCAATCCTCAAAGTTTAAATTAAAGTTTAAATATGCAGCTAGTCCAGATGGTGTTGATACAAATATCTTGTTATTACTACATGGTTTAGGCGATACATTACAGCCTTTTTTTAATTTAGGCAACAAGTTACAACTACCACAAACTGCTGTCATGGCTATTCAAGCACCTGAACTTATTCCTCTTATGGGTGAATGTTATCAATGGTATCCGAGCTTTAATATGATGACAGGAGAAGGTAAAATACATATAAATAATTTCTAAAAGTATTTTTTTATATATATTTATAAAGAAGGAAATACGAGTAATGATAAAAGTCAAGTTTTTCTAAAGCCATTACTTGTTTTTTAAATATATATTTATAAAGAACTCTCACCTTCTCATCCAGAACAAAAAAAAGGTATTATTACAACAGGGAAATTATTAACTGAGCTGATTCAACATTTAATCCAAGATTGCCATTATCAAGCACAACATATCTTTTTATTCGGCTTTTCACAAGGTGGGACAGTTGCTTTGAATCAAGTTTTACAAGGTCCTATAAGAAATCTAGGCGGCGTGGTTAGCATTGCTGGATATGAACCTTTTCTTTCCTCCTCTCAATTACCTTCTGTCAAGTATGATGGCCCTATATTGGTTCTTCAAGGTGAAAAAGATCCTGTTATTGGATCAAAAGCTAATGGTGAAAAATTGGTAAGATGCAAAAGAAGTATGAGAAAAAACGAAAAGGAAAAAGAAAAGGGAAGACAACTAGAGATACATCATCGAGAATGAATAAAAAAATTTTAATTTTTGTATCTATATTTTTACTTTTAGTTCTCTCAAATTAAAAATGCATGTACATCAACTAATAATAATAGTGATCGATTACAACAAGTATTCATTCCTAATAAATCAGAACATAGTATGCCATCTAATCAATCAGAATGGAGATATATACATGCATTTTTTGCAAAACATATGCCTAGAAGAAATTTACAATTGGAAAAAATGTCGGATGTTTATGAAATTCAACTCAATTAAATCTGACAACAATGACAACAATGATAACTCCACACACCTCCTTTTTTTCGAATATGGAAATTAGATAGAATACGTGCCTTGCCATTCTAAAAAAAAAAAAAAAAAAAAAAAATTAATATAACTATATTTGATTATTCATCTATATATTTTTTATTCATTGTATATATAAAGGTTTTACATTTTGTATCTTTTTTTTTTTTCTTTTTCTTTCATTTTATATATCATTTATTTTTTATTTTTATTTTTTTAAAAAAAGATTCAAACAATAATTTAAATTATAAAGATGGTGAATGTATATACTTTTGCAACAATGATCTTGGCTTTATTTACCGTAGTTCAAAGTTTACCAACCTATACTCAAGATGCTCAAGATTTAAAATACTCAGCATGCATTGTTAGAAGCAATGATTCTAAAGAATCTATTCTCGACATTACTAGAAAATGTTATAAAGAAGCTACTGGTGCTACTTTGGAATAAAATTATTCAATTAATGGATTTTTTAATTATCTTCAATTTGCCTTTTAATTACCTATTTTTAATATTAGTACGTACTTGTGTACTCAAAAAAAAAAAATACATTTGCATATATCTATTTATTTTCCCCTAGATTATTCAAGCATAGTCAGTCATATACCAATTTTAATTTATTTTTATAATAATAAAATATATATATACACATAGTTATTTATTCGTTTTATTGTTATATATTGATATCTTTTTTATGATTAAATAGTCAAAATGCATAAAGAAACGCGAGCTGAGTTAACATGAATAAATGTCTAAGTTTGGAAATATTGGACAAGATGGATAAAAACAAAAGTAAAATTAGTACATGTATAAATATAAAAAATAACAACTATTTTATGAAAAATTAAGCATAATAAAAAATAGAATACGGATAATTAAAATAAAAATATACAAAGTTATATTAATAAAAAAAAAATCTTTTTTCGAAAATTAGAAAACATGTTGGTATGTACATAGTTCAATTTTTAGCGAAAGAAATTTATTTATATATTTTTAATCGAAAAATGAAAAACTTGTCCACATTCAAAATATGACAAGTCAAAAACAAAAAAAAAAATCGAATTATATTTTAAATCATATATACGAAAACGATAATGGGTTTACCTAGTGTACTTGTATATATATTAAAAAAAAGAGAAAGCTTTTTAAGTGACCGGGGTTCTGAATTATTCATTTTTTTATAAACTACGGCGCATTGATTTTTTTCCTTTCTTTTTCCGCTAATTTTTTTTTACTCATAAATATACTTTTTAAAATAATATTATTGTTTTTTAATATTAAAATACATGCTTCTAAAAATAAATTATGCCAGAAAGTAATATATTTTTTGGTACGGCGTTTCCAGAACAAACAGAAAGAGACAAAAGAGCAGGTGTAAGCGATGCAGGTCAATTTGTGCCAGTTTGGAAACAAGAAGTAAGAGATGAAAAGGGGAAACGACGGTTTCATGGTGCTTTTACTGGTGGATTCTCTGCTGGGTATTATAATACAGTCGGATCAAAAGAAGGCTGGACACCAAGCCAATTTGTATCTTCTCGATCTTCAAGACATGAACAAAAAACAGCAAGACCTGAAGATTTTATGGATGAAGAAGATTTACAGGTAAAATGGGTTTAGTGTTTTTATTTTAAGAGTATATTATTAATAATAATAATAGTAATGAGTATAGTTGTTTAAATGTTCTTTTTATTTTAATCTTTTTTTTCTATTAATTTATTCTATTATTAATACTATTGAAAATAGGAATTGGCCAATGCAAAGCGTTTAGTAGCAACCGAAGAATTTGATATTTTAGGTGGAACCGAAAAGGAATTATTAAAACGTAAACAACAAATAGAACAAGAAGGACAAAAAAGTGGACTATCATTTTTATCCACCAGTTTAATGAATTTAGTAACACCAACAACAAAAGACTCTATTGGAGTGAAATTATTAAGAAAAATGGGCTGGAAGCCAGGTCAAGGTATTGGCCCACGTGTATTACAATACCTTGATTCTCAAGGTGACGATGATAATGACGATAAAGAAAATGAAACAATGGTTAGTTTGGCACCAAAGGATACACCTATTGTTGAATATAAACAAAAAACAGATGTATATGGTTTGGGTTATGATCTAGTCACTCATGTTCCTCAAGTTGCAGAGATGTATAGATATCAGCAATTAAAAAAGGATCAACAATATGAAAATGAAAAACGAAAAGGTAGAATGGGTTTTGGTGTTGGTATCTTTGAAGATGAAGATGAAGATGAAAAAATGGCTTATGATGATGATCTAACAGCGGCAACTGCAAAAAGCTATCATCACACTTTATATGACGACGATGAAAATGAAGATGACTATACTAGTTCTATTTTAATGGGATCCAAAAGAAGTAGAAAGACTAATATTAAGGATGATAAGGAACATTTAAAAAAGAAACGGTGTTCGGACGGCCATTTACCTTTAAAAGGATTTCATATGGCAACTCAATCTCAATCTCAAGAATTAACTCGATGGTATAAAATAAAAAAATACAAAAAATAAATCAGTGAAGAAAAAAAAAAAAAAAATTGAGGAAGAATAAATAAAATAATGGTTCTAATGATACATGTAAATATTTTTTTATTTATTTTTAATACTAGGTTTGCACCACCTCAAGTACCATCTCATTTTGATGAATTACACAAACCAGCAACAGCAGTGACGACAAAAGCTACAGCATCAAGGGGAGAATTAACAATGGATGCACGTGGAGAATTATTAGGTGAAAAACCGATTGAGCCTAGATCAGTATTTGATTATATATCTGCAAAATCAAAAGAACAACTAGAAAAAGCAAAAAAAAAAGAAAAAGAACCATTGTTATTTATCAATACAAGCAAATTACAAGTTACTTTAATACCCGCCAAAACGGCTCAATTAGCTTTGAAAGGATATATGCCATTTAGTCAACAGCCTGAAAAACATGCAAGATATATTCACTATTTAGAATTATGTGTTCAGAAAAATAATAATACCTCTTCCTCATCCTTTGATTTAGAAGGAGAAAATAATAATAATATAGAAATCGACGTGCCAAAAGGATTGACTTATGAAGCTGGAATGAAAGAAATCAATGAATTCATACAAGCCGCAAGGATTTATAGACCAATCAGCTCAATGATGAGTAATCGATTTACTTCAGCATCAGCTAGTTTAAATGATTCACAGACATTAAATGGACAAGTCGAAGAAATCTCTTTTGAAGGCGGGTTAAAAACTGAAGAGCAGTATAGAAAAGAAAAAGAGTTAAAACAACAGCTTATTCAAGATGTTCCTAAACCAAAGGTAAATAATAAAAATAAAATAACAGAACATTATACAAAATTAAGAGAATATATAATAATTGATTTTATATTAATCAGTATTACTGTTACTGTATATACATAAATATTTAGTTATCCGAAGAAGCAGAGGCAGCAGCTATGGGTATGTTTGGGCCATTAACTAGAAAAGTCAAACCATTTTATCCTAATAGGTTGTTATGTAAACGATTTAATGTAAAAAATCCTCACCCTGATTATGTACACCAAACACCTGGTCATCGAACACAAGCCGGCTCTACAAGCATATTAAATGATCAAATGATACAATCTATGTTTCAACAGCAACAGCCTCAACAACGAGATATTCAAACACAAAAGAAACAATTGCCAATTGGATTTTCAACTGTAGATGAAAATGATCCAGCATTAAAATTAATTATTGATAAACCATCTATGAGGAAAGAAAGTGAGCAAACGAGTACATCTTTGAAAGAAAAGGATGACGAAGAAAAAGAAAATGATGAAGAAGATAAAAAATTAGATTATGAACGACCAGCTATGGATATTTTCAAAGCTATATTTGAAAATGATGATGATTCGGATGATGATTCAGATGAAGAACCTTCAACCAAAATGTCTACTTTATCAACAACTTTGACAAATCAACGGAAAGAAAATGAATATAATGTGAAAGAAAAAGATGATGACGATTCATTTATAGGACCACCAATTCCACCAACATTGCCTTTACCATCACCATCCAAAGATGATAATATTTCAGCAGAACTCCCTACAACAACAGATATACCATTTAAACCAAAGTTTATTAAACGAGATGAGCAGCAAACCACTAATACAATCATGTCAAGTGAGAAAATTCATGTTACTACACCATTCCAACCTAGATTAACATCATCCAAAGGACCTAAGAGAAGGCATATACATGTCTCATCAGACGATGACGATAGTAGTGAACTCTCTTCCTCCTCTCCCTCTTCTGATGACGATGATGATGATCATGAACGACAACGGAGAAGGAAACATAGACACAGTAGTAAAAAAAGTCATGGGCGTAATGATGATGACGACGAGAAGGATCGATCTCATAGACATGGAAGAAGAAGAAAAAGTAGAAAAAATGATAAAAAAAAGAAAAAGAAAAGTGGAAAGCATGATTATTCTGACGATTCCATGGATGAATATGAAAAAAGAAAAAGAAGAAAGAAAAAGAAAAAAGATGAACGCAATTATACAGATGATGAAAAACGAGATAAAAAGAGAAAACATACATCATCAACAACAGCAACATCATCATCATCAAGGCATAGTAGTAAACAAAAAGATCACCATGATATAGAGAAAAAATTAGAAGACGATTTGTCATTATGGGTAGAAAAGCAGCCAGTATCGAGAAGAAGTCGTGCTGAAGATTTATGGTAGAACGAACAAAATAAAAAAAAAGCCATAAATATACTAGTATATTTTAATATTAATGTTTTTTTTTAATAAAGATCTAATATAATATCGTACATATGTGTGATATATATATATATATAAAATATAACAAGAATAATAAAAAAAATTTTTTTCATTTTTTTTTTTTTTTTGTATATAACTAGAAAATTCATGTATTAACATATTAAATAAGTTCATATATATAATAAACAATTTAAATAATGTATATTTATGCTATGTTTTTACTTTTCATGTAATAAAAATGATTTTTTGTAGTATGAATTAAATATAGATCCATTAGCTTTAGTTAATAATAGAAAAAAAAGACGAACTTTAGAAAATAATTAAAAAAAATGTTGTGAATAGTAGTACATATATATAAAGAATGAGTTATGCTTGAAACACCCTTAAGATTTTTCAGAAGGTTTAATAGTATCAGTATAAGATGAAGAATTGATGGAATCGGTGTGAGAGAAGGGTTTAATAATTTCGTAATCAGGTACTTCCATTTTTATAGCCATATTATCATTACTGTATTCTTCATCTCGATGTAGTGGTTGAACCATTAAAGAATTCATATTCTCAATATCGTTATCATTGTGCGATTCAGAAGGATTTGATCTCACTACTGTAGTACCTTCTGTAACTAAATCACCGTAGTCTCGGCTATCTAGAGTTCTACGAGGGTCTTCTTGTTCTAATACAAAAGCTTTCTTTTGTTTTCTTTTACGATGTCTGATAAATAAGAATAATCCAACAGCAATACCCTATATTATATAAATTTAATATAACTGATTCTTGCCAATTTTTTTTTTATAATAATAAAAATAAAAATAAAATATTACCAGTAAAGCTATTACAACAGGAACAACTACAGCTGGAACGATTGTTTTTAAATCTGGACCGCTTGGTTGAGGAGAAAGCGTCGAGTTAGAATTAGTAGAAGGTAATGCAACCCAAGTAGGTTTACGTGGGTCTTGAACATTTAACACATCGATACTGTTTGATGGTACATTTAAAGCACTATACCCAAATATTAAAAGAAGATAGTTTTTCTTGTATATAGCAGCTAAAATAAATAATTAAGAATTAAGAATTAATATTTAGCTCACAAAAAAATCTATTAAATGTGTCTACCATAATGGCCAAATCTAGTATAGGAAGATGAATCGGGGAGGCTAGGAACTATAATACTGTCTAAATGATTTGCAGCAATGTCATATAAATAATAAACATCGGCACATATATCAACTACACAAAATAATTGTAAAAAAATAGTTGAATTAATAAATAGTATCAATTATATATAACAATAAACTTACAATTCGTATCCTTTGGACGAATACCACCATAGATTAATAAATACTTTCCATCATCAGCTAACAATTCGTGATTAAAAAAAATAATTAGTAAAAAAATATTGATCTACATAAATATCAATATTTATATATAATGATTATTAATTTTTAAATAGTAGTAATAATTTTTGCATATAATTACTTGATACAGTAGAATGATGTACTCTTGATTCAACATCTACTCCGTTTGTTCGAAAACTTGCAAATTGACCACTGGTAGTGTTATATGTAGAAAAGTTACGAAATAATTTGAAATCTTTTTCTACGCCTGGCCTTTTAAAACCACCTCCAATAATATAAATAATGTCATTTACTAAAGTTGCAGTATGGTCAAGAGAAACATCTGTTACTGTCGTTGGTCCAAAGATTGGCCATGTACTCTATTTAAAATAAAAATAAAAGCATTAATGAGAAAAAAAAATATATTTTTTATATTTTACTATATATCTTTTTAATTACTATTTTCATCTATATATATTTACCGCTTTATAATCAAAAACATTAAGAAAGTCTGCATATAATCTATTGGGACCTCTATAAATATAAATAAGAAAAGTGATTTGAGTAATTGAGTAGTAACAAGAAAAATACTTTTATATTCATAATAGTATAATAAGATTTACAAAAGGCCACCCCACATCCAAATTTTATCATCACCAATATTTACAATATTTGTATGGGAGCTATTATTAAAATATACATAATAAAGAGAAATTGAATAATAAAAACATATATATATATGTATGTGCGTGTATTCTATTGTATATTTTATTATAGTATCAATTTTGACTTACAAATAAGTATTATTGGGTAAAGAAATACTATTTAAAGCATTGGTTTGAGGGCTATAGTGAATAAAAGGATTATGATTGATAGAATCATTATTGGGAACATATTGTTTAATGCCACCAAAGAATAAAATTGAGCCATCCGATATAGAGGCACCAGTGGACAAACTAACTTTATCCAAAGGATTTCCATTCAATGTATTTGATTTATTTACCCAGTGTATATTTGAATGGTCAAAAACAGAAAAATCACCAAATATAGCTAAATCCAAGGCAACAATTTCGTTAGTTGAAGTTGTATAGCCGTATGCACCATTATCAGATTGACCAATGTATCCACCATAGCAATATATTTGATCCCCTGCTAATGCACAACCAGGAAAAACACGGCCCATTACTTGACCACTATTATTATTATTATTAACGTCAGATTGGCATGTAATTTGTATTGTATAACTTGATAATAAAATAAATAAGCTTGATAATGAGATAGATAAAAAAATCATTATAATATTATATGCCCTATTATTAAATTAATAAAAAAAATAGAATGGAAACGAGAACAAAAAGATGAAAAGACTTTCAAAAATTAAAAAATCATTTATTTATATATAAACTGTCATTCTTTTTTTTTTTTCTTGCTCTCAGATCTAAGCCAAATTGCATTCTATTTATATTTGTAGTATATTTTTCACGTTGTACAATGTTATCCCAATTCTTAGTGAACCTCTAAATCATAAAATATAAACTATAAAACAAGATAAATGAGTATGAATTTTACAATATTGACAATTAAATAACTTTAAGATAATACTATGTATAAATGGATACTATGCCTTTTGATCCTTTTTCTTTTCCTCATTTATTATTAACAATCTAATCTATGATAAAAAAGTATCATTCTAAAAAATGAATGAATAAACGTATTCAAATCGATTTTTGATTTGTTTATCTTTGTACAACTTTAAACTTCTTTTTCAATCAAAAGACTAACTTTTTTTTTTTCATCAGGGCTAGTTTTTTATCTACCAATTGTAAATTATTCCATCACTCTATTTTAAAATAATAATAATAATAATAAAGATACATGTAAATATAGTTTATGTTTACCGATTTCTATTTTATTTAAACATAAAACACTCTTTTTTTAAATAATAATATATTTTTAATATTTATTTCAAGAAAATATACAGCAATTCTGCATGTTTTTCATAAAAAACCAGTGCGTTTCACAAAGAACCTTATCTAATGTGTATTAAATCCATAAAAAAATTACTTCTTTATTGTTATTTATGAACAATATAGATATTTATTGTACATATATGGCTGGAGTTTTTAAGTATTTATTTTAATGGGTTTAAATAGTTTTTATACACATACTATACGCAAATTAAATAAATAGTTTAATTTATTATATTATAACTGACGTATCTATATTAATTAATGACTTTTCTTTTCATAATAACTATACAAATTATTTTCATCAATAAACTTATATAACGTGCATATATATATATATATATATATATATATAAATATATATAAAGGACGCAAGCCCAAAGTATTTTATTAAAAAAAAAAAAAAGGTGGGGGGGGTATTTTGTCATTATTATTATTAAAATAAATTTAAAACATTTATATAATATACTGAATTTTTTATAGTTTTTCAAAAGGTTTAACCATATTTTCTTCAGTAGGTTTAATTGTTTCATTATAAGAAGGTTTGATCATATTTTGTTTAGATAATTCTTCGTTACTGTGTATATTATCATTACATTGGTGTTGATGATGGTATATCATTAAAGAGTCCTTTGCTTCTAAATCTTTATTTTGAAGAGCAGGGCGATAATCTTTTCCTGCTGTTGAGCCTTCCGTATTTAAATCATTATCATTATACTGACCATCGAAAGTTCTACGGGGATCTTGTTGTTCCAATATAAAAGCTTTCTTTTGTTTTCTTTTACGATATCTAATAAAGAAGAATAATCCAGCAGCCATACCCTACATTATAAATAGCATTATTATTATTGATTAGTATAATTAATTTTAATTATGTTTTTTTTATTTTTTTATTTAAAATAAAATAAAAGGGTTTTATTACCAGTAAAGCAACGACAACAGGAACAACTACAGCAGGAATAATAGTTTGTAAATCTGGTCCACTCGATTTAGAAACTGATGTTGAGTTAGATGTATCATTTGCTGTTGGAAAAGGAACCCATGATGGATGATAAGGATCTTGAATATTTAATACATCAACGCTGTCTGATGGCACATTTAAACTGCGATATCCAAATACTAAAAGCATATATTTATTTTTATAAAGAGTGGCTAAGATAAATAAAAAACAGTATTAATAAAAAGCTATTATATATACATATATATATATATATATATATATATATATATTTGTTGATTTACCGTAATGACCAAACCTTGTACTGGTATATAATTCTGGATGGCCAGGAACCGAAGTACTCATCAAATAATTTGTAGCAATATCATATACATAATAAACATCCTCGCATAAGTATAATACTAAATAAGCAAAATAGGTAGATAAATAAAACATTCATTATTACTATTATTTTTATTATTATAAAAGTGTATTAAATAAAAAAATATTTACCTCCATCATCCATTGCTCTAGCACCACCATAGATTACTAAATATTTTCCATCGTCAGCTAGAAAAAAAAAAATTGTAAAAATAAGTTTTGGTTTTTTATTTTTTTTATTTTTTGTGATTATGAGTATAGTTACTTAATATAGTGGTATGATATCCTCTTGAATTAAGGTCTGTTCCATTCGTTTGGAAACTATTAAATTCACCACTAGTAGTATTATATGTAGTAAAAGTACGAAAGTTCATTACTTGAAGGCTATTCCCCTCACTAATGGTACCACCACCAACAATATAAATAAGATCTTTTACCAATGTAGCTGTATGATCAACAGCAATATTAGTTCTAGGAGAGGGTATTGTAATTGGCCACGATCCCTATTTTCATAAAAAAATAAAAAATAAAAATAAAGAACATCAAATGATTAATATATAAATTAACATGGATTTTTTTTACTCATTCCATTCTTCGTATATATATATATATATATATGTGTGTGTGTGTGTGTGTATGTGTGTATATTTAGGTAGGTTAATATATACCATTTTATAATCATAAACATTAAGAAGATAGCTAAATTGATCTTGACCTCTGAAAACGCGTATAGTATAAAATAAGTAATTGAATAGATATAATAAAATATTGATTTATCTATTTAAATTAAAATAATAATAATAATAATAGTAGAAAAACTTACAATAGACCACCCCACATCCAAATTTTATCATTTCCTATATTAATAATTCTTGAATGAGAGCTATTTAAATAAAACAATATAAAAATTAATATGACTAATATATATACAAATGAATTTTATATAACAATTTATTTTCAACATACGTGTAGGTATTGTTAGGTAAAGAAATGCTATTCCAGGCATTTGATTGAGGATCATAATGAATAAATGGGTTATGATTGACAGTGTCTCTATTTGGACCATACAGTCTTGCACCGCCATACATTAAAATTGAACCATCCGACAAAGAGGTACCAGTGACATAGCCAAGTTCATCCAAAGGGGTTCCATCATTTAATATATTTGATTTATTAACCCACTGTATTTTTGATTTATCAAACACTGTCAAATCACCCAAAGTTGTTAAATCCAAAGCTACTACTTGATTAGTTAATGTATTATAGTTGTTTGTTGAATCTCTTGAACTTCCCACATATCCACCATAACAATATATTTGATCCCTTGTTAATACGCATCCCGGATAAACACGTCCTATTACAGGGCTGCTGCTGCTGCTATTATTATTATTATTATTAATATTATTAATATTATTACTATTGTTGTCACTGTTGGATTGGCAAGTAATTTTTGTTATACAGCTTAATAATAGGACCAGTATACTTGATATAACTATCATTGCAATATTAAATTATCTAAAATAAAAATAAAAAGAAAAAGAAAAGAAAAATAAATAAATAAAAGGATAAATAAATAAATAAAAACGTGTTTTGGAGATCCATTCCTTTATAAGTTACTCTATTATTTTTATTTCTTGTTGAGTTTTTCTAGATACAAGCCAAATTGCATTCCATATTTATGTTTGTAAGACTGCCGTGTAAGGCTGACTATATCCAAGACATTGTGAATCAATAGATAAAAAATAAACATAACTAATAAAAGTTTCTATTCATTTAATATTACAGATAAAATATATATAATGATTATATTCTCAGCACATCTATCTACACTATGATCAATCAATATTATTGATCTACAATAACTGTGCATACAAAAAATCAAAATCAAAATCAAAAATAGATAGGCGAATAGTTAATTTAAGCCCAACTTGTGTAACTATTTAGCACCTGAAAATGTACCATCTATGCACTTTTTAACTCTTTAAGGTTAATAATATTTGGCTTATACCTCTCTTTTTCTTACCACTTGTATTATTTAATTTAATTTAATTATTATATAGTTTACCTTTCGGTAACAGGTAATAGCTACCATTTTTCATTATAAAAGCAATTTTTATATGTAATAATAGGGTTTACACTATATATGATTAAATAAAGCGTATGCATCTTGGTCGTAAATACTATTATTAAAGCAGTAACTGACAGTCAAGAATTAACCTAAAAAGCTGAACGCGTATGTAGTAATATGAAAGTAAAAATAACAAATGATGAAAAGTGCCCATCGATTGAAGTAATCGAGTCTATATATTGTAGTTTTTTATAAATATATATAATCGATACAGAAGAATGATTAATAAAATCAATGCATTTATTTGCGTTTTAATGGATGAATGAATTGCTGACAAATAAGTGGTTTTTTTTATTTATTTGTTTTTTTTTAAAAAAAAAAAAAAGTAAAAGAAATGTGAAGAAATAGAAAATTGAAGAGTTTTTTTTAATATTACCTCTACAAAAGTAAAAATTCAAACTCAGGGATTTTTTTTTGCATGACCATGATTTTGAAAAAAGAAAGCTTGGACATATTCTGTTTAGATAATTCTTCGTTACTATATATATACATATATATTTCTATTTGCACGCATACATAATAAATTCAAAACATTATCTTTATTGCGAGCTGATATTATAATTAACATGGAAAGAACTTTTAATAGAATATCTACCAATCTATTTAACCTCTTTTAATAATAATAAATATAAAGAGAAAAATAACGAACCAATTCCCCTTTTAAACTTCATCATTTATAATAAAGTAATTGCTATTAATAATATTATTATAATATTGTCTATCCTAATACGACTTTCACATTTAGTATATTTTATTTCTATATAAATATCTTTCCTTTAGCTCCTCCTTTTTTGTTAATGCTATTGTTATTATTAATAATATTATTCTTTATGCAGATTTAATATTATTCATCCTATTCATATATTTTCCCCTATAATCAATAAAAATTACATGAAAAGATAAACTACATCCGCGCTTTTCTTTTTTTTTTCGGAATTTAAAAATCACAATGAAATCCATTTCTTTTTGTACCATACTCTTGTTCTTTTTTTTTTTTAGTAAAAAAAGTCGCGTTTTTTTTTTTTTTTTTTTTTTTTACCATTAAAATAAAAAAAAAAGCATTTATTTATACAAATATATATGTCATAATTAGTTACTTGGAATAGACCAAACACTATTGCTATCATTTTCTGCCCTAGCAATAACTTCATAAACGTTGTTATCAAGTTGAATATCATGGGAATGCCTATATAAAATAGATATAAGAATAAGAATAAATATATTTATTTACATGATTTTTTTTTTTTTGTATTACAAATAATGGCCAGAAGCAGAATGGACAAGTAAGATATTTTCACCAACACGCCAAAACTAAAAATAAATAAATATATAAATAAATAAAATAGTATGGTGATAATTATACATGAATATTAACTTACGCCATCCTTATTATCATCATCAGCTGCTCTAATAGTCCAGTTATCATTGCTATCACCTCCACTGAAAGCAGAAACTTCTTGTTCTCCAGTAACAGGGCTGGTAACGCCAGGACTAGAATGTAACTTTTCACCAGTGTCTTGGTTTATTAAAATTACTTGATCATCATATCCCACCTATTTTTATTTTTTAAAAAGAAAAAAAAAATTAGAATGGTAAAAATAAAAAAATAATACATGATAACCCTTTCATATATTTATAACTTACTTCATAGCCATCTTCTTCGTCTGTTCCAGGTAATGGGGCTAACTTCCAAACAGTATCAGTATCAGAGGTAAAAATTCTTGTTTGGCCACTACCACCTTGATAATTTTGATTATCAGTACCAAGGAATCTTGCAGAGCTTTCATGATACAATCGAACTAAATCACTATAAAAGTACTTCATTACTATCTTTTTCTTATCACTTTGTATTTTATATTCTATATTTTTTTTTTTTCTTACCCGTATCTGATTTTATCACCTTCTTCAGGAAATGTACCTTCGTAGCCTACATAAATATATTAACAATTCAAAAAAAAAGATAGAATATTAAAAATATATTTTTTAAGAAAAATAATAACAAAAACTTACCCATGATAATGTTTTAATAAATATATGTATATAATAAGATAGAGATAAAAAAAATATAAAAATGAAAAAGAAAAAAGAAAGAAAAAATTAAAAAATGAAACAATTTATAAAAAAGGGACGATTATAATACTAAACTAAATAATGCATATATTTCCGAATTTTTACTATTTATAAGCTTTTATTTTTTTTTAAAAAAAAAAACGATCAATACGCGCCTTTTCCGTCTAAAATGACGTATAAATATTCTTTTATGATGACTTATTTATATGTATTTTATAGATAATAAAAAGTAGTAATAAAAATAAAAGCTTGCAAAAAAGTAACAGTAGTAAAATTAAATAAAAAAAAATGGAGAGAGGAGTTTTAAAAGCAGTCTTTCATTTTAGTTATTTTAAATTAGGAGATGCCCACCCTCCCATTAAAACACACACTTTTCCCCAATTTTCTTTTAGAATTTTTTTTTGTTTTTGTTTTTGTTTTCTTTATATGATTTTAATAAAATAGACCAATAGATTATTTATTTTTTAAATTATATGGTATATACATGACGACTCTATAATTAGTGCAAATCTATATATGTATGGTATTCTTATGCGTACGGAAAAATATAATATAATAATAGCTGGCCAGAGTTTAAATAAAATACTGTATATATTTATAAAAGAGTATGGTTAATTTACTTTAAAACATTGACTGGCGTTATATATAAAAAAAAAATTAATCTATATGATTAACAAATACTCAATTCTATTTGGTAAGGTATATATCGTTGATATATTGCCAACATTAAACCAGATAAATTTTTTAAGACTAAATTAGATTGAAAAGCCATGATAATAAACTTGTGTAATTTATACCAATATGTATCTAATGGATTACCCTCAGAATATATATATATATATATATATATGTGTGTGTGTGTGTGTGTGTGTGGTGTGTATTAGTGACCATTTAAAAATACATAAATAACCTTGAATAAATTATTACTACTTGCTTTATATACACAGTTGGTTGAATATAGTATACAAGATTAAATCAAAATAAGCAAGAAAAACATAGCGTCTAATAACATTCTACTTTTTTTTAAAAAAAATATGCTGGTACCAAAGCGTATAGAAATTAAAAAGGAAATGTGCATAGGTGCTCCTAGTACTACTGCTCCCTCATCTTCTCTCCCTTTCACTCTAATAGTTATATCAAACAAGTTAATAATATATAAAGCGTTGATTTATTAATATAACCTATTTTATATACATAAAAATAATGTAAAAGATAGCTGTTTGTTTATGTCAAGTTCCTGTCATCGTTTTATATATTTGTTTATTTAAAAGTATTATATAGCTTAATTTTAAATCAGATAATTAAATATACCAAAAAAGGAAAAAAAAAATATAGAATATATAATTATATATTCAAGATGTACTGCTTTTAAGGAAAATAAATAATAATAAAGTCAATTTATTTCAATGCAGGGGATCGACTTATTAGCCAACCTTTTTTTTTTTTTTCTTTTTTTCTTTTTTCTTTTTCATTTCTTCCTCTTCTTCCCTATATTCATTTTTTTTATTACAAAAATACCTTTTTCAATGAAATTTATATTCTCTTTCTTTGTATTTGCTTCATTAGTAAACATGATAGCATCAACATGTGTAAGTGATAGAAGGGAATGCCCAAAAGGAACTGTTGGTGTTGAAGATCGTAATACTTGTTATGATGATGGTTATGCTGAGAAGTATCCTATATATTGTGATTATAAAAAATAACATATATACCTTGTGTAAGTATAGATAATTATCATTCATCTATCATAGAAAAAAATATGTTCATATTTGTTAAATAATATAACATTATTATATATATTAATATTATCATATAGTCGAACCATTTATTTTGTATTGCTACGTATTCCCAATATCTTTTTTATTATTATTATTATTATTTTTTAAAAAAAAAAACCAGTAAATAAAGATAACTATATTATATGTATCGTAACTTTTTTTTCATTTTTATCTTTTGGCTATTCTCTTTCCCTCTACCTCTTTAAAGTATATCCAAAGTTGTAAAAGAACTTTTTAAACATGTATTTTTAACATCACCCCACCTTTTAGTAGTATTTTACTTCTCCTTAAATTACCTCTTTATTTCCTATTTCCTATTTTGTTCATCCATGCAGTAAAATATAAAAAATTCCATCGTTTATCTCAATTATCAATAATATACATAATATATCCAGATAATCTACTTTACCAAGTTAAAAAAAAATTGTCTATAAGCTTTAAATAAATAATGAAATGTCTTTATGATAATAATAATAATAAAATAGAGAGATGGAGAAATAAGAAAGGTTTATTTGCAAGTATATGTAAAGAAATTCAATTGGTTTAAATAACATAAAAAAATAATAATAATAAATAGCCGGAATTGAATTCCGGATTTTTTTTTAAAAAAAATAATAATACACATCTAATTTATCTTATTTGCATGAATTATTCCATTTTTTTAATCATAATTAGATCACAGTCTTCTTTTTCGCCTACTTTAAAGATATGACTGCCCACTACTTCAAAACCATATCTTTTATAAAACTTTTGAGCAATCATATTATGCTCCCAAACACCTAACCATACCGTTTGTTTGCCCAACTTTTTAATTTCTTCAAACGCTCTTTCCATTAATAGTCGACCTAATCCTTTTCCCATACTTTGCTGATCAATATAAATTCGTTTTAATTCAATAGCTTGTTTGTCCCCAATAAACTCATATCCTGTGGCTGGAGTTGCATCTTTTAATTGAAGGTATCCAATGGCTTTTTCTTCTTGATCATATAATAATAAGGTCTTGAAACGTGGATCCAAAAGTTCCTCTTCTTGTATGCTTTTTTGGAAACTACTTTCAAGATAGTCATTCATATCTTCTTCAGGATTATCATCACCAAATGTTTGTAAAAATAGTTTTCTTCCTAATTCTGTTAATAATTCGGCATGTTGAACTTCGGCTTGAACTACTTTGTAGGTCATTTTCAATTGGTATAATATATATGTTTTTATAAAAATAAAAAAAAAGAAGACGAAAAAAATAAATCCTTTTTATTATTTTCCATTTATGTTTATATATTGATATAAAAAATAAGCATTCATGTCATTGTCCATATTTTATCTATGAATCTAATCTCCTGAATACCGACTGCGGGGTTTTGGAATATTATTCTGTTCAATAGCCGCGCCGTTTTTTCTTTTTGATTGGTACATTTTTAGTAATGAGCTAAACTAATTTCATTTTTTTACGTAAAAAAATATACAAATCTTTTTTACAAAGAATAAATGAAAATGCATTTTCTTTTTTAATCAAGTGTATATATGGTGATAATCATCTTTTATTATTATTATTATTATTATTAAATCAATTTGTCAAGCTACTTATTGTTATTACCTATACTAAACTATTTTTCTATTATATATAAAAAGAAATTACTAGATAGACTGTATAATGGTTAAGTGTCAATAGGTTGCTTGTAGCTGCATCAGTCATTTCTATATCCCACCTGCCATGCTATCCCAGATGGTGGCAATGGATTATTATCTTTTGACCAATGTAACTGCTTCCTTTAAAATATGAAAATAAAAAAACTCTTTTTCTATTTCCCATTTAAAATACTATTATTAACTTTACCCATCACAATTTATGTATAATTGGGTTATTCATACATTTCAATCGAATCTTTCCCTTGTGCTGTTATTATTCCTTGATCTATTGATTATAGTTGATATTACTGTTTTTGTGGTACTCGTTTCTATATATGGTATCACTGATCAACGATGACTGGAGGTTTTTTATGCAGTTGATCTTGTGTTGATTCAACCTCCATTTTTATTTTATTCTTGTTATTTTTTTTTTCTAGGCATATACATATATCTAAAATATTAGTTAATGAATTGAAAATCATTACTGCTTTCGAGTAATGATAAAATTGAGTAAGCGTACTTTCCTGTAGAACTTGAATTGAGAAAAATTTTGCCTAATCAATAAAATAGCTATAACACTCAAAAAAAAAAAAGAAAAAAGGTGCATATACCATTATAATTCAATAATGATATTTTTTTATTCCTATTCTTTTTGCTTTTAAACCCTTTGTATATGTACATGTTGTTTTTTTTCTACATGGTCATCGTTCATAGTTTGAGTGTATCTTTGAATATTAATTCAATAAATGATATTATACTAAATATCAAGTGATTATTGGTAAACAAGTGTACAGCTATTATAAATAACTGATTATTGTTGAGTTTAAAAAGAAAAATATACGCATTTGGTTAGTTTATTTATCTTCAATCTTATTTATGATATTGGATGATCGGAATATCGTTCAATCTTTGCTCATATAAAATATACTACTGTTTAATTTTTTTAAGCAAAACAAAAAAATATGTTTGTTCTTTGTCCAAGTGAGGACGGAGCCAGAATGACCATATATGTAGGCATAGATATAAACCAAAAGGATAGAGTTAAATAACAAGCTATATCATATATAAAAAAGTAGCTACTGAACGAGTAAAAACAATAATAAGATTAATAATATATAGATAAATGCACGTATAAAACTAAAGGTAAATAAATAAGTTGATGCCATATAGGATTAATCTAGCTAGCAAAAGTTTTAAAAGGAAAAAGAATAGAATTATATGAAATAAAATAATTCTATCTACTAAATTACTTTTGAATGAAATTGAATAAAAAAAAACACAGCACCAATATGATAATCGCAGTTGGTATAACAAAAAAAAAAACTTTTTTTAGATAACCGTTTTCATATGATCATTCTTTTACTGTTTTAGCAAAGAAAAAAGAAAAAGGAAAAAAAAAAGAAAGAATGAAGCAATAATATACAAAATTGTACTTTTTTTTTAAAAAAAAACAATTTAACTTGGTCATAATAAATATAAGATTATATTATATACAAAACTTATTTTGTACTCCTTGAAATACGGAAAAATTGAAACCCGGATGCATTTATAGTTTAACTTGCGGTGGTTTTAAAAAAATTAAAATTTTTTTTTTTCTTTTTTCCTTTTTCTCTTCATCTTTTTTTTTATAAATAAAATATAAAATTGATGCTTTCTATACCCAATGAACTTTTACAAAACATATTCCTATACTTGTCTCATAAAAACATTGCTCAGTGTGGATTAGTATGTAAAGATTGGTATATATTCAGTCGTACTCCATCTATTTTTAGAACTATAAGGATTTATAACAAGTAATAAGATTTATATATATAATTACTTTGAGACTATTATTACAAGTATATTAATTACTTTATTATTATTCTTTAAACTTATAGAAAACAATTTGATGGATTTATTAAAATGGCTACAACAGAAAAAATAAACAATCAACATATTGGTCAGTTTGTAAGAAATATATTACTTCAAGATTATTGTGCTGGCTTAACAGAAGAAATGAAAGTGGAAGAGATTCAACAGCTATATCAAGCTTGTCCTAATGCTACGTTTATTGATAATATCCATACTATTGTGAATACCAACCTTTTAGAAGACACGTTTTGGTCCTCACTTTCTATACTTCCTCAATGGGTTCAACAACGTTATCCTCATTGGTATCAGTTTCTATATAATGATCAAATTAAATGTACGTCCTTGGCATTCACTATTAATCAGAACCATGTTATTGAAAGGGATCATTTGGGAAACAATAATAATCATAATAATACAATGAATGGTAGTAATGATGAAGAAGAACAGGATGGAATGAGATTTATTATTTTTCAAAAAGATGAGAAGCCGCAAAAGAAAAGATTATTGGACTATCCAGTTCCTCGGCAACACCTCCTTACTTATATTTTGATCAACGATGAAAATCTATTTGAAACCATAAACGACGAACATTTTTTAATCTATTATGCCAAAGTCATGTTGTTTACTCCAAGGATGGCAAACTCCTTTCAACATTTAAAGCAGCTTACAATTGATTTTGGAACTTATAGCCAATATCTTGTTAGAAAGCCTGAAAGAACTCTAGAATTAGACGAACGAACAATAGAATCCATACATCAAACTTGTACATCATTAACATCTCTAACCATTAAAAATTTTTATATGAACATATCGCCTCATTATACGAAACGCTCTTCATCTTCAGTGTCGTCTAGAAACACTACTCTGACACCATGTTTTACACTAAAAACCTTATCTCTAATACATTGTAATATTCAACATTTTGAAAGTTTTGATTATTTTTCGAAAAAGTATCCACTTCTTAGCTCCTTCACCTTGGATTTATTTTGGTTTTCAAATCCTACAAAACAAGATACCTATGCAGATTCATTTAAATTAGCGCTACATAATATGTTGGAACGATTTACCTTTTTATCCTCTTTATCCATCAACTTATCATACGCCGACATGTTGAATAAATATAATTTGGAAGAGTCCCTTTGGGATCATCAGCGGTTTTTAGATTGGACACAGCAACGTCCTACACATTTAACATCGTTGGATCTGACATCTCATTTTTTCATGGAGGATAATCAATATGGTTCCACGATGATGACCGATGTGGATGGAGAAGATCAGAGCAACGGTAGCAGTGATGATCACCATTGTCATATGGTAGGAATGAAAGGGCACGGCAACCAGCATGCCTATTTAGATTATTTAAAAGAATTAACCTTACGTTGCTGCTCTACATCTATACCTCTTACATACCAATACTTTGCTCAATTGATCAGTAACAACAGCATTTCATTTAATGCACTTACTTCATTATCATTAATTGGAGTAGAGTCAGGATTTAGGACCATTATGAAAGCTAAAAAAAATACAACGGATACTCCAAATCATTTATTTTACATGTATTCTTGGTTGGATTTAATTCCTAATTTACATCGATTACGGCTTGAAAATCTAGTCATTGACAATGATAACCTTCACAATAATAAGAATGATGATGACGACGACGGCGACGACAATAATGACATGATGAAACAGGATGAAAAGGAAGAAAAAGCAGAACAAAGAGATAAACAGGCATATTATCCATTAAAAGAATTAATTATAGAAGATAGCTATATTCATTTAAAAAAAAGAGGATGGGACTACTTTTGTAATGCTTGTCCCGGATTAAGGATCTTAAAATTAACTAATTCATGTATTAATTATGATACTGATTCTAATATAAGTGAAATTATTATGGATGCACCACATATAACCTTGGATGAATTAATGATCAATAAGATTTATGGAAGTAATAACACAAAGAAGGTATCTATGGTAAATAAACTTGTATTAAATGAATCCACCTCATTATTCTCATCAAATGGCCAGCTTAATAATGATAATCATATATCTATTCTTCAAAGTACTCTTCCTGTAAAAGATCATGATGTTATTCATTTTATCCTTAATTGTAAATATGCTGATCAAGTCAACTTTGTATAATAATAATATTAAATACATGAGCCATTTTTTTTTTTATTGATGGACATTTATTTATTGGATAAATACACACATACATGAATATATATATAGAATATAAACAATAATAGCACTTGATTAAATATAAACTACATACATTATTAGCGTTATGAATACTATTATATTTTTTAATCCAAAGTAGTTTATTTTTCATTAAAAAAAAAAAATTCTTGTAATAAAATGGTTCCTAGTTTATTTTGCTATGTATATATCATACTAATGCAAGTTTTTGAGAGAGCGCCGTTTTCTATAATTTACATGTTTATTTATTTTTATTTTTATTTTTATTTTATTCATCATTTTATTATTACTTTTTTTATATGCTAATGTATCATATATTTAGTTTTTTATCCATCTTTTTTTTTTTTATCACTTTTTATTTTTTTACTAATGTATCGTATTTTTATGTTGGTTCATCTTTTTTTATTTACTAATGTCTCATATTTTTACTTTTATATTCATCTTTTTATTATTGCTTTTTTATACTAATGCGTCACGATTTTATGTGAGACCGTTTTTTTTTTATTACTTTTTTTATAAATGTATCATATTTTTATTTCTTCATACATCTTTTTTTTTTTTTTTTTTTTTTTTTCTAGTATTCTCTCATCTCCCACTTTCCCTCCTCCTCTCCCTCAGTTTTTTTTTATAGAGGTATTTATTTTATTTTATTTTTCACCTATTTCTTTGTTTTATAGTTTTCTTCATTGATTTATATTTTTTAAAGAATAAAAAATAAATACTATCTAATAACAACTCTATTTAATAACAACCATTTATCTTTTGCTCATATATAATTACAATATATGCAAAAGTAATCGGTAAAAAGTTTGGGACTGGTAATATATATAAAATACGCGTTTGGAAAAATAAAAAATAAAAATAATAGGTGGTGAGAAGAAAAAAGAAAAAAAAATAAACAAGACGCGGGTAGCTGGAGGTTATTTTAAATTTTAATCGCCTAAATGGTATTTTTTTCATGTGGTCCCTGCGCCTGTTACTTTATTTTTGCATGAATATTGATTCAAAGCGTCGGGTATTCAAACTTTTCTTTTTTTTTATTAGTTTTAGTTTTTTTTTACGTAAAATAAAATAATATAAAATAATATAAAATAACATAAATCATATTTACTCTCAAAGTTCTTTTTTATTCTAAAAGAAAAAAGAAAAAAAAAAAAACAAAGAGGAAGAAAAAAAAAAACTGATTTTTGCATGATTTTTTTTTTTTTGGTCATGGGGACAAAAAAAAGAAGAGAAGGACGTGATAAAATCAAACTTATAGTTAGATAAAGTTAATGATAAAAAAAAATTACCAGATATAGTTGACAATTAAGAAGATAAGTAGATAAAGGAATTAGATATTGAATTTCATTCTTAAAAACTGCTTTTTTTTTTCGTTCTGTTTTGTTCTCTCTCTTTACGTTTTTATACACTTTTTATTACATTTAACTTGACTTGCTATTATTATTATCATTTTACTATGTCTACCATTGCTTTCTACCCTGCTGAATCATATCCTGACAAGGTAATTGGTTAAAACTATCGAACTGAACCTATTGTTAATAATGGTTACATATGCCAAAAACATACTTCATTTATTAACCTTTTTTCTTTTTCTTTTTCTTTTGTAACTAGGATGGTGATATTATCATGGACCATAATAGTAAGTTACATATTAAAAAGCAAATAGATAAGACTAAAATAATATATATATAACATAATAATCTTTTTAACTTATTTTACTATTATTACATTCTTATGATATATCTATTATATATAATAGTCTACAAAGATAGTATGACCTACTATTGTAAGTATTAAATACTATTATTAATATAATTATCTGCATATAGAAAGTATTTAATATTATAATTAATCACCATTCTATTTACTTGTTTTTTTTCTATGTTACTTTTTTTACAACTAGTTGAAGGTGACTGGGTTGAAGGCGGCCAAGTTCAAGATTATGAAGTTGAATGTAAGTTTGTTTCGTTAAGTTTTTTTTTTTTTTTTTTTTTATAATATATATATTTATAGTAAAATCAATCTTTAAAATAACTTTATGCTAACATAATTACCATATCTATTGCCATTTATATTATATTTCATATATTTTAGACTTCTTCGATGAAAACTTGAGCCAAAGTATGTAAAAGAGTATATTGAAAACTTTTCTAATATTACTATTACTAACTATACATATATGTGTCGATAATTTGTTATTAACTTTTATTTCTACTTTTTTATTAATTTACTTATTATTAGTTAGTGTTCGTACTGTGGTTCCTCCTTTGAACAGTACAATGGAAAAAGCTGAACGTCGTGCAAACAGCGACTATGCTCTCCCTTTAGATGGAGTAACAATGGAGGATCTTTGTAATGGTATCACAAAGATAAGCCTTCAAGATCCTGGCTATGGTCCTGTTTGCCGCGTAGCAAGACGACGTTTGGCTCGTAATGCTAGACAATTGGTGGTTAAAAAACCAATTGCTCACCCTTCTTCACGTCACCCTCGCTCTCACTCTCACTCTCACTCTCACTCTCACTCTCACTCTCACTCTCTTGAAACTAGCATTACGCTTTCCATTCTTCTTTCTCCTCCTTCTCCTTCACTCTTTGCCGCTACCACCACCACTACCATTGCTGCCGCTGATGATGCTGCTCCTTCTCCAGCACCCTCTTATACTTCTGTTCCTGGCACTGATGCTGCCTCTTCTATTACTTCTGCTACTTCTCCTTCTCCAGCTCCTTCTCCAGCTCCTTCTCCAGCTACCTCTTCTTTTCCTACTTCTTCACCAACTTCTTCTCATACTCCTGCTCCTGATATTGCTACTATCACTTCTACCGTTACCTCTTCTTCTTCTTCTTCTTCTTCTTCTTCTTCTTCTTCTTCTTGTACTGCTACTAGTACTGTTACTCCTTCTCCTTCTCCTTCTCCTACTCTTGCTCCTACTCTTGCTCCTAATCCTACTTCTACCTCTACTACTACTTCTAAAAACACCATCACCGATACCTGTTGTATTTACCATATAATAACAATATTAAATGACTTCATAATTATAATACACTTATAATACATATGAGATATTTAATATTTACTATAAAATCACTACTGTGTACCTGATACAAAATGATCTATTCCTATTAGCTTATGCTATGCTATAACTTTAAATCTTCTAATCCCGCAGATCCATTACCATAGACATACTTTAAACTCCATTCTAATTCACGTTACCTTTACTAGATAACTTTATAATTCTATTTTCATATTATATAACATATAAACTAAGCCCAGTGTCACCAATCCACTAAAAGGTATAAATACAACCCTTGTCTTTTACATTTGAATAAAGGTTAACCAAAAGTTTCACAATATTTCTTTGTTTTTAATTTTTGGTATAATTTTAATTGATAAATTCAACAATACCGCTACTCCTTTTCCACCTGTAGAAGATTATCAAGAAAAAATAGAAGATAAAGAAAATGATAATAATAGTAATGAAAAAGAAAATAAAAACAACGATGACATTTACAAAAAAATCCGCAATAGCTTTCTCATAGATATGATGAAAGCTATCAATAAAAACATTCCTCCTGAAATCCGCTCTGATGATGATGTTGATAATAATAATCAAGCAAATGATCAAGAAATTGATGATTTCTTTAATCCTGACTCCTCTTCCTCTCCTTCCTCATCACCTACTCTTTCCTTCCTCTCTCGTCCTGTGGTGCCAGAATCATCTATCAATAATGTAGACATTTTTGATGATAACTTCCTTGAACGTTTTGCTGATATGGGTTACCATTAAATCTCGCTCTCCTCTCTCTCCCCTTCTCATTTGGTATTAGTTGTTTTTGTAGATGCAACCTCTGTTCCTTGGTCTGGAATCTCTTGATATGAATGCAATCATATGTTGACTGGATTCTTTCCCTCGGTCTACCTTGGTAATGGAAAAGAATGAATGTTTCAGCTTTCAGTTTTTCTTTGTTCCATTTTGTTGGAAAACTTGGTCTTATGTTTCTATTCGTTGTGACCCTATTGATGTCTGGCTGATCTCAGACCCTCAGGAATTGAGGGTTTGGTAATATGCTGCCTATGGATTGCCTGGTATCACATTGACCTTATTTGTTATTTTTATTTTATGTCTGGTTTTATTCTTAGAACAATCGTCTTGGCTACTTCTTTGGCTTGATATGTTTTAGAACTTTATTCGGGTGAAGACTATCTACTATGGAATGGAAAAGTAAGTATTATTTTTTTTATTTTTCACAAATTAAAAAAAATAAAAAAAAATAAATATATATATATATATATGCACACGCACATATACCTATGTTTGTTAATATGTATTTATATATAGTAACAGCTTGACTAACTAGTATATATATTATTTATTTTGCCATTGAGTTATCTCTTTAATTAATACAAATATAAATAAATATTTATATATGTATTAATTAAAGAGATAGCTTGATGATAGTTATAATTATTTTTTGATCACACTCTTTTTTTTTTTAGATCAAAAATAATTATAACTATTAGGTACATTCTCTGCTGGTTCTAACCTGAATAATTGAAATCAAGGTCAAATAACTATTGGAGTAGTTCGAAAAAGGACGTTTGTTTAAAACTAGAAGGTCAATGACTAGGCTTAAAGTAGGTGTAAAGTGTACTACCATTCTTCTCAATCCTGGCCCAGGGTCTGTTCCTGTCAGCTCAATAGATGCTCACATGAATAGAAATATGGATCAAGCAAGTACAGCAAAATTGGAACGGGGTTGACTTGTAAAGTTGGAATTGGAATTCTTTTCCCTCTTGCCTCGGTAGGTTGATAAGGTTTCTTAGCTCACTTATGATTTGCACTTCATTATCAAGAATACTAGATAACCTATGGAACAGTGATTGTATCTATTAATTAGCTAATATCTTATCTATTCGCTTATCCATCCACCTGTATCAGTAATTATAGCATCACAGAGTATTCTCTCTTCCGCCAACATCATCTCGTCAAAAAAAAAAAAAAAAAAAAAAATACAAAAAATCATTATTAAAATATTACTATTATCATCATTGTTATTATTTTCTTCTACATTTTAACTATATCCATTATTATTATTTATTATATCTAAATCAATATACCTTTATTATTATTATATTACTATACCTTGATTATTATACCTTGATTATTATTACCCCCTTTATTCCTTAATAATAAAATCATCTATAAATATTACTTTATTATTTTAATCTTCATTATATTTAATTTTTAAATCCTTTATTATTATTATTTTATTATTTGCATTATTTTTTTACTAAATCTATAATTAATTTGTATAAGTGCATTTTTTTTAATAGAAAAAGTTTACATTGTGTGTTATTATTATTTTATTATAATGTTGTAACCCATTTCTAAGTAATTCAAATTTTTTTTTTTCAAAATGTATATATACATATAAAAAAAACAATCTAGCCAAAGATAAAAAGATAAAAGGTATCATACTAGGTTATTTTTTTAAAAAATAATGAAAGTGGTAATGACAAAATACGTTTTTGTATGGCCATTTCCATTTTAAGAATTTTGAAAATTTACTATTTTTTTTGAAAATATTTTCTTGTTTAATTATTTCTCTCTCTACTTTACATTTTTTTTTTTTTTTTTTTATTTAAATAGTAATATATATTTTTTTTTTATTTTTTTTTTTTTTCTTAACTTCTAAGATTATAAGTGAAAATAGAAAAACTATACTGATTATTCAATAGTGAGGTAATAATATACTCAATTATATAATAATAAAAGACATAATTATAACAAAAAACTGATTGAGTATGTATAAATAAAACAATATAAACTTGCTGTTTTTTCTTTTATATTACAAGATAGCTATCCGCTTGTTTTTATAAAATATATCAACCCGCTATATACGAGCGCATTATAAGAAATTACTAAAGTAAGATTAAAACATACTTAAATCTGATTGTCATTCTTACTAATTATTACTACTTTATTTTGATTTTAACAATTATTTTTTAAAAAATAAATATTGATATTCTATTGAAAATTAAATATTTTTTTTTTTTTACCTCTGTTTTAATACCATCTTTGGTTTTAAAGATTAAAAGTTAGGTTAACAACCTGATACTCTTACTAACCTAAGAATATTACCCTTAAATAATAAAATAAGTTTGAGTTTACTATTATTTAAAACGGACTTGTATCAGTATTTAGTTTTTCAAATTTCGAAAAAGAAATCTGCATATTCTTAAGGGAATATGGTTGAAAAAGAAAATTTTGTCAATTTAGAGACTTGTTTAGAAATGTTATTAATTCGGATCTAAAAATCTTTTTATTCTATTAATTTATTTTTTGTTTTTACATGCTGAAGAATATTATATGTAAAAAAATAGTAGATCATTCCCTTTTTAAGAAAACTATTATTGAAAGTATCCGTTCTTTTTTTATTTCATAATTTTAATATTAAACAATAGTATAGCGGTAAAAAAAATAGACGATACTGTTTAATGTTTTTTTTTTTTTTTTTTTTTTTTTTTTTTTTTTTTTTTTCAAATAAATTATAATATTTAGTAGTAGATATTATTTTTATTATTGTATATATATGTTCTTTTTGAAATAGTTGGTCATTTAATTACTATATTATTCCATGGGTTCTTATTTTAAAATTGTTCAATTTCAAGGCATATTGTCGCTCTTTTTTCTCTTCCAATGTTCAAATAAATACCACCAGTTTCAAAGTATCTTCCTTCTATATCTTCTACGGTGAGTCCACCATTGAATGGTTTAAGAAAATATCTAACCAGGCCGATATTAGTACCATCCGGCAATGTATCACTTGCAATGACCAATTGATCTTTATATCTGACTAAACTACCAAGTTCATAACAGCCTCCATTAGAGCATGTTTGCACTATTACATCATATCCATTGATGTCATTGCCTCTAAAATAAACTTTAGTTTTATCACCATTGTCTGTTATTCTAAGTTGATTCCCTGCCAACGAAAGTCCATGAGCTTTTAGCGACATATTAAATTGTTCACCTGCAATTCCATTCGTATCTGTTAAACAAGCATGTGCAAGTGTCACTAAAACGGACGAAATTGTAATTACTTGATTAATTCTCATAGTACCAAGGAACAAATCGAATGAAAAAAATAAAAAAATAAAAAAAGAAATAAAAAAAAAAAAGAAAACAAAGTAAAAAATATTATTTCTTTATTATTTATGTTATTATCTACTCCAGATTAATCAACATATTACTTATTTTGTATTCGAGTGTTTTAATAAATCTTGTTAGAATTTATTTCGACATAAGTTTACAAAAGAAAAAATATGATTGGTTTGCATATACTTTTATTAATGGCAAAAATTTAAAAAAGTATAGATAGAATAGGTATAGAGCAGTTTCCAAATTTGGATTAATATGAAACTCAATAAAAATTTTTTAAAAAGAAAATGATCTGCACTTTCTTTTTTTAATTTTAAATTCCTAAGATGTGTGATCGGAATATTCTTTACCCTAAAAAGGAAGTTAAATAGATTTTTTTAATATTTTTTAAATAAAATAGAAAAGAATGTTGCCATTTTATTTTATTTTATTTTTTAAAAATATTACATTTATAATAAAAAAAAAGTGAAAAGGAAGAATTTTTTTAATTTATTATAATAATAAATTATATACTACTTATAGTAGTAGGCAAATTAGTAATTTGTGCAACTCTGCAAATCTACTTCCTCCTTCATCAAAACTAAGATCTACAAACGCCACACAAACTCTACTTTTCTCCACATTGCTTTTTTTGTACGAGATTAAAATCCTACTAAACTAGATCTTTAATATCACACTCTGTTTTCTAAAAACAACCTGCCATTTTTTTGAGTCCCACTTGCGATTTTATTTTTTTTATTTTTCCCCTCTTCCTCATCGAATTTGGATTATAATATGCAGTGAATTTCTTACTTTTCATATTTGCATCAAAAAGATGAATTTGCGTATTACATCCCTGATTACGATTTATTGACAAATTTTGTCTCCTGTGGGAAAAGATATTCATACTTGGTGTTACATGTCGAAGATCATAAATTTATAACCAAACAAAAAAAAAAAAAGGTATCTACCTATAAAATATTTCTTTGGTTCATTTTTTTATATTATATTTTTTATTTTTTATAATAATTGTTTTTTAGTAATTTATTTGGTAATAATGATATTAATAAATATATATGTACTGCTGGTCACAGTAAATAATTATTTATTTTTTTAAATAGAGCAAGATAGTATTTTAATTTTTTGGTTGGTTCTTGGTTTTTAATATGCTGAAATTTTACTTTTTAATGCTGGTATTCTTCTTTAGTACAACATTTTGCTGCACACTTCTTGAAAAGACATGCTGTACTGTTGCATGTGCCGCATCGGCTGGACTCAACGTTAAATGTGAATCCAAAGGAGGAAAGGCATCTTGTGATTGTGGAAACGGAGCAAAACTAGATATTTCTGACCATTTAATTTGCAATAAATTTGGTTTGTAATGAAAGTATCTTATTTAGATTTTGTTTTTTAGTATTTTTTAATAATTAATTTATAACGACAAGCTTTACATTTATACTTAAATAAATGTATTTATTTTATTTTATTTTATTTTATTATTTTTATTATTTTTGTTATTTTTATTTTAAAAAAGAAAAAGGAAAAATTAAAGATAAAGAATAAAGTAAAATTTTAAGAAGGAGATAAAACTTTTTCAAAGATAAACTTGACAGAATCATTGCTAGGAATGCCATTTATAGTCGATTGACCACCAAGAATGTTTTCATCATAACTAAATAAATATACATAGTCATAGGCAGTGAAAATAGTATCAAGTCTATCGATACCTTGTTGTAACTTAAATAAATCAGCCCCACCATATTTAGAAGTAGTGGAGGTTAATAGTCTTTCATTAACACGACTTAATTTGAGGTAACCATTCTCTGATTTTTTAACGTTAACAATATTATAAATATATTGATTTTCACCAATTTTTCTATCAATAGTTATATTCCATTGTTGACTTTCATCAGGTTCAGTACTACTTTTACCCATCAATAAGACACTAGAATCAGCAGGTGATGCAGTAATAGCTTTATTAGAGAATTGTCTAGGAGAAATGGTGTAGACACCTTCTCCTCGAAATTGAGCAAAAGTAGTTACAGCAAAGGCAAACAAGCTTAATGATTGAATTAAACGCATTTTTTTTTTGTTATATAAAATGAAATTAAAAAGAAAAAGAGAGAAAAAGTAAAAAATAAGAAATGGGAAAATAAATTAATAGCATTCCAACCAAATTACAATCTACAATTATGATCATTATTATTTCCTTTTTTTTTCACGAGTACACAAGAGGACTTTTCTATCCATCAGTATTTATTTATATTCTGCATCAAATAGTTAATTAAAAACTCAGCGTTTTTACTTATCTTGTACACCCTATAATACATATACATATACATATATATATATATATATATATATATATCATTTTGTAGGTGTATATATAAGCTTTCTAATTATTATGTATTGAAATATGTTTATTACCATTGGTAGCCTTACTTATGTTTACGATTATTTTAACTCTTACTAGTATAAATAAAAATATAATGTATATTATTAATTCAAACAGAATGGTTCTGAAAAAAGGGTTTATTTGTATAACATAGACCAATAAAAAATCACTGCTACTCCTTACACTATAAAAAAAATAGCAAACTACTGCATTTGCTAATAAAATAAAATAATATATATATATAAATATATATATATATATAAGCGTTTTTGTGAACCATTTCACGAGTATAATTAAAAAAAGGTTAAAATCAAGATATAATTGAATATTTTTTATAAATATTGAGAAAATGATCTACATGGAATTTCTCATAAATTAAATTGGAGCTCTTGTTTGTATTTTCATTCTGTCGGAAACTAAAAATTTTTTTTTTATTAAAACGATTAATAAAATATGATTAATGACTACATTATGATAGTATAATGTAAAATAAAAAAAAGTAAAGATAAAAATGGCTGTAACGAGCAATAGTAAAAATGATTTAGAAAAATAAAAGAGTACTAATATATAATAAAAATTGTAATTATATAAAGTCGTAAATAATCTTTATTTTGACGTATATAATACTCTTTATTATCTAGTTAAGAAAGTTTATATCAACCGTTTTATTAGCTAATTATTTTCTTTGACAAACAGATCATCCACGATCTTTTTATGCTGAATCTTAAGTAAAAGTGTAAAAAAAAATAGAGGATCGATTAAGCAGATTTGTTAGAAGGTATATCAGCAGACATGTAGTAAAATAAAATACCTTTATCAAGTGTTATTAGAATTGAATATTATGCTAGATTAACGATTCCAAAGACAAGCAAATAGTGATGCTATTTTATATCCGTTGTCATCAAAAATGGGTAAAAATTTGTACAATCAACGTTGAGTGTATCGATAGTATGGTAGATTTATTGACAAATAATCAAAATTATAAATATAGAGTTTGATGGGGGACGGAAAAGTTAACTATATTAAGTAAATTTTATTATGATAACTATATAAGAGAAGTGTATTAGATTTTAGCCAGACGATTAGTACTAGCTTCATCAATATAAGGTTTCATATATTACAATATATAAAACTGTGATGTTATGGTTTTTATGTAAATAATAAATTTGATATTGCCATTATATATTTATATAATTACTTGTATCATAAGCAATTTCAAATTTAAGCCAACGTTTCTATTAAAATATAGGTATTATCAAATCATTAATCATATCCATATCCATATTTATACATGTATTGATAATTACCATATGCTGATTTTGATATAATGTTATGCTTGTAGTATATTTATTATACTACTTGTATTTGATAGGGTTAGAAAAAAATTAAAGAGAATTCACTTACCGTGCGAATAAATATAAATATTGTTAATAATAATAATTTTAGAAACATGAACATATAGCTGCAGTCTTATTTTTTAATATAATACTTCAATAAATATATACATAATAACAACAACAAAGTAAGAATAAAAGATAAACAGAGAGATTTCTATTTATTTTAAATATTTTAAAAGCATTTATTGTTAGCACCTTCAGAAATTGGAGCGTGGACATCATTTTTACTACAGCATTCAGTTAAATCATTTATATAACTTCCTGTGTTTCTACAACATACAGAATATTGGCAAGAGCTTTTACCACCACCTACACAATTACCATTGCATTTACATGCTTGACCAATACTTTTTACATATCTTCCATTGTTACATTGTTCTTTTACTTGACATTTTGGAGTAAATATAAATGATCCATCATTTTCTCTATAAATTTCTTCGTCTACAATATACTATCTTTACATTCATCATTAATGCATTTACTATAACAAGCTTAATCAATTTTTGATGATAAGCTTAACGTAACAAAAATGAAAGATAACAATAACAAATAGTTTTCATTTTTTTTAAGAATACGATTAAGAAAAAGAAAAGCAAGAAATAAATAGACAAAAGAAAACTTCGGTGCTTTTATTAAAAAGGAAATATAAGGAGAATTATATTCATAAATCCATGAAGCACTAGCTTTTGTATGGAAATAGGAAACCACTTTTCATTAGCGCTGCTCTGGATAATTTTGCTGGATACAGTCTTTATCAAGTTCCGAGTAGTTAGGAAAACATATTTACTTTTCTGGGTTGTTTTTCTTCTTTCCTTCCCTCTTCAAGGTAAATTTTTAATGCATTTTTCATAAAAATAATTACTTTTATGGGTAGAATTTTTTATGTAATTTCTATTAGAGTTACCTAAGTTCTGATTGTTCACTAATTGATTATCTATTGCGGACAGCTTTAAAAAACATTTGGAATGCGCCATGCAAGTTAAAAATAAAGATCTTCTCTCCTGTATATATGTGCCATTCACTGTTCACCCCTTAAAACGAACCTCTAAAGGTTCATAATGATGATCGTTTTGCTAAATAAATAAAATTGAGTCATTAAATAAAATAAAATAGTTTTGAATATCGAAATTCAACTTGGGAGTAATATAAAATTTATATACATATTTCTTTTTCTTTTTTTTGAAGATTGCCACCACCAAAGCAAATAAAAGAGCTCGCGGCTTTAAGTTATAGAAGAATAAAATCATGAACACAATTGGAATGTTTTTTGAAGAAAATATAGGTCAAATTTAAAAGTTACACAAAAGTATCGTAGTTTCAAATATTTTTATATAAAATATCAAATTTTTTACATAAACTATTTCTTTTGAAATATTATAAAGAAAAAATGAAAGTTTTATTAATTTTAAGTACAGTGTTTGTTTTAAAAGCTTTTACTCAAGAATGTGGACCTTTACAATAAAAAAGCTGTGACGAATTTGCAAACAAGCACAAGATGAGCATTTGTGAAAAGGACTACTGCTGCTTTTCTGGCCATATTGACGTTGATGACGAAGGTGAATTTTATGTATGCGATACCAACTGTATTAATGATACAGTTGAAGCTTGTAATAGCTTTTTGAATGCTCATGGAAAAATTGGATTTTGTGGTTATTCTTACCTACCTAAAGCTCATTGTGAATTAAAATAAATAGGCTATTAAACCCTAAAATATAAATGAAGCCTTATAAATTGAATAAATTATATACAATTAAAACTTTTTAAAAAATTAATTTGTTAAAATTGCAAAATAGTTTGCGAAAATATTAGTTGATTTTTTATTTAGTGATTCAAATAACGATCCCCTTTATACTACTTAAATACTTTAATTGGAGTATAAACGATAATATTATTGTTGTAAGATTATTTTTAGTTTGTATGATAAATATAATTTTATAAAAGGTATATATGAACGATGGAATTTAAATTTTTTATGTGGCCATCCCTATACACCTCTTTGAAGTTTATCCTTCCCATAAATACTGAGATGAAAAAAATCATATATATATATATGTAACAGTTTTATTAAGAAAAAATAATAGCTTTGATTGTAAAAAAAGTTATATATTTTTAAAAAAAGAGGATTATTTTTTTTCTTCAAAAAAAGCATAACTCTTCATTTTTTTTAAAAAAAACATTTACCATTTAGGTTCATGTTTATAAGTAGTTTATATAGATAATAATAACAGGGAAAACCGAACAAATAAATAAAAAAGTTGCTATTGTATTTTTTTGAAGATCAGAATCAATAGTAATAAGGATATCAACTTTTTAGTTTTTACTTCCAAACGTAAACTTATATATTAATTGCGTGAGGTTTTAAGATAAAACTTATAAATACTTAGATATTTATAATTATATATATAATGAGCCATTTATAACAATACCAGCATATTTATTCATAATTCTTTATGTAAACCATATTAATCGAAATAAAAAATAAAAAGTAGTATTTTAATTATATACTGTACAATCCATAGCTAATATACAAGCACAATTTTTACGCAAGTTAGCAATATTGCCATCAATGACAATTTTTATTTTGGAATCTTGTAGTGTAATCATGGCCATTGAATACAAAAGTATTGTTATCAGGTTTAACAAAGTTTTTTCCGAAAGCTAGCTTAAAAAAAAACAAGAGCCAATTTTCCCAATGTAATATTACTCTATCTAACGACTATTGTTACAGCTGTTTTTTCGACTATATCCGTTTTAAAATTGGTACCAATAAAAAGCGCGTTTTAATTCATAGGAGTTTGACAAAACGATGCAGCCGCAAACACTAGTAATATCAATACTATTTTTTTAAGCATATTGGAACAGATTAATAATAATAAAAAAACGATTCTATTTCTTTCTATAGTGAATTGTATTATTTTTATTTTTCAATTTTTTTGAAAGGAAATGACTTGTACAATCTTTATTTTTAAAGAACATATCATAGGAAAATAGATCATTACTTCATTTTTATAGCTCATCTAAAAATGATTATTAAATCAATTACCAAAGTAAATATATATGCAGTATTTTCGATTCATTTCGCCACATTTTTTTTAAATGGCTTTTTCTAAATTTTAGTGTTCTCATTTTTTTTCAACTTGTGAATTTTTTCGCTTGCATACTGCTGTCCTTTGTTATTTTTTATTTTTTATTTTTAATTATTTTAGTCATTTTGATCGAAGATTATAACCTCCCAATAAATAATTTCACACTTACAAAAAAATATTTATTTATAAAATCTACTTTAGGGGCGAATATATTTTACTTTGATTTGGTGTTCTGATACGTTTATAAACCATTATGAAGTTCTTAATTTTGTTATATTTTATATCATACTTCTTCAATGCCGTGGTATTAGCTGGTGAATGCAACCAAAAACAGGCTCAAAGTTGTAGAGAATTTACAGATAAATGAGGTATGGGGAAATGTGAAAGGAAACAACATGATAATCATATTGGCCAGTGTTACAATTCATATAATCTATCTGCATCAATTATATATGGAAGAAAGGTAGTTAAGGCTTGTGGAGAAACAATGTGTAAAACTATTTAGTTTCATTTTAAGATAATAAACATGTCTAAAAAAAACATTTTTATTTTATTTTATTTTTTTTATTTTCTCTTTTAACTATTATAAATTATGTAATATTTAATAAATTTCTATTTTGTGTCTCAAAAGGCTTTTGATTTTATGTTTTTTTTTTTTACTTTCTATCTTTAGTTAAAGAGATGGAAGCAGTAATGAAAAGCAAATAGCATCTTGTGACAAATTAGTGAATGGCAGATTCTATTTATTAATTCCACATACGCGTAGAGGTGAGATTTGAATGTTTGACTACAAATAAAGATAGATTAAATTTAAGTATAATAGTATAAAAAAAAAAGTAGGATAAATAATATAGTTATGCTAATTTAGGAAATGGAAAATTTGATGAGCATTGTAGGAGATCGAGCGTAATTACGAAGATATCATTTGACTGTAGGATAATTGAAAGACTTGCGCACAAAGTTATCTCTAGAATTTTAATCAGATGTATTTGTTGAATTAGATATAATTTAATTAAACAGAGGATGGGTTTAAGATGTATCTCTTCATGTACATTTACAAAATTACTATTACTAAAAATACAGATGTTCGCCCATAGCCTTTTGATTAAGATTTTTTTTATTTTATTTTTTACTAAAAAAATAAAAAGAAAATATAATTGTAATTTAATTTTCGTACCTTTTATAAAGTATAATATAGAGTAATGCAAGGTTGAATTCATCATGATAGTGTATCAAAATATTCCTTGTCTATGTTAAATTTCCGGTGCCTTTTCCAAACACAGTATAGTATTGTTGTAAAGAGGATTTCCACTTGTTTCTTTATCTTGATTTCAGGTGATTTTAGATTTTAAATCCTAATTGAAAAACCAAATCCTTGGATAGTAAAATTTAGCCTTTTTTCTATTTATCTATTAAATGTATCATTTTTAAGTACTATCTTCCCCTCCCTCTCTTCCTCTTCCACTCCCCCAATTTTTTTTTATAGTGGTTGTTATTTTATTTTCTTTTTCACTTGTTTCTTTTTTTTTTGTAGTTTTCTTCATTGACTTATATTTTTTAAAGGATAAAAAATAAAAACTACCTAATGGCAATTCTATTTAATAACAACATTCATCTTTTATTCCTACATAAATACAATATATACAAAATTAATCATTGAGACGTTTGGAACTGGTAATAATTGTATATGAAATGCGCGTTTGAAAAAATAAAAAATAAAAATAATAGGTGGTGAGAAAAAATAAAGAAAAAAAAGATAGACAAAAAGACGCGGGTAGCTGGAAGTTATTTTTAATTTTAATCGCCTAAATGGCATTTTTTTTTATATGGTTCCCGCGCCTTTTAATCTCTTTTTGCATGAATATTGATCCAAAATGTCGGGTACTTTACCTTTTTTATTAGTTTTATTTTTTTTTTTGTCATGGGAACAAAAAAAAGAAGAGAAGGACGTGATAAAACCAAACTTATAGTTAGATAAAGTTCATGATATTAAAAAATTACTAGATATAGTTGCTAATTAAGAAGATAAGTAGATAGAAAAACCGGATTTTGAACATCATTCTTAAAAACCACTTTTTTTTTTGTTCTGTTTTGTTCTCTCTCTTTACGTTTTTACACACTTTTATTACTTTTATCTTGGTTGATTATTGTTATTGCTCTATTGTGGCTACTGTTGGTCCTCCTATTTTGGTCTCTTCTACTATTTCTGCTGTCTCTCTACCAACAGTAAAAGGTGCTTATGACCAAGAAGAAGAATATGAAGATATTGATAATGATGATAATATATTGAAAAATCTGAAAAAGAATAAAATGATGAAGAAAATAGTAACAATGGTGATATCTGCAAGTAAAGGTAAATTGGCTTTCTTAGCAATAAGTTGAAAGTCATTTAAACAAGCTGCCTACAAAAACAAACGATGGTAATGATGTTGGTGATGATAACTAAAAGTCAAGCAAATAATCAAGAAGCCAATACTTTTTTTAATCCTGCCTCCTCTCCTTCCTCCTTCTCCGTTCCATCCTCCTCCTCCTCTCCTTCTGCCTCTATAACTTGGGCTTTTCCTTCCCTTTCCTGTGGTGTCAAAAACATCTATCAATAATAATAATATATTTGAAGATGACATCCTTCAAGATTTTGCTGATATGGGTTACCAATAAATGTTTCACTCCTTTCGTTTTTTCGCTTTCTCTTTCCCCATTTGGTATTAGGTGAGTTTGTCGATACAACTTCTGTCCCTCGACCTGGTATCTCTTGGTATGAATGCAATCATATATTGGCTGGTTACCTTCCCTCTGTCTCCCTTGGTAATGGAAAAGAATGAAAGCTTCAGCTTTCGGTATTCCTTTGTTCCATTTTGTTGGAAAACTCGATCCTGTGCTTCTATCCATTGTGGCCTTATTGATGTCTGGATCAACTCAGATCTTCAGAGGTTGAAGATATGGTAATACACTGCCTATGGATTGCCTGGTATTACATTGCCTGTGTGTGTGTTTTTCCTCTGGTTTTATAGCAACCGCCTTGGCTACTATTTCTTTGGCTTGACATGTTTTAGAACATTATTCGGGCGAAGACCATCTACTCTGGGATGAAACAGTAAGTATTTTTTTTCTTTTATTTAAAATAAAATAAAATAAAATAAAATAAAATAAAATAAAATAAAATAAAATAAAATAAAATAAAAAAATAAAAAATAAAAATAAAAAAAATAAAAAAAATAAAAAAATAAGAAAAATAAAATAAAATAAATGAAAAGAATAAAAAAAATAATAAAAAGAAAAATAAAATAAAAAAAAAAAAAAAAAAATAAAAAAGAATAAGAAAAAAAAAATAAAAAAAAAATAAAAAGAATAATAAAATAATAAAAAGAAAAGAATAAAAATAAAAAATATAAGAATAAAATAAAATAAATGAATATAATAAAATAAAAAAGTAAAATAAAATAAAATAAAATAAATAAATAAATAAAAAAAAAAAAAAAAAAAACATTACAAAAATATATATATATGCACACAAACATATACCTATGTTTGCTAATATGTATTCATATATAGTAACAGCTTGACTAAATACTATATATTATTTATTTTACCATCGAGTTATCTCTTTAATTAATACATATATAAATACTTATTTATATATGTATTAGTTATAGAGATAGCTTGATGATAGTTATAATTATTTTTTGATCACACACTCTTTTTTTTTTTTTTAGATCAAAAATAATTATAACTATTAGGTACACTCTCCTTTGGTTCTAACCTGAATAATTGAAATCAAGGTCAAATAGCCATAGAAGCACGAAAAAAGGCGTTTGTTTAAAACTAGAAGAACAATAGCTAGACTTAAAGTAGGTGTAAAGTGTACTACCTTTCTTCTGGTTCAAGGTCTGTTTCTGTCAGCTCAATAGGTGCTCATATGGGAAGAAATGCAGGTCAAGCAAATACAGTAAAATTGGAATTGGATTAGCTTGTAAAGTTAGAACTGGATTTCTTTTCTCCCTTGCCCTGGTGAACTGATATGGTATCTTGATCACTTATGTTTTGTACTTCGCTGTCAAGAATACTAGGTAAATTATAAAACAATCAATGTATCCAAAGTATACTAATACCTCGTTTATCCGCTTATCCATTCACCCATATCAGCAAGTATGGCACCGCAGAGTACTCCCTCTTTCACCAACATCATTTCATCAAAAAAAAAAAAATACAAAAAAATCATCACCATTATCGTCATTGTTATTATTTTCTTGTACATTATAACTTTATTCACTATGATTATATCAATATTTCTGAATCACCATATCTTCATTATTCTTATACTACTATACTCAAGTTATTATACATTCAAGGTTATTATATTCAAACTATTATATCTTCATTATTACTATACTACTATATTCTAGCTATTATACCTTTATTATTATTATTATTGTATCTTTACTTCTTAATTTTAAAATCATCTATTCTATTATTTTATTATTTTTATCATTATTTTTTTAATTTTTTAATTCTTTATTATTTGCTTTATACTACTACCAAATATATTATTTATTTTTATTATATTTATTATCAAATATATTATTAACTTGTATTATACTTATTATTATTAATTTATATATGCGTGTATGTCTTTTAATAATAAAAAAGTTCGCGCTGTGTTATATTATTATTTTATTATGGTGTTGTGACCTACTTTTAAGAAAATAATTCAATTATTTTTTCATTATGTATACTTACATATAAGAAAAATAATCAAGTCAAAGATTAAAATATAAATCATATTATATTAGGTTATTTAGAAAAAAATAATAAAATTGATAATGGCAAAATATGTTTTTGGATGGCTATTTCCATTTTAAGAAATTGGAAAGTCCACTATTTTTTTGAAAATATATTCTTTTTTAATTTTTTCTCCCTCCACTATACCTTTTTTTTTATATATATATTTAAATAGTAATGTATTTTATATTATTTTTCCTTAACTTCTAAGAATATAAGTGAAAATAGAAAAACTACGCTGATTATTCAATAGAAAGGTAATAAAATAAAAAGCCTAAAGTTAAAATAAGTAGAAATACGTAGTTTAGATATAAAATAGAATTAAAATAAAATTTATGGTAAAAGTTCTGAAAATGAGAAAAGCTTGTTTTTTATTGAATTAAAAATAAAATTGAATTTGTATGGTTTTTTTAGATCACAAAATATTATTAAAGTTATTACTAAAGGCAAGTTGATATAATAGTAGTTAAGGATTATTTCATTCTCAGATTACTCCTTTTTAAACCTTTTCCTTTTAACTCTCAAGTCCTATCATATTTTTCATCAAATTTGACAATTCCCATGAAAAATTAATATTACTTATTTGGATTTGATCGACTATTTAAAAAGTATAAATACTGGTATTTTGTTGAGAACGAAATAAAAAATCACGCTTTACTTTGGTTTTTTTTTTTTTTTTTTTTTTTTTTAAAAGAAAAAAATATATATAAATCGAAATGAATATTAAACTTGCTATAATAATTGTGATGTCATCTACAATTTCCATTGCTTTAGGTAAAGGTTTTGGTGAGACTTGTTCAATAAGTACAAATACTGAAGGTAACGGTGGTATGGTAGGTGGTTACACTCATTGTGATGAATTAGGGATAGAATGTACTGCGGATGACTGTGACCCTGGATTAGTTTGTGGACAAGATAATAAATGCAAACTTGATCATGGAGCGAAATGTAAAACAAACGATGAATGTAGTTATCCTCTTTGTTTTGAAGGGGAATGTAGTTGGGAAAATGGTCCAGGCGCACAATGCAAATTACATCGTGATTGTTATGGTGGTTTAATATGCAAAGGAGGAATTTGTGGACATAGAACCTATAAAAATCCCGGTGAAACATGTACAAGTGAAACTGAATGTGAATTTGGATGTATAGGAGGTAAGTGTAGCACACCTTCTAGTAAAGGTAGTTGTAGTAATGATTCCGAATGTCCATCTGGTAACAAATGCGTATGTGGAAGCTGTTGTGCTGGTAGTGTATCAGAATGCGCTAAGGCTGCGAGAGGTTCAGGAAGTTTTTGTTAATAAGAATGGTAGTTTTTTTTACAAGTGTATAGAATAATTGTTTTAGATTCTTTTCTCTATCGTTTTTATTATAATGAAATAATGTCATTGGTTAATCCGTATACACTTATAATAATTTAATACATTTAATAAATTTAATGCCATTTACTTTTCTTGTTTATTAATTGAAAGATAAAAAATTCAATGTCTATGTTAAAAATAAAAAATAAGTAATTAAAAAGAAAAGAATAAAATATAAAAAATATTGTTTATTTATTACTAGTATTATTACTATTTACTTTGGATTAACCAGCCGTACTTCTTATTATGCATTCGAGTGTTTTAACAAATTATATTAGAATTTATTTCGACACAAGAATTATCTATTTAGTCATAAAATTACAAAAGAAGATATTCTTTTATTATTTATTGGCAAAAAATTAAATATAAAATTGGTGCGAATATCAACAACGAAATGATCTTCACTATTTAAAGAAAATGGTTAAGATAAAAAATGGAATTAATAGATAGAAGAAAATTTCGGCATCTTTGTTAAAAAGGAAATATGGATACATGGATAATATTCAATAAATGGATATCATATTCTGCTTAAAAAGGAGCATTAGGAGTATAGTTATACTATTCACTGTGATAAAAAATGGAATTAAAAGTATTGAAAAAGATTGAATCATTAAATGAATTGTTTTTTTAAAAATAAAATAAAATATAATAAAATAAATTTATTACTTGTTAAAATAGGTTGGCTGCACATAGACGTCGTAGTCTCTCCTTTTTAGCCTTTTTAAATACAAAAATAAAATAAATTACTGGACACAAACATTGAAATCCTTAATTAGCCAATATATTGAATTTGTCTTATTATGTTAACATATCTAGGAACCAACGGCAAATATTATAGAAATGTTTGTATTTTCGGAAATAAGTTTTAATTTTTTTATATATCTGCATATATTTTCATTTATATAACTATATGAGTAGATGTAAATTATATTTTAGTTTTTTAATTTTTAATCTTTTTCAAGTTGATAAAATTAATATTAAATGATACAAGATAATCAAAACAAATTGCTTAATAAAAACAACCAAAATGACTTGCAAAATATTTTTAGTGTATTAAATACTCTACCCAAAGTACAATACAAAAGTTTTTAGACAACAATATCTTATAAATCCCATTTTAAACTTGGTAAAAAGTAAATAATTTACAACAAGAGGTACATATGGTACATTAAATATTGAATCAGTATATGAGCTCTATGGATACTCTACCATTCATATTTACAGGCAATCCTATGTTGCCATATTTTAGTGTTTTATTTTCTACACAAGATAAAATTTCACCAGCATTATATCAACGACAGTCTATTTAAATAGAAAGAAAAAAAAAATGCAAGAGTGACAGCCATGGAGTTTCTAAAACAAAACTTTTAGAACCCATATATGATTATTGAAGGCTTGAAAACATAGAAGCTATTATAAATTCAGAATCATTTAATGAGGACGCTTATATGGAAAATACGTATCAGAATATATAGGAAACTATAGAGTAACTACCCGAGGGATAGATTTGGCTATTTTAGTTGGAAAAACATTGATGATGTAGTTCTTTGGAATATGATGTATGTTGTAAATAGCGAAGGCGAAAGATAAAGTGTGTCTTTTTCAAGTTGTATTGACAATTGACTACTAAAATTATGTTGAAAAAAAAAAAAAAAAAAAAAAAAAAAAACAATTAACAACAAAATGATATACTTCAGGAACAAAAGAAAATCGGAAGACGACGTGTCAACAACATCAGATACAGTAACAATATCAGACGCAAGAAGTTTTAGAAAGTTAGAAGTAGTAGATATTTCAGGGATAGAAGGGGTATTGAAGGCAGTAGTATTAATAGCAGTTAAAGCAATATAATAATAGCAATAATAATAATAATAATAATAATAATAATAATAATAATAATAATAATAATAATAATAATAATAATAATAATAATAATAATAATAATAATAATAATAATAATAATAATAATAATAATAATAATAATAATAATAATGATAATGATAATAATAATGATAATGATAATGATAATTAAAAGGCAATTTCTATTTAATTATATATATATATATTTACTTTATTCCTTATCCCTCTTTTTAAGTAAATATAATATTGATAATAAGATTAAATGAAATATCAAATTACAATGGTTTTTACAGCTAATATTTCATTTATTATTATAATCTTTTTTACTACCATTATCATTTTATATTATTTTTATTTATTTGAATAGTATTATTTAATATATACACAACTACAGCAAAAAAAAAAAAAAAAAAAAAAAAAGAAAAGAATTCTGATATACGTTTTTTTTTTTTTTTTTTTTTTTTTTTTTGTATCAGTGAATTCCTTTTTTAAATATATACGTCTCACTATATATCCTTTTATTATTTTAAAAAAAATTAACACAAACCAATTTTTACTAAAAATTTAACTTCTAAAACCATTTTTTAATACATTGTATGGTTTCTATTTATCTATTAAATGTACATACTGAATCATATTTTTAAAATTAAATAAACTGTATAACACGTATAGTGTTGTATTTAACAAAAATAGTAATATTGAATGACTCATAATTTACAATACGCTTATACTACATATGGGATGCTCGGTATTTACTATAGAAAAACTATTATGTACTCGACAATATAAAATTCCTACGTTATCAATATTATTATATATTTTAATCTAACAAAGTGGTTTATTTTTTATTAAAAATAAGTAATTATTGTAATAAAATAGTTACTGGTTCATTTTACCACGTTTACATCATATACTGATACAAGTTTCACAGAAAGTACTGTCATCCAGAGTTCGTTTGTTTAACTTTTTTTTATCTTTTTTTTATCACTTTTTTTTTTTTACTAATAAATCATATTTTTTTCCATTTATCCATTTATTTTTTAGGATTCTCTCTCCCATTTTTTTTTTTTATGGTCTAAATTTTATTTTCCATCTATTTCTTTTTTCTGTAGTTTTCTCTATTGATATATATTTTTTAAAGAATAAAAAATAAAAACCACCTAATGACAACTCTATTTAATAATAACATTCATCTTTTGTTCATACATAAGTACAATATATACAAAAGTAATCGGTAAAAAGTTTGGGACTGGTAATATATATAAAATACGCGTTTGGAAAAATAAAAAATAAAAATAATAGGTGGTGAGAAGAAAAAAGAAAAAAAAATAAACAACAAGACGCGGGTAGCTGGAGGTTATTTTAAATTTTAATCGCCTAAATGGTGTTTTTTTTCATGTGGTCCCTGCGCCTGTTACTTTATTTTTGCATGAATATTGATCCAGAACGTCGGGTATTTAAACTTTTCTTTTTTTTTATTAGTTTTAGTTTTTTTTTTACGTAAAAAAAATAATATAAAATAATATAAAATAAAATAAAATAACATGCTCTCATAGTTTTTTTTATTCTAAAAAGAAGAAGAAGAAAAAAAACAAAGAGGAAGAAAAAAAAAAGCGAAAAAAAAAGAAGAAAAAAAAAAAAAAAACTGATTTTTGCATGAATTTTTTTTTTTTTTTTTTGGTCATGGGGACAAAAAAAAGAAGAGAAGGACGTGATAAAATCAAACTTATAGTTAGATAAAGTTAATGATAATAAAAAATTACTAGATATAGTTGACAATTAAGTAGATAAGTAGATAAAGAAATTAGATATTGAATTTCGTTCTTAAAAACCGCTTTTTTTTGTTGTTCTGTTTTGTTCTCTCTCTTTACGTTTTTATACACTTTTTATTACTACTTTTATTACATTTAACTTGACTCGCTATTATTATTATTATTTTACTATGTCTACCATTGCTTTCTACCCTGCTGAATCATATCCTGACAAGGTAATTGGTTAAAACTATCGAACTGAATCTATTGTTAATAATGGTTACATATGTCAAAAACATTATGCATTTATTGACTTTTTTTCTTTTTCTTTTGTAATTAGGATGATGATACTATCATGGACCATACTAGTAAGTTACATATTAAAAAGTTAATAGATAAGTCTAAAATAATATATAACATAATAACCTTTTTAACTTTCTTTACTATTATTGCATTCCTATGGTATATTTTTTATATATAATAGTCTACAAAGATAGTATGGTCTACTATTGTAAGTATTAAATACTATTATTAATAGAATTATTTGCATATAAAAAGTATTTATTATTAAAACTAATCACTATTCTATTTACTTGTTTTTTTTCTATGTTGCTTATTTTACAACCAGTTGAAGGCGACTGGGTTGAAGGTGGTGAAGTTAGAGACTATGAAGTCGAATGTAAGTTTGTTTTTCCTATGCTTTTTTTTTCTCATAATATATATAGTAAACCCACAAATATTTACTAACTCTATTGCTATTTTTATTTTATCTATTTTAGATTTTTATGATGAAGAACAAAACCAAAGTAAGAATATATTATAGCTAATTTAACATTACTCTTATTAACTCTTATTTCTACTTTTTTCTATTCTATTAGTTGGTGTTCGTACTGTACTCCCACCTTTAAACAGCGCCGTGGAAAGGGCTGAATGGTGTTCCAATAAAGATTATGTTCTTCCTTTAAATGAAGACATAATAGAACATCTTTGTCAAGATATTGCAAAGATGAGCCTCCAAAATCTTTGCTATGGCCCCGTTCACCGTGTAGCAAGACGCCATTTGGCTCATGACACTAGACATTTGGTTGTCAAAAAACCAATTGCTCGCTCTCCTCCTTCTCGTCGCCCTGGTTCTCATTCTCTTGAAACCACCGTCATGCTTTCCATTCTTCTTTCTTCCCCTCCTCCTTCAGTTTTCGCTGCTACCACTACTCCTCCTCCTACTCCTCCTTCTCCTACCTCCTCTACCTCCTCTACCTCCTCTACCTTTTCTACCTCCTCTGCCTCCTCTGCCTCTTCTACCTCTTCTGCCTCTTCTACCTCCTCTGCCTCTTCTGACTCTTTTGACTCTTTTGACTCTTCTGTTTCTTCTGTTTCTTCTGCTTCTTCTGCTTCTTCTACTATTTCTGCTGCCTCTTTACCAATGGTAGAAGATAGCTATGGTCAAGAAGAAGAGTGTGATGATAGTGAAGATGATGATGAAGTCTATGAAGACTGTTTATTCTTTGATCAAGAAGAAAAACATGATTACACAAATTCTTCATATTCTGAAACCTTTGAATATGACCAAGAAGAATATGAAGAATTTGACTATTATAAATATTATCAAGATTATGAACAAAATAATCAAGAAGAAAATGATAATAATGATGACAATGTTTAACTTCTGCTCTTCTTTTCCTTTCTCGTCCTGTGGTGCCACAAACATCTGTAGATGTTTTTGAAGATGACTTCCTTCAACGCTTTGCTGATATGGGTTACCATTAAATCTCGCTCTCCTTTCTCTCTCCTTCCCATTTGGTATTAGTTATTTTTGTAGATACAACCTCTGGTCCTTGGTATGGTATCTCTTGATATATGAATGCAATCATATGTTGACTGGGTTCCTTCCCTCGGTCTACCTTGGTAATGGAAAAGAATGAATGTTTCAGCTTTCGTTTTTCTTTGTTCCGTTTTGTTGGAAAACTTGGTCTTTGTTTCTATTCATTGTGACCCTATTGATGTCTGGCTGATCTCAGACCCTCAGGAATTGAGGGTTTGGTAATACGCTGCCTATGGATTGCCTAGTATCACATTGACCTTATTTGTTATTTTTATTTTATGTCTGGTTTTACTTTAGAACAACCGTCTTGGCTACTTCTTTGGCTTGATATGTTCTAGAACTTTATTCGGGTGAAGACTATCTACTATGGAATGGAAAAGTAAGTATTATTTTTTTTATTTTTCACAAATTAATTAAAAAACAAAAAAACAAAAAAAATAAAAATAAAAAATAAAAAATAAAAAATAAAAAATAAAAAATAAAAAATAAAAAATAAAAAAAATAAAAAAAATAAAAAAAATAAAAAAAATAAAAAAAATAAAAAAATAAAAAAAAAAACATTACAAAATTATATATATGTGTGTGTATGAATATATCTACGTTTGTTAATATGTATTAATATATAGTAACAGCTTGACTAACTAGCATATATATTATTTATTTTGCCATCGAGTTATCTCTTTAATTAATACATATATAAATAAATATTTATATATGTATTAATTAAAGAGATATCTTGATGATAGTTATAGTTATTATTTGATCACACACTCTTTTTTTTTTAGATCAAAAATAATTATAACTATTAGGTACACTCTCCTTTGGTTCTAACCTGAATAATTGAAATCAAGGTCAAATAACTATAGAAGTAGTTCGAAAAAAGGCGTTTGTGTAAAACTAGAAGGTTAATGACTAGGCTTAAAGTAGGTGTAAAGTGTACTACCATTCTTCTCAATCCTGACCCAGGGTCTGTTTCTGTCAGTTCAATAGGTGTTTACATGAATAGAAGTATGGATCGAGCAAGTACATCAAAATTGGAACGAGACTGACTTGTAAAGTTGGAATTGGAATTCTTTTCCCTCTTGCCTTGGTAGGTTGATAAGGTTTCTTAGCTCACTTATGATTTGCACTTCATTATCAAGAATACTAGATAACCTATGGAACAGTGATTGTATCTATTAAATAGCTAATATCTTATCTATCCGCTTATCCATCCACCTATATCAGTAATTATAGCACCACAGAGTATCCTCTCTTCCGCCAACATCATCTCATCAAAAAAAAAAAAAAAAAAAAAAAAAAAATACAAAAAATCATTATTAAAATATTACTATTGTCATCATTGTTATTATTTTCTTCTACATTTTAACTATATCCATTATTATTATTTATTATATCTAAATCAGTATACCTTCATTATTACTATATTTCTATACCTTAACTATTATACCTTGATTATTATTATTACCATCTTTATTCCTTAATTTTAAAATCATCTAAAACTATTACTTTATTATTTTAATCTTCATTATATTTAATTTTTAAATCCTTTATTATTATTATTTTATTATTTGCATTATTTTTTTACTAAATCTATAATTAATTTGTATTATATTTATTTTCAAATCTATTATTAATTTGTATAAGTGCATTTTTTTTAATAAAAAAAGTTTACATTGTGTTATATTATTATTTTATTATAATGTTGTAACCCATTTCTAAGTAATTCAATTTTTTTTTTTTTTCAAAATGTATACATACATATAAAAAAAATAATCTAGCCAAAGATAAAACGATAAAAGGTATCATACTAGGTTATTTTTTTAAAAAAATAATGAAAGTGGTAATGACAAAATACGTTTTTGTATGGCCATTTCCATTTTAAAAATTTTGAAAATTTACTATTTTTTTTTAAAAATACTTTCTTGTTTAATTCTTTCTCTCTCTACTTTACATTTTTTTTTTTTTTTTATTTAAATAGTAATATATATATTTTTTTTGTTTATTTTTTTTTTTTTCTTAACTTCTAAGATTATAAGTGAAAATAGAAAAACTATACTGATTATTCAATAGTGAGGTAATAATATACTCAATTATATAATAATAGAAGACGTAATTATAACAAAAAACTGATTGAGCATGTATAAATATAATAATATAAGCTTAGGATTTTTTTTTATTATATTACATGATAGCTAACCACTTGTTTTTATAAAATATATAAACCTACTTTATACGAGCGTATTGTAAGAAATTTCTGAAAGTAAGATTAAAATATACTTAAATCTGATTGTTATTTTTACTAACTATTACTATATTTTGATTTTAGCAATTATTTTTAAAAAATATAAAGGTTGATGTTCTATCGAATATTAAATAACGGCCATATTTTTTTTACCTTTGCTTCAATATTATCTTTGATTTTAAGGATTAAAAGCTAGATTAACTACTGGGCATTTTACTTACCTAAGAATATTTATTTTAAAAAAATAAAATAAGTTTAGGTTTTATTATTATTTAAAACATAATTATATTAGCAGTTAGTTTTTCAAATTTTGAAAAGGAAATCTGCTTATTCTAAGGGGAATATGGCTGAAAAAAGAAAATTTTGTCAATTTAGAGACTTATCCCAAAATGCTATTAATTCGAATCTAAAATTCTTTTCTATTTTATTATTATTTTTATTATTATTTTACTTTATAAAAAAAAAAAAAACCAGATTATTTCCTTTTTAAAAAAGTTTTTATTGATGATATACATTTTTTCTTTATTTCATAATGCTAATATTAAACAAAATATAGAGATAAAAAAGTAGACAGTGCTATTTAATGTTTTTTCCAACAAATATTAATATTTAGTAGTAAATACTATTTTTATTATTATTATTATTATTATATATTCTTTTTGAAATAATTGGTCATTTAGTTTCTATATTATTCAATGGATTCTTATTTTAATGTTCTACTTCAAGGCATTTTGTTACTCTTTTTTCTCTTCCAATGTTCAAATAAACATCACCAGTTTCAAAGTATCTTCCATCCATATCTTCCGTAGTGAGTCCACTATTGAATGGTTTAAGAAAATATCTGACTTGGCCGATATTAGTACCATCTGGCAATATACCACTTGCAATTTGTAGCTGATCTTTATATCTCACTAAACTACCAAGTTCATAACATCCCTCATTAGAACATTTTTGCACTATTACATCAAATCCATTGATGTGTCATCACCTCTAAAATAAATTTTAGTTTTGTCATCATTATCTGTTATTCAAAGTTCGTCCATAGTCCTTTGATTAAGAGTTTTTTTTTTATTAAAAAAAAGAAAAGAAAAAAAATATAACTGTATTTTAATTTTCATACCATTTATAAAGTATAATATAGAGTAGTGTAAGGTTGAATTCATCACTGATAGTGAGTCAAAATATTCCTTGTCTATATTAAATTTCCAGTGCCTTTTTCAAACACAGTGTAGTGTTGTTGTAAAGAAGATTCCCACTTGTTTCTTTTTCTTGATTTCAGGTGTTTTTAGATTATAAATTAGAATTTTTACATCCTTATTGGAAAACAAAACCCTTGGATAGTAAAATTTAGCCTTTTAAATTCATTATTTATTTCGTTACTTGGTATCTATTTATCTATTAAATGAAAATACTAGACTATTTTTTTTAAAAAAAGAAAAAAAACAAGCTGTATTGTATTTAGCAAAGAGAATAATATTAAATGACCTGGTAATTTATAATACACTTTATAGGAAGTTTTATATTTGTATAAAATCACTATTATCCACTTGATATTAAATTCAAATATGGTTAATATGATTTTGTTTTTTTGTTAAAAAAAAAAAACAACTCTTGTAATAAAATAGTTTCTAGTTTAATTTGCAATGTATGTATCATATACAAGGTTTTAAGTGAGTGCTGTTTTTTAGAATTCACATGTTTATTTATTTTTATTTTTTTATTATTGTACATTAGTCCATCTTTTTTTTTATGTACTAATGTCTTATATTTTAATATCCATCTTTATATTATTACTTTTTTTATACTAATTTATTATGTGTTTATATAAGTCCATCTTTTTTCTATTACCTTTTTGATACTGATGTATCATGGTTTTATATGACACCATCTATTTTCTATTACTTTTTTTATAAATGTATCACTTTGAAATACTCACTTCCCTCCCCTCTCTCCCCCAATTTTTTTTTTATAGTGGTCGTTATTTTATTTTCTTTTTCACTTTTTTCTTTTTTCTGTAGTTTCCTTTAATGATTTGTAATTTTTTAAAAAATAAAAAATAAAAATCTTTAAGTATAATTAATAATGGTTATTCATCTTTTATCAATATATAAATACAATATATACAAAAGTAATTATTAAAACGTTTGGAACTGGTAATAATTATATATAAAATGCGCGTTTGAAAAAAAAATAAAATAAAAATAATAGGTGGTGAGAAGAAAAAAGAAAAAAAGATAAGCAATAAGACACGGGTAGCTGGGGGTTATTTTTAATTTTAATCGCCTAAATGGTATTTTTTTTTTATATGGTTCCCGCGCCTTTTAATCCCTTTTTGCATAAATATTGATCCAAAATGTCGGGTACTTTACCTTTTTTATTAGTTTTATTTTTTTTTTTTGTCATGGGGACAAAAAAAAGAAGAGAAGGGCGTGATAAAACCAAACTTATAGTTAGATAAAGTTAATGATAATAAAAAATTACCAGATATAGTTGACAATTAAGAAGATAAGTAGATAGAAAAACCGGATTTTAAACATCATTCTTAAAAACCACTTTTTTTTTTGTTCTGTTTTGTTCTCTCTCTTTACGTTTTTACACACTTTTATTACTTTTATCTTGGTTGATTATTGTTATTGCTCTATTGTGGCTACTGTTGGTCCTCCTACTTTGGTCTCTTCTACTATTTTTGGTGTCTCTCTACCAACAGTAAAAGGTGCTTATAACCAAGAAGAAGAATATGAAGATATTGATAATGATGATAATATATTGAAAAATCTGAAAAAGAATAAAATGATGAAGAAAATAATAACAATGGTGATCACTGCAAGCAAAGGCAAATTGGCTTTCTTAGCAATAAGTTGAAAGCCATTTAAACAAGTCGCCTACAAAAACAAACGATGGTGATGTTGGTGATGATAACTAAAAATCAAGCAAATAATCAAGAAGCCGTTACTTTTTTTAATCCTGCCTCCTCTCCCTCCTCCTCCGCTCCATCCTTCTCCTCCACTCCATCCTTAACTTGGGCTTTTCCTTTCTCTTACTGTGGTGTCAAAAACATCTATCAATAATAATAGTATTTTTGAAGATGACATCCTTCAAGGCTTTGCTGATATGGGTTACCACTAAATTTTTCGCTCCTTTTGTTTTTTCGCTTTCTCTTTCCCCATTTGGTATTAGGTGAGTTTGTCGATACAACTTCTGTTCCTCGACCTGGTATCTCTTGATATGAATGCAATCATATATTGGCTGGTTACCTTCCCTCTGTCTCCCTTGGTAATGGAAAAGAATGAAAGCTTCAGCTTTCGGTATTCCTTTGATCCGTTTTGTTGGAAAACTCGGTCCTGTACTTCTATCCATTGTGGTCTTATTGATGTCTGGATCAACTCAGATCTTCAGAGGTTGAAGATATGGTAATACACTGCCTATGGATTGCCTGGTATTACACTGCCTGTGTGTGTGTTTTTTCTCTGGTTTTATAGCAACCGCCTTGGCTACTATTTCTTTGGCTTGACATGTTTTAGAACATTATTCGGGTGAAGACCATCTACTCTGAGATGGAACAGTAAGTATATTTTTTCTTTTATTTAAAATAAAATAAAATAAAATAATAAAAATAATATAAAATAATAAAAAAAATAAAAAAAAAAAAAAAAATAAAAAAAAAATAAAAAAAAATAAAAAAAATAAAAAAAAAAAAAAAAAAAAAAAAAAAAAAAAAAAATAAAAAAAAAATAGAAAAAAAAAAATAAAAAGAATAAGAAAAATAAAATAAAAAAAATAAAAAGAATAAAAAGAATAAAAAGAATAAAAAAAATAAAAAAAAAATAAAAAAAAAATAAAAAGAATAAAAAAATAATAAAAAGAAAAATAAAAAAAAGAAAAATAAAAAAAAAAAAAAGAATAAGAAAAATAAAATAAAAAAATAAATAAAAAGAACAATAAAATAATAAAAAGAAAAGAATAAAAATAAAAAATATAATATAATAAAAGAATAAAATAAAATAAAAAAATCATTACAAAAATATATATATATATGCACCCACACATATACCTATGTTTGCTAATATGTATTTATATATAATAACAGCTTGACTAACTAGTATATATATTATTTATTTTGCCATCGAGTTATCTCTTTAATTAATACATATATAAATATTTATTTATATATGTATTAGTTATAGAGATAGCTTGATGATAGTTATAATTATTTTTTGATCATACTCTTTTTTTTTTTTAGATCAAAAATAATTATAACTATTAGGTATACTCTCTTTTGGTTCTAACCTGAATAATAGAAATCAAGGTCAAATAGTCATAGAAGTACGAAAAAAGGCGTTTGTTTAAAACTAGAAGAACAATAGCTAGACTTAAAGTAGGTGTAAAGTGTACTACCTTTCTTCTGGTTCAAGGTCTGTTTCTGTCAGCTCAATAGGTGCTCATATGGGAAGAAATGCAGGTCAAGCAAATACAGTAAAATTGGAATTGGATTAGCTTGTAAAGTTAGAACTGGATTTCTTTTCTCCCTTGCCCTGGTGAACTGATATGGTATCTTGATCACTTATGTTTTGTACTTCGCTGTCAAGAATACTAGGTAAGTTATAAAACAATCAATGTATCCAAAGTATACTAATACCTCGTTTATCCGCTTATCCATTCACCCATATCAGCAAGAATGGCACCACAGAGTACTCTCTCTTTCACCAACATCATTTCATCAAAAAAAAAAAACAAAATACAAAAATACCATCACCATTATCGTCATTGTTATTATTTTCTTGTACGTTATAACTTTATTCACTATGATTATATCAATATTTCTGAATCACCATATCTTCATTATTCTTATACTACTATACTCAAGTTATTATACATTCGTGGTTATTATATTCAAATTATTATATCTTCATTATTATTATACTATTATATTCAAGCTATTATACCTTTATTATTATTATTGTATCTTTATTTCTTAATTTTATAATCATCTATTACTATTATTTTATTATTTTTATCATTATTTTTTAATTTTTTAATTCTTTATTATTTGCTTTATACTACTACCAAATATATTATTTATTTTTATTATATTTATTATCAAATATATTATTAACTTGTATTATACTTATTATTATTAATTTATATATGCGTGTATGTCTTTTATAAAGTTCATGTTGTGTTATATTATAATGTTGTGACCCACTTCTAAGAAAATAATTCAATTATTTTTTCAATACATTCATATAAATATATTATATTAGGTTATTTTTTTTTAAAAAAAAATAATAAAGGTGATAATAAAGAAATACGTTTTTGGATGGCTATTACCATTTTAAGAATACTGAAAGTCTAATATTTTTTGAAAATATACTCTTTTTTAATTCTTTTCCCTCTACTTTATATATATATTTAAATAGCATCATATCTTATGTTATTTTTCGTTAGCTTCCATGAGCATAATTGAAAATAAAAAAACTACATTGATTATTCAATAGTAAGGTAGTAATATTCCGAATTATATAATAATAGAAGACATAATGGCAATAAAAAACCAATTAAATATATTTATAAACATTATATTAAAAACTTACTGTTTTTTTTTTATATCACACAATAGCTATCCACTTGTTTTTATAAAATGTGTCAGTCCACTATATACTAGCTTTCTATAAGATATTATTAAAAGTAAAATTAAAATATAGAAAGAATAATAAATAATAATATTAATAATATATGTACATATAAAGGAAGCTAAATTAACTAACTAAATACGTATCATTTATTATGCTCTTAAAAACGACCAATTACATATAGATGACATAACCATTTAATGACCAAAACATGACACTGATAAAATTTATCTTGTTGAATTAATTTTTTGAAGTCACAGCTTAAAACATAGACAAAAATTATAATAGAAAAAGATAATATAGATATACATAAAGAGTTTGAAAGTGAAAATATGAAAAATAAAAGGACTGTTTATAGTTAATAGTGATGTGTATATTTACTTTTTTAATTTTAAATTCTATAACTTTTTTTTATCAGGAAAATTTTTTTAATCAAGTTTATGAAATAATACGTAAATTTTCTTTTACTATTGTTCAATAATATATTTAGTAAATGGTCTGAAGAAAGCGTAAAAACGTAAAAGTGTTCAAATTTTTTGAAAGCAACTATTAATAAGAAATCGGAAGTTAAGAGGGTCAATTTACACTAATAATATTTATACCAAATGAACCAGGGTCAAGTTATAAAAATAATACTACTAATTTTTATTATTTATTTATCTTATAGAAGATACTAATAAACAATAGATCCCAAGCCATTTATCTATATTTTAAATATATATAGCAAGAAAAGAAACAAAAAATGTAAAAATAAATAATTAATTTTTCTTGAATAAATACAGTTAATAAAAGGTTATAATATGAATATGATAAGGATGCCAAACCAAGGAAAAATAAAAATGAAAAGTAGCTCCTAAAAGCCTGAAGAAATAATCGGATCAGCATCAGCAAGTAGAACAAGTAAAACATATGGTTTTTTTTTTTTAGAACAAGGTATAATTACAATTAAATGATAATGAAAATGGACTAACATTATCAAGAAGGTTTTTGAAATTAGTAAACATAGAAAGTAACTCTTATATTTTTTGACTTTGTTTAAAAAGAAAAATATAGTAGGTTTTAGATACTTGAATCTTTTCTTAAAATTCTATTTATAATCAAAAGAATTCATTCCGCTTATTTAGGATTCTTCTCATTATACACTCCGTATCAGCATTTGATATGGATAAAAAACACACACACATTGTATATAGTTAGTAACAACATATAGTATATATTTTTTATTTGGATCAAATCATAGCAAATCCAAGCATGACAGGTAAATAGTGACAAGTATCCTTCATCTAAATAAGTTTTTTTTAAAAAAAAAGGAGGAGGAGCTAGAGAGTTTTTAATGAATAAATAAATAAAAATAGATAGTAACTTTTATTTTGATTCTATAATATTTATTTATTAATATATATATTATAAAAAGATGAAATATAATTTAGTAATATGAGCAAAATAAATAAATAAAAAAAAGTGATATATATATATTGGACACTATTAGCAAAGTAATCGTGAAAAAAGGAATGAGAATAATTCTACATAAATAATTTACTTATTTTTTTGTTTTTTCTATATATATATATATATATATATATATATATAAATATATGTTTTATTTCAGTAGGAAAACCTAATGACCAGAAGATTCTTGAATAGTAACACCAGTAACTTGTATGAGACATTTTTTACTTGGCTCAATAATGGAAGTATTAGGATCATCTTTTTCAAACATACATTTGGAAAATTGTTCATCAGGCGTTAAAGATTCTCGGCGAATGATTGCGCTTTGTACCAAAGAGATAAACATCATGATCATTATTGTTGCAAAAATAGATAATTTCATTGCTTTTAATTAAATTAAATATATTTGTTGCTACTACTTTTATATATTACTACGCTTTTATTTTTATTTTTATTTTTTTTGAAAACAAAATTAAGATAAAAGTAATGATAATTAAAAAAATAAAGAGAATAATTTATATTGAAAAAGCCAAAAAGATTATATCAAATTTATACATATATAAGCTTTTTTTATTTATATTTTAACGAGAAAGTGAAATAGATATCTATTGCCCTTTAAGTTAACAGTAACTTTCTTTAATAAAAAAATTTATATTAAAATTATAAAAAAAGAACAGCGTTCTATTTTCATCTTTTATTAGATATTGGTATGTATATTTGTCCAATATATCTATAAATAATAATTATATATACAAACCTATTATCGTTGTTTTATATTTTTAATACTATTTGCTATTTTATCTTTTTGGATTTTAGCTATCGTTTCAATATCATCCCTTGCCATGGTTTCAAAAGGGTCTCCTTTTAGTTCTAATACTTTTGCCCAAATACTTTCCGTCGATCCACCTAATTTTTTCAACACAATAGCCACTGACAATAAATTAGGGTACTGATTTAATATTAATTCATTCTGTCGATGTTTCATGGCCATATTCACTCTTTGAATATCGTTAGTAGCATAAATATTAACTTCCCGTGGGTAGCCAAGTAAAGAATAAATAGTTGCATTTTCGTTTGGATAATATTGTTTAGTGCTGGGCTTTAAATCATGATCCATGATTAATAGCGAAAGAATTAAATAAATAAAAATCAGATAAAAGGGCTAAAGTTAAAATAAGTAGAAATACGTAGTTTAGATATACAATAAAATTTAAATAAAAATTATGGTAAAAGTTCTGAAAGCGAAAAAGCTTGCTTTTTATTGAATTAAAAATAAAATCGAATTTATATGATTTTTTTAGATACACAAAATGTCATTAAAGTTATTTAAAATAAAAATAATGATTGAGAATCATTTCATTCTCAGATCACCCTTTTTTTAACCTTTTGTATTGAAATCCTTAAAGAGATCTAAATTACGAGGATTTATAAGGATTAAATAGATAGTTTGACTTATTGACAAACCAAAATAAAAGGGTAATATTATATTATGAAATTAAATAATAAAATTAAAGTTATCAAAAAATTAATAAACGAATTCAATAAATGTTAAAAAATTGTATATGTGAAAGAGCCCGTTTTTTTTTTTTTTTTTAGAGTTAGACTTTTATATGCGAGCTTAATTTGGAAAATAGTTGAACGTAAAAAATAACTTTTTGATTTTTTTATATTTTTCAAACCCAACACACTTTTCGTTCCAATCCATAGATTCCTATCATACTTTTAGTTAATTTGACGATTCTGGCGAATAATTACTATTACGTTATTTTAATACTAATTATTATTGTAAAAATATAAATGCTGATGTTTTGTTGAGAACGGAATAAAAATCATGTTATATATATATATATATATATATTTTTAAAAAAAAAAAAAAGTATTGTTGTATTTGTCATATTAAAATATATTATTCAACTAATATTAATATAATATCAACACCATAAAAATTTATTATAGATATCATCTATTCATATAATATGATTGTATTATATTATATTTAAACTAACACACACAAACAAGAATAACAAAATAGCGCCATACTCCTACTTATTATGTTAGACTCCTGCATAATAACTCCTTAAAATATATTCACATATAAATACCTATTATATTTTATTTTCTAATAAACAATAATCAACTGTTTAACAATATCTCTTTTAACTTGGCTTTATTTTTATTTTTTATATTTTTTACTAAACCTAAAACGTATAAATCAAGATGAATATTAAACTTGCTATAATGATTGTGATGTCATCTACATTTTCCATTACTTTAGGTAAAGGTTTTGGTGAGACTTGTTCAACAGATATAAATAATGGAGGTGGAGATGATTTGATAGGTGGTAACACTCATTGTAGTGAATCAGGATTAGTATGTACTCAGGATGATTGTGACCCTGGGTTAGTTTGTGGACAAGATAATAAATGCAAACTTGATCATGGAGCGAAATGTAAAACAAACGATGAATGTAGTTATCCTCTTTGTTTTGAAGGGACATGTAGTTGGGAAGGTGGTCCAGGTACACAATGCAAATTACACGGTGATTGCTATGGTGGTTTGATATGCAAAGGAGGAATTTGTGGAAATAGAACCTATAAAAATCCAGGTGAAGCATGTACAAGTGTAACTGAATGTGAATATGGGTGTATAGACGGTAAATGTAGCACAGATTCTAAAGGTGGTTGTAGTAATGATTCTGACTGTCCATCTGGTAACAAATGTATATGTAGACGTTGTTGTGCTGGTAGTGTAAAAGAATGCGAAAAGGCCGTGAGAGGTTCAGGGGGTTTTTGTTAGTAAGAATGGTGTTTATTTTGCAAGTGGATAGAGTTTTTGTTCTAGATTATTTTCTCTATCGTTTACATTCTAATGAATCTAATTTCATTGACTAATCCGTATATCCTTATAATAGTTTAATACATTTAATACATTTAATACCATTTGTTTTTTTCGTTTATTAATTGAAAGATAAAAAATTCAACGTCTTTGTTAAAAATAAAAAAAAGTAATTAATAAGAAAAGAAAAGAAAATAACATAAAAAATACTAATTATTTATTATTAGTATTACTATTATTTACTTTGGATTAATCAGCCATACTTATTATGTATTCAAGTGTTTTAACAAATTACACTATAATTTATTTCGACACAAGAATTGTCTATTTAGACATAAAATTATTAAAAAAGATATTCTTTTATTATTAATTGGCAAAAAATCAAATATAAAACAAGTGCGAATAAGCAACAACGGAGTACTCTTAATATATCTAGGAACCAACGATAAATATTATGTAAATATTTGTATTTTCGGGGATAGATTTCAATTTATTCCATATATATGCACATATTTTCATTTATATAACTGTATGAGTAGATGTATATTATTTTTTAATTTTTTTTTTTCATGTTGATAAAATTAATATTAAATGAGACAAGATAATCAAAACAAATTGCTTAATAAAAACAACCAAAATGACTTGTAAAATATTTTTAATGTATCAAGTACTCTACCCAAAGTACAAAACAAAACAAAATTTTTTAGACAACAATGTCTTATACTATTTTAAACTAGGTAAATAAAGTAAATAATTTACAGCAAGAGGCATATATGGTGCGTTAACTATTGGATCAGCATATGAGCTCCATGGTCACTCTATTATTTATATTTACAGACAGTTCTATGCTGCCATATTTCAGTGTTTTATTTTCTACACCAGATAGCATTTCATTAATACCAAACCAACGGCAATCTATTCAAATGGCAAGAAAAAAAAATGCAAGAGTGATGACCATGAAATCCCTGAAACAAAACTTTTAGAATTCATATGTGATTATTGGAAGCTTGAAAACAGAAAAGCTATTATAAATTCAGAATTATTTAGTGAGGATGCTTATATGGTAAATATATATCGGAATATATGGTGAACTGTAGAGTAACTGCCCGAGGGATACGTTTGGTGATTTCACTTGGAAAGGTATTGACGATGTAGTTTTTAGGGATATGATATATATTGTAAATAGCGAAGGTGAAAGATAAAGTGTGTTTTTTTCAAGTTGTATTGACAATTGACTACCAAAATTATGTTGAAAAAAAAAAAAAAAAAAAAAAAAAAAAAAAAAAACAATTAACGACAAAATAGTATACCTCAGGAACAAAAGGAAATCTGGAAACGACGTGTCAACAACACCAAATACAGTAGCAATATCAGACGCAAGAAGTTTTAGAAAAGTTAGAGGCAGTAGATATTTCAGGAATAGAAGGAGTATTAGAGGTGGTAGTATTGATAGCAATTAAAGCAAAAGAATAATAATAATTAAAAGGCAATTTCTATTTAATTATATATATGTATATATCCTTTTCTTTTCTCTTTCTTTTTTTAAAATATATATATATATTTACTTTATTCCTTATCCCCTCTTTTTAAGTAAATATAATATTAATAATAAGATTAAATGAAATATCAAATTACAATGGTTTTTACAACTAATATTTCATTTATTATTATTATCTTTTTACTACCATTATCATTTTATATTATTTTTATTTATTTGAATAATATTATTTGATATATATACAACTACAGTGAAAAAAAAAATTCGGATTTACGATTATTATTATTTTGTATCAGTGAATTCCTTTTTTAAATATACATGCCTCACTAGATACCCTTTTATTATTTTTAAAGAAATTAACACAAATCAATTTTTACTAAAAATTTAATCTCCAAGACCATTTTTCATTACATTGCATGATTTCTATTTATCTATTGAATCTACATACTGGATCATTTATTTAAAAATAGATAAATTGTATTGCATATATAGTGTTGTATTTAACAAAATAGTAATATTGAATGACTCATAGCTTATAATACGCTTATACTTCATATGGGAAGCTTGGTATTTACTATAGAAACACTGTTATGTACTTGATAATATAACATTCCTATGTTATTAATATTATTATATCTTTTAATCTAACAAAGTAGTTTATTTTTTTTTATTAGAAATAAGCAATTATTGTAATAAAATAGCTGCTGATTTATTTTACCATGTATACTTCATATATTGTTACAAGTTTCACAGGAAGTCCTGTCATGTCATCCAGAGTCCGCTTGTTTAACTTTTTTATCTTTTTTTTATTGCTTTTTTTTTTTTACTAATAAATCATATTTTTTTCCATTTATCCATTTATTTTTTAGAATTCTCTCCCCCATTTTTTTTTTTATGGTCTAAATTTTATTTTTCATCTATTTCTTTTTTCTGTAGTTTTCTCTATTGATATATATTTTTTAAAGAATAAAAAATAAAAACTATCTAATGACAATTCTATTTAATAATAACCATCTACCTTTTGTTCATACATAAATACAATATATACAAACGTAATCATTAAAAATGCTGGACTGGTAATGTTTGTATATAAGATGCGCGTTTGAAAAAAAATAAAATAAAAATAATAGGTGGTGAGAAGAAAAAAGTAAAAAAAGTTAAACAATAAGACGCGGGTAGCTGTAGGTTATTTTCAATTTCAATCGCCTAAATGGTGTTTTTTTTCACGTGGTCCCTGCGCCTGTTACTTTATTTTTGCATGAATATTGATCCAGAACGTCGGGTTTTCAAACTTTTCTTTTTTTTTATTAGTTTTAGTTTTTTTTTACGTAAAAAATATAATATAAAATAATATAAAATAAAATAAAATAACATGCTCCCATAGTTTTTTTTATTCTAAAAAGAAGAAGAAGAAAAAAAACAAAGAGGAAAAAAAAAAAAAGCAAAAAAAAAAAAAAAAAAAAAAAAAAAAAAAACTGAATTTTGCATGATTTTTTTTTTTTTTTGGTCATGGGGACAAAAAAAAGAAGAGAAGGACGCGATAAAATCAAACTTATAGTTAGATAAAGTTAATGATAAAAAAAAATTACCAGATATAGTTGACAATTAAGAAGATAAGTAGATAAAGGGACTCGATTTTGAATTTCATTCATAAAAACCGCTTTTTTTTTTTGTTCTGTTTTGTTCTCTCTCTTTACGTTTTTATACACTTTTTATTACATTTAACTTGGCTCGTTATTATATTGCTTTATTATGTCTACCATCGCTTTCTACCCTGCTGAATCATATCCTGACAAGGTAATTGGTTAAAACTATTGAACTAAATCTATTGTTAATAATGGTTACATATGTCAAAAACATACTTCATTTATTAACCTTTCTTCTTTTTCTTTTTCTTTTGTAACTAGGATGGTGATACTATCATGGACCATACTAGTAAGTTACATATTAAAAAGTAAATAGATAAGTCTAAAATAATATATAACATAATAATCTTTTTAACTTTCTTTACTATTATTGCATTCCTATGGTATATTTTTTATATATAATAGTCTACAAAGATAGTATGGCCTACTATTGTAAGTATTAAATACTATTATTAATAGAATTATTTGCATATAAAAAGTATTTATTATTAAAACTAATCACTATTCTATTTACTTGTTTTTTTTCTATGTTGCTTATTTTACATCTAGTTGAAGGTGACTGGGTTGAAGGTGGCCAAGTTCAAGACATCGAAGTTGAATGTAAGTTTGTTATTTTTTTTCCTATATATATTTATAGTTAAATCAATCTTTAAAACAACTTTACGCTAACATAATTATCATATCTATTGCCATTTTTATTATATTTCATGTATTCTAGACTTCTTCGATGAAAACTTGAACCAAAGTATGTAAAAAAATATATTGAAAACTTTTCTAATATTGCTATTATTAACTATACATATGTGTGTCTATAATTCGTTATTAACTTTTATTTCTACTTTTTTTATTTATTTACTTATTTTTAGTCGGTGTTCGTACTGTGATGCCTCCTTTGGGCAGTACAATGGAAAAAGCTGAACGTCGTGCAAACAGCAACTATGTTCTCCCTTTAGATGGAGTAACAATGGAATATCTTTGCCATGGCATCACAAAGATAAGCCTTCAAGATCCTGGCCATGGTCCTGTTTGCCGCGTGGCAAGACGTCGTTTGGCTCGTAATGCTAGACAATTGGTGGTTAAAAAACCAATTGCTCACACTTTTTCACGTCGCCCTCGCTCTCACTCTCACTCTCACTCTCTTGAAACTAGCATTATGCTTTCCATTCTTCTTTCTCCTCCTTCTCCCTCATTCTTTGCCGCCACCACCACCACTGCTGTTGCTGCTGCTGCTGATGTTGCCTCTTCCCCAGCACCTTCTCATGCTACCGTTCCTGGCATTAATGCCACTTCTTCTGCTACTGCTGCTGCTGCTGCTGTTGATGTTGCTGCTACTTGTCCTTCTCCAGTCCCTTCTTATTCTTCCTCTTCCTCTTCCTCTTCCTCTTCCTCTTCCTCTTCCTCTTCCTCTTCTTCTTCTTCTTCTTCTTCTTCTTCTTCTTCTTCTTCTTCTTCTTCTTCTTCTTCTTCTTCTTCTTCTTCTTCTTCTTCTCCTGCCCCTACTCCTACTACTACTTCTACTAAAAACACCATCACTGATACCGCTACTCCTTTCCCATCTGTAGAAGACTATCAAGAAAAAATAGAAGATAAAGAAGATAATGATAATGATAATAATGAAAAAGAAAATAAAAATAACGATGACATTTACAAAAAAATCCGCAATAGCTTTCTTACAGATATGATGAAAGCTATCAATAAAAACACTCCTCCTGAAATCCGCTCTGATGATGATGTTGATAATAACAATCAAGCAAATGATCAAGAAATTGATGATTTCTTTAATCCTGACTCTTCTTCCTCTCCTTTCTCGTCCCCTAATCTTTCCTTCCTCTCTCGCCCTATAATGCCAGAATCATCTACCAATAATGTAGACATTTTTGGAGATGACTTCCTTCAACTCTTTGCTGATATGGGTTATCACTAAATCTCGCTTTCTTTTCTCTCTCCTCCCCATTTGGTATTAGCTGTTTTTATAGATGTAACCTCTGTCCCTTGGCCTGGTATCTCTTGGTATGAATGCAATCATATGTTGACTGGTTACCTTCCCTCGGTCTCCCTTGGTAATGGAAAAGAATGAAAGCTTTAGTTTTCGGTTTTTCTTTGTTCCGTTTTGTTGGAAAACTTGGTCCTATGTTTCTATCCATTGTGACCCTATTGATGTCTGGCTGATTGCAGATTCTCAGGAATTGAGAGTTTGGTAGTGCACTGCCTATGGATTGCCTGGTATCATATTGATTGTGCACTTTCTTGCTCTGGTTTTATTTTTATAGCATCCGCCTTGGCTACTTTTTCTTTGGCTTGATATGTTTTAGAACTTTATTCGGGTGAAGACTATCTACTATGGAATGGAAAAGTAAGTACTATATTTTTTATTTTCCACAAATTAATTAAAAAAATAAAAAAAATAAAAAAAATAAAAAAATAAAAAAAGTAAAAAAATAAAAAATAAAAAAAGTAAAAAAATAAAAAATAAAAAATAAAAATAAAAATATTAAAAAAAATAAAATAATAATAATAATAATAATAATAACAAAGCAAAATAATAAAAAAAAAAAAAGACATTACAAAACTATATATGTATATATGTGCGTATGCATATACCTATGTTTAATACGTATTTATATATAGCAACAGCTTGACTAACTAGTATATATATTAATTATGTTGCCATCGAGTTATCTCTTTAATTAATACATATATGAATATTTATTTATATATGTATTAGTTATAGAGATAGCTTGATGATAGTTATAATTATTTTTTGATCATACTTTCTTTTTTTTTTTAGATCAAAAATAATTATAACTATTAGGTACACTCTCCTTTGGTTCTAACCTGAATAATTGAAGTCAAGATCAAATAACTTAGAAGTAGTTCGAAAAAAGGCGTTTGTTTAAAACTAGAAAATCAATAACTAGGTTCAAAGTAGACGTAAAGTGTACTACCATTCTTCTCAATCCTGGTTCAGGGTCTGTTTCTGTCAGCTCAATAGGTGCTCACATGGGTAGAAATATGGATCGAGCAAGTACAGCAAAATTGGAACTGGATTAACTTGTAAAGCTGAAGTTGGATTTCTTTTCCCTCTTGCCTTGGTATATTGATAGGGTTTCTTGGTTCACTTATGATTTGCACTTCATTATCAAGAATACTAGATAACCTATGGAACAGTAACCATATCTACTAAATAGTTAATACCTTATGTATCCGCTTATTCATTCGCCTATATCAGTAGACATGGCATTACAGGATATCATTCCATACATCAACATCATCTTTAATGTCATCAAAAAAAAAAAAAAAAAAAAAAAAAAAAAAAAAAAAACCAAAAAAAATATTATTATTATTATTATTATCTTCTTTATTTTAACTATACCTATTATCATTATATTCCTATATCTTATTATTATACCCCCATTATAGTTATTTTATTATTTGTATTATATTTATTATCAAATCTATTATTGTTATGTATATATATATGTTTTATAATAAAAAAAAAAGGTTATATTGAAACGTTATACTATTAGGATTTTGTTATTTGAATCAATGATATGCACACAAAAAAATAAAATAATAAAAGTAAATTACTTTTCGAATGTCAATTTCTATTTTAATATTGTAGAACATTTGCTATTTTTTTTAAATATACAAGTGTTTTAATTTTCCCTCTCCCTTCCTTACACTTTTTCTTTTTTCTTGTTTAAACAATAATAGTATATTTTGTATTATTTTTCATTAAATTCTAAGATATAAGTGAAAAGGAAAAACTGCACTGATTATTTAATAGTGAGGCAATAATATACTTAATTAAAAAACTGTAGGAAACACAGCAATAAAAAAAAATCGAGCGAACATATACAAATATCAATATAAGCATACTATTATTTTCTTGTATATTATACAATAACTATCAGTTTGTTTTATTAAATATATCAATTCACTATATACAAACACATTATAAGAAGCTACTAAAAGTGTGATTAAAATATAGAGAACATACTATATGATAGTTATATAAAAAGAAAAGGTAAATTAACCAGCCAAGTATATATTGTTTTTTATTCTCTTAAAAATCGTCAATTATTTAACATTCAGTTTATAAATTTCAAATACATTTTAAATACTTGGAACGACTACAATTAATAGAGTATATATATTTTTTATTAATAAATTTTATAAAATTAGAACTGAAGAATACTTAATCAGAACTGAATAGTACTTAACCGGAACTGAATAGTATTGAAGAAAACTTAATTAGAACTGAATTACATCTAATATTGTGTAACAAAAGTGGTACTGATTCAGAACTTAGAATTCAAAAAATCAGTACTTTTCAGTTCTTTATTAAAATCTAGCAAACTCTAAAAGATTCAGTTCTTTTTTTATTACAGTGATTATTATTAAATCAATCTATCAAGCTACCTATTGCTATTATCTACACTAAACTATTTTTTCTATTATATAAAAAAAAAAAATTGGGTAGACTGTATAATGGTTAAATGCCAATAGGTTGTTTGTAGCTGCATCAATCATTTCTATTTCCCACCTGCCATGCTATCCCAAATGGTGGCAATGGATTATTATCTTTCGGCCAATGTAATTGCTTCCTTTAAAATATGAAAATAAAAAGACTCTTTCCCTATTTCCCATTTAAAATACTATTATATATCTAAAATATTAGTTAATGAATTGAAAATCATTATTGCTGTCGAGTAACGATGAAATTGAGTGAGTGTACTCTTCCATAGAACTTGAATTGAGAAAAATTATACCCAATCAATAAAATAATTATAATGCTTAAAAAGAAAAAAAGGTAGAATTCACATGTTCATTTATTTTTATTTTTTTTATTAATCATTTTATTATTACTTTTTTTATATACCAATTTATCATATATTTAGTTTTTTATCTTTTTTTTTTTACTAATGTATCATATTTTTATTTCTTTATACATCTTTTTTTTTTTTTTAGTATTCTCTCCCCTCCTCTCTTTCTCCCCCTCCCCCTCTTCCCCATTTTTTTTATGGTTTTTATTTAATTTTTGCATGAATATTGATCCAAAATGTCGGATATTCAATTTTTTTTTTTTTTTAAAAAAAAAATGATATAAAATAATACAAAATAACATAAATTTGATATACTTCCACAGTTCTTTTTTATTTTAAAAAGAAAAAAGAAAAAGAAAAAAAAACAGACTTTTGCAGAATTTTTTTTTTCTCATGATCAAAAAAAAAAAAAGAAGAGAAGGATGTGATAAAATCAAACTTATAGTTAGATAAGGTTCACTGTTGTCTATTTAGACATAAGAATACAAAATAAGAAATATGATTGGTTTATATCTTCTTTTATTTAAAAGTCAGCGAAAAAATAAATATAAAATAAGATAAATGCATAAGTTTTTTTTTTTTTTTTTTTTAATCTAGAGTGAGCGAGGTGAAAAAGGGAAGAGGAGGGTGGGGAAATCATATTTCTTATTTTGTATTCTTATGTCTAAATAGACAATTCTTGTGTCGAAATAAATTCTAACAGAATTTGTTAAGACACTCGAATACAAAATAAGAAATATGATTGGTTAATCCAGAGTAAAATAATGATAAAGTTAGTAATAAATAAATAAATAAATAAAAAAAAATTTTTTTTTTTTTTTTTTTTTTTTTTTGAAGGATCGTAGATAATAAAGGATTATTATTCTGAATCTGATGTGTCTTCTTCATCAGTAGCTGAATCTTCATTAACCATGACTAAGGTATTGGTGAAATCAAATAATGATAGGTGTTCTCTACGATAATGGTTTTCGAAGGTTTTTGAAGATGCCCAGTTTCCCATAGTAATGATATCTTCCTTTGGAATGCCTGCTTGTAGAGCCAAAGAAGAAGCAATGGATCTTATAGTAACTTTGGGTTCCGAAGTAGATAATTTTACCAATGTACTTAACCAGCTTTTTATAGTACGTATACCTAAAGGTTTATCATGTTCTATTGAATTAATAAAAAGCGAATCAGTGTTACATAAAGGTCGTCTTCTTTTATATGCTTTGTAAGTAATTATAGGACAAAGAGATGGATTAATATGTGCTTTAATATTAAATGGTTTAATAATTGATCTTCCTTGTCGTTTTTCTTTTGGTTTTCTAACTTCCAAGAATAGTTGTTTATTTTTCTTTGATATAATTACTGATGAAAAAGGTATACGGTGTAGATCTGAGGGACAAAAGAAGCATGTAACCGCTAGTAAGAAAGCTAATTTTCCTTGTAATTTTGCTAAAGAGGTAAGATTATTGTCTAATTGTTGAAGATAAGCAAAAGTGGGTTGAAGATTAATCTTCGGTTTATGTATTTTTATAGGTGGAGCTAATTTGATCAAAGTATTGAAGAATTCATTAATATTTTTGTTGTTGCGTAGGCCATCTGGATCCTGATGGAAATGTGTAACAGCTGATCGTATTAGACGAAGTGTAGAGTATGAATAATTATATTACCTATTAATATCACTAATAAAATTAATTAAATCAGTATCAGAAAAAGAATCTATTGGGATATTGTTTTTTGATGTCCAATCTATAAAAAGATGATGACCCTTCTTATAAGATTTATTTGATGTGATATTTTTGGTGACATTTTTAACAAAGAGATATTGTGCATTCTGATTTAAATTTAAGGAGTTATATTTTGAACTGATAATTTCCACACGGCGAGTTTCCAAGTTTTGTTTGTCATTGGCCATGTTGCTGCTGGTGTTGGGAGTTGAATGCAGGATGGATCTAGCAGGATTGGAGGAGTTATTGATATGGATTGAAGAATTGGAAACCATAGGGCTGACGGCCACCAAGGAGTTATCATTGTTGCTTGGGTTATTTTCTCTTGAATTAATTTGTGTATGCTTTTGTTGATTAGGTTCCAAGGAGGATTCAGGTACGGATTTTTGAATATGTTCCAAGGGGTAGAGAAAGCGTCTGTGAACAGGTTGGCCGGATCTGGAAGCCAAGATACGTACTTTTTGAGGCGTTCCGTATGTCTGTCTGCAAATAGATCTATGTCGTTTGGACCCCAAAGTCGTTGAATTTGTTGAAATGTCTGTGATTTTATCATCCATTGATTTTTTAAATAAGGTCTCCTTGACTCGTAATCCGCTATAGTGTTGTCTATACCTTTCACGTGGCTGGATTGAATCGTTATCCCTCGTTTCAGACACCATTTCCACAGTTTTGTCGCCAGTGACATCAATGGTAATGATTTTGTTCCCCCTTGTTTGTTCAAGTATGACATCGAGGTGGTGTTGTCTGTTCGAATTAATATCCTCTTGTTGTTCAGGTGTGGAAAGGTTTTTTGGAGCAAGAAAGGCTGCCATCAGTTCCCTCCAGTTGATGGACATTTGTGTTTCGTGGTGATTCCAGTAACCGTGTGCTGTTTGATGACGATCGTTGTGTAGTAGAAGACTGCAACCCCATCCTGTATTGCTGGCGTCTACAAATATTGTTTGTTGAGGTGTCTGAGGAAGTATGCTGCGACCATTCCATAATTTTAGATTGTTTTTCCACCAACGGAGTTCTTTCAAACATGTGTTTGGTAGAGTAAACGGTTTGTCCCAATCTACAGAATTTCGGACTGATTGGTTCTTGAACCGGAGTAGATGTTGTGTATATAGACGAGCTGGTACCAGAGCAAATGTTGCTGATTGAATTCTCATGGTCAAGCTGTGGATTAATCTGGCTGACTGAATGGGTTTGTTCAGTACTTGTTGAATAAAACGACGAAGGTCTCTTATCTTTTTCCCTGGGTGTTGAGCTGTCATCGTTGTAGTATCCAATAAGAAGCCTAGGTGTTCCATTGATTTGGTTGGTGTTAAATTGGATTTTTTGTGATTGATTACCCATCCTAAAGATTGGAGTTTTTGTATAAGAGCCTGTGTGTGATGTATTGCTTGTTGATGAGTGTCTGCAATTATAATCCAGTCGTCCAGATATGCACTGACCTTGATATGATGTGATCGTGCCCATTGAAGAATAGGTTTGGTTATTTTTGTAAAAAGCCAAGGGACTAAGGACAGGCCAAATGGAGTTGTGCAGAATTGATATATCTTGTCTTGCCAACAAAAACGGAGATAAGGACGAGAATCTGAGTGGACCGGTATGTGAAGGAATGCGTCCGAGAGGTCTATCGATGTTAACCAATTGTTTTTGTTGATCATCCTGGTGACTTCTTGAAGTGTTTCCATTTTGAAATGAGGAGCTGCTATGTAATGATTTAATTGTTTTAAATTGAAGACTAGACGGTGTCCTCCATTCTTTTTTGGGATTACAAACATGTTGCTGTAAAAACCTGGTGTTATTGGTGAAATGACTGTTTCGATTGCACCTTTTTTCAAAAGTGAGTTGATTTCTTGTTGTAATAATATTTTTTGTTGGTTGTTGTATGGAATCATTGGAGAGGGTTTTTGACGTAGAGGTGGTGGTTTTATGAATGGTATTCTGTATCCGTGAAGTATGGTGTTTAGAAGCCAGTTGTTTATGGAGAGAGTTGTCCACTCTGAATAAAACTGTTTTAGTCGTCCTCCTATTATTGACGAAGAAGTATTTATTGTCGTTGTGTATGGAATGAGTTGTAATTTCCTTTGTTGAAGTTGCTGTTGTTGTTGCCAATGCTGTTGCTGTTGCTGTTGCTGCTGTTGTTGTGGCGGTGGTGGTGAAAGGTGCCTCTGTGTTTGTTGTTGTTGTTGTAGTTGTTGAATTTATCAATTCAAAATTATACAAAAAAAATTAAAAACAAAGAAATATTGTGAAACTTTTGGTTAACCTTTATTCAAATGTAAAAGACAAGGGTTGTATTTATACCTTTTAGTGGATTGGTGACACTGGGCTTAGTTTATATGATATAATATGAAAATAGAATTATAAAGTTATCTAGTAAAGGTAACGTGAATTAGAATGGAGTTTAAAGTGTGTCTATGGTAATGGATCTGCGGGATTAGAAGATTTAAAGTTATAGCAATGCATAAGCTAATAGGAATAGATCATTTTGTATCAGGTACACAGTAGTGATTTTATAATAAATATCAAATATTTCATGTGTATTATAAGTGTATTATAGTTATGAAGTCATTTAATATTGTTATTATATGGTAAATACAACAGTAGTAACCGCCCTGCTGAGAGGACGGACCTGATCGAAAAAACTGACCCGATGGTGTGTGTTGTGCGTAATTATTATTGTTGTTATTATTGTTGTTGTTGGTTTGAAAAGTAAATCGTCTTTTATTAACAAATTTATTTGCATTACGTATAGCTTGTGAAGTGGCTGTTTGTTGGGCAATAGTTGCTTGGAAATCTGCTGGTGTCATTGTATAATTATTCTGAGCAGGTGTAGCTGTAAAATAAGAATTAATCGTTTGTAATGCAATATTGTTACGTAAATTATTAATGTTGGATGACAGATTAAGGAGTAATCTACGACAATCGGCAAGAATGTGAAGATAACGTTGAGAGTTGTCATTATCTAAATCCTGAGATATTTCATGGCCTAAAACATCGAGGGGTCGTACGACTCCTGATAAGATATATTGTAAACGTTTTAGGGACATATCTTGTCTAGAATGGTATTTTGACATTTTCTTAGCTGCTTCGGGTATGGTATCTGGAGGCTGATATTGTATAGATTCAATAGTAGGATATTGTTCGATAATATTTTTTCTTTCTTCATCTGAAAGTGATGGTGTTGTAAATAATGGATAATCTAACATGAGTATTTCATATAAAGCCGGATGAGGCTGCCAAGAGTATGTGGGTCTGATATCTAGTGAGTGTAAAGGGGATAGTTGTTCCATAGGTTGAGTATTGTCTTGTGTGATATTATATTGTTGTTCTGTTGTTGAGTGAGTTTGTTGTTGTAATAATTGTTCTAATTGTATAATACGTTGTTGCATATTATGAAATTCCTCGTTTGATATTTGATTATTATTAGTGGAACTCATTTTTTGTGGTGCTGACCGAGCGAAAAAGAAGATTAAAAAAAAAAAAAAAAAACTTATGCATTTATCTTATTTTATATTTATTTTTTCGCTGACTTTTAAATAAAAGAAGATATAAACCAATCATATTTCTTATTTTGTATTCTTATGTCTAAATAGACAATAGAATGTAAATAGATAGAAAAAGTCTTTTTTGTGCTTGTGAAAAAAAAGGCGATAATAATGGTCATAATTGTAGAATGTAATTTTGTTGCAATGCTATTAATTTGTTTTCCACTTCTTTCTTTTTTCTCAATTTCATTTTATAAAACAAAAATAAAATGCATTTAATTCAATCATTAAGCTTGTTTGCCTTTGCTGTAACTACATTTGTTCAATTTCGAGGAGAAGGTATCTACACTATTTCTTCTAGACAATAATCTGGTAAAGCTATTACTGCATCACCTGCTGGTTCTAGTGATTTACTGATGAATAAAAGTAGTACCAGGCCTGATCAAGATCAACAACGGAATATAACTATTGTTAGATAACTTGGTGAAAATCAATATATTTATAATATTGTCAATGTCGAGAAGTCAGAGAATGGCTATCTTAAGCCGTAGTAATGAATGGTTATTAGCCTCCACTACTACTAAATATGGCGGAGCTGATTTATTTAAGTTATAACAAAGCGTTGATAGACTTGATTTTATTTTCACTACCTATGATTGTGTATATTTATTTAGTTATGATAAAAACATTCTTGGTGGTCAATCAATTATAAATGACACCCCTTGCAATGATTCTGTCAAGTTTATTTTTGAAAAAGTTTTATCTTCTTAAAATTTCATTTTATTCTTTATCTTTAATTTTTCCTTTTTCTTTTTTAAAATAAAAATAACAAAATAACATAAAATAAAATACATAAATTTATTTAAGTAAAAATGTAAAGTGTATCGTTATGATTTATTTATTAAAAGATAATAATTAAACAATGTCTAAATACGGCACTTTCATCACAAACCAAGTTTATTGCAAATTAAATGGTCAGAAATGTCCAATTTTGCTCCATTCCCACAATCGCAAGATGTATTTCCTCCTTTGGATTCACATTTAACGTTAAGTCCAGCTGATGCAGCACATGCAACAGTACAACATGTCGTTTCAAGAAGTGTACAGCAAAATGCTGTACTAAAGAAGAATACCAACATTAAAAAGTAAAATTTTAGCATGTTAAAACCAAAAACCAACCAAAATATTAAAATACTATCTTGCTCCATTTAAAAATCAAATAGTTATTTATAGTAATCAATATTATCTATATATTTATTGATTATCACCATTACCGAATGAACTGTTAAAAAACGAAGACTAGAAAAAAATAACAAAAAATACAAAAGAAAATAAACCAATGTATTTTATATGTATATTTCTTTTTTTCGTTAGGTTATAAATTTATGATCTTCGACATGTAATACCAAGCATGAATATCTTTTCCCACAAGGGACATAATATGGGAACTTGTTTTACTAATACAAATATGAAAAGTAATAATTTCACTGTTTATTATAATTCAAATTCGATAAGGAAGAGAAGAAAAATAAAAAATTATTCACAAGTAAGGCTCAAGAAAATGACGGGTTATTTTTGGGAAACAAAATATGATATTAAAGATCTGGTTTAGTAGGATTACAGTCTCACACAAAAGAAGTAGTTTGAAGCAAAGTAGAGTTTGTACGGCATTTGAAGATCTTGACTTTGATTAAAGAGGGAGTGGATTTGCAAAGAGTTGCACAAGATACTAAGCTGCCTACAACTATAAGTAATTTATAATTTATTATTTTAATAAATTAAAAAAATTCTTCCCTTTTGCCTTTTTTTTTTTATAAATGTATTCCTTTTAAAAATTAAAAAACCTTAAAAAAATCATGTAACTTCCTTTTTAAGGTAAAGAATATTCCGACCACACATCTTGGGAATTCGAAATTAAAAAAGTGCAGATCATTTTCTTTTTTATTTGTTTATTTTTTTTTTTCGTTCGATTTATTGCATGGTACTATGAGAATTAATCAAATAATTACAATTTCATCAGCTTTAGTGACACTTGCGCATATATGTTTAATAGATACGAATAAAATTGCAAATGAAAAATTTAATATGTCGCTAAAAGCTCATGGATTATCGTTGGCTGGGAATCAACTTAGAATAACAGGTAATGGTGACAAAACCAAAGTTTATTTTAGAGGCAATGGCATCGACTGATATGATGTAATAGTGAAAAAATGCTCTAATGGAGGCTGTTGTGAAATTGGTAATTTGATGAGATATAAATGTCAACTACTCATTGCAAGTGATATATTGCCGGATGGTACTAATATTGACCTGGTTAGATATTTTTTTAAACCATTCGATGGTGGACAAACTGTAGAAGGTAAGGAAGGAATAATATTTAACCATATCAAATGCGTATCCTCTATAATAGGATGAAAAAAAGAGAAGGTAAAAAATAGGTTACCATAAATATATATATATATATAATTTTAACAATTAAATAATTATCAGAATGTTGAATTTTTTACTTTACTTACTAATTTAGATAGATCAAGTAAATTTATATATATAAGTTTATAAAGTTTTGAAAAAAAATTCATTTTTTTATAAAAAGCGGATGATCAAAGTTAACGGTGAAATGAATAAAAAGGTAAAGATACCCTTTTTGAGTTGGTAATTAGGAGTTATTATTTGTTTTTTATTTTTATAAGTTTGTGTATTGATATAAACCTAGGTATGTTTTCTATAATAACGAATTAGTAAATAAAATAATTTTTAAGTGGACTATATTATTACACGATATAAATATAGATGAAGATATATTTTTACATATTTATAAATATTGTATATATAAACTGAATAACACAATAAGAATATTAAACAACTCACTGTTTTTAATAATAGAAAAATACCCATTTTATGAAATTATACCTCATTCTCTGAAAAATAAAAATAAGAGATTCATTATTTATTTATTGAATACATAGATATAATTCTATTATCACTACTAGCATAAGGAAACACGGCTTTTTCAATTATATCAGATATCTTCCGCATTTTAAGGAATTTGAAGTTAAAAAAAGTGTATATCATATCCTTTTAAGAAGTCTGTAAGTTTTTGTTAGGCTTCATATCAATCCAAATTTGGAAAATATTCTATACCTAATTTATCCATTCACTTTTACCTAAAATCATCATGTTAAAAGAATAGTTTTGGTACTTATGGATGTAATGCTTTGCCGAGCTTCTACTACTACTATAAAAAAATGTGATTTTTATTGGTTCCGATTTTAAAACTAACACATTAGAGAAAACAACTATAACATGACTTGTTAGATCGAGTGACATCAATTCTGGAATGATGTTGTTAGTGCATTTTAAATCTTCGTTTGGAGGAATTTTTGTTAATAACATTTTTTGTGTTCAATGACTATGGTCGTATTGTCTTTAATATATTTCTTTTCATTTGTTTTCACTACGTATATGTTTCATTCCAAAAATAAAATGAATAAGCAGGTATCCATAATTAAGATAAAAATTATAACTACCAAAATTAAGATCGTTAAGTAAAAAAATAAAATGGATAATGAGTAATAACAATGACAATAACAATAATAATAGTTCATGGTAGTTTAATTATAATGGAAATACAAAATAGAAATTAATATTTTATTTATATTCTGCACAATCTACCGCTAATTGAGTAACACCATATTTACTAAATATATCCATACTTTCATCAGTACCAGATCGTATTGTCTGGCAATTATTATTTTGGAAACTTGTAACATAACCGTGGCCATTGAATACAAAGGTATTGTCATTAGGCTTAATAAAATTTTCTCCAAATACAGACTTAAAATGCATTAGTATCATCATTCCAGATTTGATATCACTCGATCTAACAACCCATGTTACAGCTGTTTTCTCTAATGTGTTAGTTTTAAAATCGGTACCAATAAAAAGCGCATTTTCACCAACAGAAATTTGGCAAGATATTGTAACCATAAATACTAATAATAATAATACTATTTTTTTAAACATAACGAAATATATTAATAAAATAAAAAAAGAATTGAATTTTTTAAAGTGAGTTTTATTTATATTAACTTTAATTTTTTTTGAAATGAAAATGATCTACATATTCTTTAACTGTGATTTTAGAAAATGTAGCGATATTTCTTTTTAATATCTCCTTCCGAAGCGATTTTTAATTAGCTATTAAAAAATACTAGATTGTATTTTCAGAGTTTCTTTTTGTAAAATTTGTATTTTTATTGGATATAAATTTAAATATTTTTTTTGTATTTCCGCTTTTCATTAAATAGATAAATTATTTTAAGATTATAAATTAAATATTATAATGCATAATTAGAACAAGGCGAAAGGATTTGGGTTGATTTAAGCTTATAAAGAATTGTGTATTTTATATATAGGATATCAAATAAAATAGGGTCAACATATATCGCTAGTGTGTTAGCCATATTTAACGAAGAGTTAGTTAAATTAAAAATAGAGGAAGCTATTTCGAACATATCAGATAAACGTAGGAATAACACGTAATCTTCAAAATTAGTATCTTGGAACAAAAAAGGCGGGTACATTATAGATAATATGTTTTGTCATATTCAATTTTTTTAGGATATGTAAAGATGAAATGCCCATTATCTTCAATATCATCATAAAGTTTATAACACGAGGAAATATTTAGATTAATTTTGGAGAAAATACAATTAGTGGGGATTTTATTGATTCGAACTTTAAGCTATACTATATGAGCGTTTTGAAGAATTGATTTTTTTTAAAAGGTTATAATTAATTTAGTTAAAAATCGATATGGAAATTGACTACTAAAACTTGCTAAAGCCTATATTGTTTTAAAGAAAAATTAGGTGTTTGTATTATGGTTGAAAATATTAGAAATAGGTGAGCTTAATTGTTTTGATTTTATAATTATATATGAAATTTATTATTAATTGAAATTTTTTGGATAGTTTAATTTCATTATAAATATGATGATCATCTCTTTAATTGACAATTTAATTCTGCTCTGGTATTTATATAAAATAGTATTTCACTCTTATATAATTAATGTCATTAATCAATATGATTTAAAATATTATTATTGTAATCCTTTCACATACCTTTTTATTGCTATATGATAAACCACTCCAACAGTTATTGGTTATTATCAGTACTGATATAATAATAAAATCAGGTTCAATATAAATACTTTTAATATTAAGTTTATAAAGCTAATTTTGAATGTATAAAGATAATAAAATATCTAAATTAGATTCTAATTTTTATATAGTGAAAACCTTCATTGCAATAAAAGATGCATTTGTTTTATTATTAGTGTATTTAACCACAATTATTACTACATTATTTAACACATATCATTATATTATACAGCATAAAAATATATTTACTTATCATAGATAAAATAGCCTAATGCGACACAATTGTTATGCTAAAGATATGTTATAAAAAATATTTAACAAAACGACATACCCCAGGAACAAAAGAAAACCTGAAACTAAAGTATTAATAACATCAGACACAACGGCAACGTCAGATACAATAAGTTCTAGGCTAGCTAAAGGAATTAGAGATTCCAGGGGTAGAAGAGAAGGAAAAGATAGTAGCGTTGTTAGTACTGGTGTAATGGCATTAGTTAAGGCAAGAATAATGATTAAAAACCAATTACTATATAATTTTTTTATTTAAATGTTTCTTCTCTTCTCTTTTCTTTCAAAATCGTTTTTTAGGTATTTAATAATAATAATGATTATAAATGAAATATTAAATAAAATAGTATTAGTTGCAAGTATCGCTGTAATTTGATGCGCACTAAGTACAATATATAATTTAAACATCTAACTTTATTATATTAAAGTTTTTTCAATCTATTAAAAAATGTTCTATTAGAAACTCATTAACTTGATTAATTTTTATTTAATATAATTCAGATTATTTTAAAAATTGCATACACTTTTAAATAAAAGGTGTTCGTAATTTTTTTATAACGTTTATTAATGTTTCTTTTTAATTGACTGAGTTTAAATCACATTTCATGCTAATGTTTGTTAAAGTATACCCGATTGCACCAAATTGTTCTACCACTAGTAAATATTATAATCACCTAAAATATAATAATATCAGCAACCATTATGTAAACTTCAAATATATTTTAATTACTTAGAATGGCAAAAAATCAGCATGGTGAATATGTTTTTTATGAATTAATTTTATAACATTAAAATTGGATAAATCCTAACTAGAACTGAATAATATCGAACAATACTGGATTAAAACTGAATGCCTCCATTTATTATATAACAAAAGGGTATTTAATCAAACTTAGAATTTTAAAAATCACTGATTTTCAGTTTTTTTTTTCTATTTTAGTGATATAAATGAAGATGCAATTAATATATATTTATTAAATTAAGCCTATTAACTATTAATTAATAATGACAGTAAAACAATATATGAAAAGTAATCAAAGATAGTTAGAAAAAATTGTAGTCAGCTCGATGGCAAAAATTAAGTGAACTTTTGTTGTTGGATGTAATTCATTTAATCAAAAATATCTCTACATAATCATTAGAAAGTAATTAATTATCGTAAAACAATCATTTTATATATTTATTTATTAAAATAAAATATGCTAATTACTTGTCAATAGGTAAATATCCATTGCCTTCTGGACCCTTTCAATCATTACAATAGTCATCAACATTTTCAAAACCATAATTATTAGAATTGGTAATGATTTTATCAAAAATGGAATAAGCATCGATTAATTCAATTCTTTTTGGATTTAAAATATTCAGTTGAACCATAAGCTACGGCTTGTTATTAGATTCTAAAATATAATACATCCTCATTTTTTTGTTAATAGAAAGTATTAAAGATTTATTTATTTTTAAGTAGTATTACTGTAGAATAAATTTCCCATGGATTTTTTATTTAAATATTTTGGAGAATTTTCAAGGAGAGGAACGTTGATCAAAATATATTTTTTGAATTATGTTCAGATAAGCGGCTCTATAGCATATATTGAAATATATTGCCGTTAAATAGGAAAAGCGTTTGCTTTTTTTGACTTGCAATGCACTATGATAATATCTTATCAGTTTATCTACATTTGTGGCATTATTATTTAATATCAAACTCAAATCATTAATACCAACCCAATTAGCATATAACGTCTTATCAGAATCATATAGATTTTTTCTAAAAAAACAAGCTGGAAATAATTCTGTGATTTGTTTGCTAATATCTATAGCACTTTATTTTGTTTAAAAGTAATAAGTAAGTAGAAAGCTAATATTCAAAAAATAAAATTAAAATGATTCAGCTTACTTTGGACCCTATCAAGAATAAATAAAAATTGAAAAAGAATAAATAATATAATACATCTATTTACTTGTTTCACAATAGAATTACAATTTGGAGTACTATTATACGCTAAATCACAGTCAGTTATGTTATTTGAAGAGTAAAATAATGAACCCAATTATAACCATTAGTAGCAGAAGCATCATTTGGATTTGGGTAAGTCATTGTAGTTAAATGGAGACATTGTGTAGAATAAAAATCCCCAAAAGTAAATAAGATAGTAATTCCATTGAGAATACCATTATGATTTGATAATGGAAAAGCTATTAGACCTTGAATTAAAAGCAATAATATGAATATTGTTAACGAGTACATTAATAATGAAATAGAAATAAATAGAGATAGTAAAGAGAATAAAACCGATATCTACCATTTCTTTTTTTAATATATACCGAAAAAATTAAACTAGATATTGATATCATGGTTAATTTCTTTTTTTTTTTATTTTTATTTCTTTTAATTTTTATTTTTGGATAGGTGTTGAAGTGTGCAGCTTCAATAAATAAGTAAATAAATACAATAAAGTGATAAATTTGGATTGATTATTAAAAGATGATCAATAGAGTACATATCATAGTAATCAATAATAAAATTTTCTTAAAAAGAAAATGCTTGAAGCCTTTTTATTTATTTGTTTAGGAAAATATAAGCTTTTAAAGGTGTAGGATAGGAAATTCAAGGAACCTAATATAATTTGGAAGTAAATTAAAAAAGGACATATACATGATATTTTAATTATTTTTTTTTAATGGCATTTATAAAAAGTATTCATTTGACTAAAAATTTTATGTTGTTTTTATTTAATTTTCATAACGGTAAGAATACATCAATCTATTAAAAAAAATGACCTGTATTCAAAATGCAAATCTTTCCTTAAAAGAATTGAATGAAACTTCTATATATAAAATATTATTTTATAAAGAAATGTCTTGTCTATTTTTGTTAATCGCTTTGCAATATGACTAATCCAAATTCTGACATTTATACAAGGATTTGATATTTATTGACCAGTGTCTAAAGAAGTGAGATGATTATAAATCCTTGAGGGGTACTATAAAGTTCATATGAAAGCCTGACGAAACTTTTAAAGCAAATTGTGATGCTATGAAACATTTCGTTCAAATTGTAGAAATGATCCAATCAAAATAAGTGAGTACATAACTTGTTGTGATATTGAACTTAACAAGTGCTTATCTGGTTGTCAAAATAATAATCCTGTAAATTAATCTGATTAAAGTATATCTCAGCTAAGTGACTCCATTTCAACAACAAAAAATTTACAGAAATATAATTAAATGAGTAATAATAATAATAATAATAATAATAATAATAAATTTCAATCAATTAAATTATAAATAGCACCTTTTAATTACTTTCTTATCATTACCTTTTTTATTTTTTACTTGATGAACCTCAGAGTAAATAATATATAATGATTTATTTTTGATTTAATAATATAATCACCTTGTAAATAGCTGCCTATAATTTTACATCATATGTTTTTAGTATATTATTGCTATTAGGTAATCTAGAAAGGCATTTTTTTTAGTTTTATAAATATTCTTACTATATTTTGTTTCAAGAAAATTACAACAGTGTTAAACATAATCATTTAAACTGAAGCGCTTATTATTATTATTATTCAATATATTTATCGAATTTAACAATACAGATAGTATTTGTATAACTATAAGGCATATCAAGACGCTATATTGGTGTTGCTTTTTATCTTTTATTTTTAAAGAAAATTCTATTTTTTAATTGTGTTTTATAGCTGGTTTAATAATAAAAAGGAAAATATACAGTTTCAATAAATTAGTTGCACAAAAATATTTTAATCGTTTGCTGAAAACTTCTTCCCCGCCCCCCAAAAAAAATGCTTTTTTTAAAAAAATGTTTTTCCCTATTTCAAACTATAGGTACTAAAATAATTGATCTAAGGTGTGTAATAAATAAAAGTGGAAATATAACTATCAATCATGAATAGGGAAACTCAAGAGAAAAGACAGTCAAACAAGTTCAGTATATCGATTTAAATAGAAGTGTATATGAATTAATAATTAATAAAATTAATTTACTTTAGTTATATTTAGATACTCAAAAATATATAAATATTGAATTCAATTTTTTATTTTTTTACTTTGAAGTCCAATCAAGACAAATATTTCTAATAGAGGTAAAAATAAATATACATTCTCCCAGTTTCTGAATACAAAAAAGAAAAACTCTACTAATAACTCAATTTATACAGAGATATACCATATATATGGGGTAATTTCTGATTTTATAAAATAGCAATAAATACTATTTTTGTAATGTTAGCAGTATTAATATGTAAATATATTTATCTAAAATAAAATAAAAAATTCGGAATAAACTCAGGTTTAGTAATGATTGATAGTCAAAATAAAATAAATTTGTATTTAAATATATATATAGATCTGGAAAAAAGAAGTTAAGGAATGTATGTGGGTATATATTGAAGGCGTACACTCTTGTGTAAGTTGGTAACCTACCAGTTCCTTAGGTTTATATAAAAGTACTCCTGTTTTTTGTGCATCTATTAAAATAAATAAAAAATTTAATGTGCTTGATGTTAAAAAATGCAGCAAAGGAATAATAAATAAACAAATAAATAAAATTTCTCCTTTCTTTCTAAAAATCTGATTATAACTCATTTGCACTGAAAATCTCTATTTTTTAAATATATGCCTTTGAATAAACAATTCAAAAATTAAGCGACAATATCAAATAGAAAAAAAGAAAATCAGCATTTAAGAGCGTTTTAAACTGTTTTTAATTTTATTTTAGATAATAATTCGTTACTATAGTAAACGTTTTTAACTCTATATCAATGTTGAAAATTAATTTATATCTAAAAAGGAAATTTACTTTATCGAGTACAAAATTTATTCAAGTTTTTAAAGAGAAGATTGTATCCTTTTTAGTAAATAATTTTAACATATTAATACAAAAAATAAAAACATATATTTTTCTTATTTCTTATTTCCTTTTTTCTTTTCCAACTTTTTTTTTTTTTTTTTTTTACTATTACTACTACGGTGGTATACTACTCTTATAATGCTATCTCTTGAAACTCCAAAAATCCGGTTAATTCTCATGCTGTGTTTATTTTTAAACCCTGTTATTTGCCAAGACAACAAGTGTTCTGAAAAGCAAAAAGTGGAGGCTGATAAGTACTGTTACCGGCATGTCAACCAAGAAATTTGTGAAAACTCTAAATGCATTCTGATTGACGACACTTTTTGTAATATAAATCAACGAATATCATGCGAAAATTTTCTAGAAGAGAATAATATAAAATCTATTTCTTGCTTAGGAAAGATTGCCAGTAGCTGCTCAAGCGAAAATACTCCAGTCTAAATTCACCCATTTTAAAGTGTTATAAAAATAAAAAAATTTTTTTTTCCAAGATGCTTTAAAAGTTTTACATATTTCTTTTTAAAAGTAAGGATCTTCAGTCAACTATTTAAATGTACAAAAAATATTTAAACATAGATTATATATTACTATCAATCAAAGTTAACATTATTATAGTTGTTGTTGTATTTGTCATGTTAAAATATATAATTTAACTTAATATAGTAGCAATACGTTTAATTATTTACCATAGATACCATTTATTTAAATAATAAAATTATACTATACTACATTCTAATTAATACACATAAAAATATGAATAATTATATAGTAACATATTCCTATTAAAATATTAATCTTTTATATAATAACCCATTATACTATTTTCATGTATACATACCTCTTTTATTTTATTTTTTAATAAACAATAATTAATAGTTTTAAAATATTTCTATTGCCTTTAGTTTTTATTTTTATATTTTTTACCAAACCTAACAGTTGTGGAAAATCTTCCAACTTGCTAAAACAAAGTCTATCCTCCAAGTTGTTTCATCAAAGAAACAACACTAGTGTTATTGCCAAAGTATCAGAAGAACATATTCTATTAGTATTAAAGTGTTTCTGTTAACTTTATTAATACGATTAAAAGTTATAGATGGCCATATGTTATTAAATTTCTCCTGTGGTATATTTTTGGAATAAAGGAAGGCTTTCCAAAATTTCTTTTCCTTTTTACAGTGAAGAATAAAATGTTGATCATATTCAAAGTCAGAACAGAAGGAACAACGAGGGGTCTGAAACTTGATTGGTATCATTCGATGCAATATACAGTTTGTTGTAAACTTATGATTCAATATTCTTCACATCGTATTAGGCTATTTTTTCTTATAGCAAACAAACATATTATTATGAGTATATAATAGTAAATAGCATAAAGCAAAAATAATGATAGTGATCACCAAGTGCACTGAGGTTAAAATGTAATCTTTATTGCAGTATCCGCGCCTTGAGACTCAATCAGGCTCAAAAAATTACCTGGTGAATATTGAAATTTTCTACGTGAGGTTTTTTTTTATTTATAACAATTATAAAATGCTTGTGTTATGGATTTATTTGGTTGTTTAGAATATAGAGTTTCCTTTTATAGATTTAAAAAAATGGATAGTTTTATAATATAGTCTAGTCGTCAGTAAGCACTAGCGCCTTGTTTTACAAGTAGATACAACTTAGTTTAGATTGATAAAATAAAATAAAAAATCGCACCTTTATATATCAAAAAGATCTAAATTTAAACACAGATTTTTAGGTGTTTATAAAGACTATAATATAAAAAGGGGTGAATATAAGTTAGAGTATAAAGTAATATACAAATAGCTATAAAATATAAAGTTAAATAATTATAAGCATGTGAACTTTATATAATTATGTTTTAAAAATTATTCTTGGGATTATTTAGGTATGGCAAGTTTAACCACACCATAAATATACTTTTACTTACTTTGGTTTTGTTTCCTTATTCCTATTTTGAATATACTATTATTATTACTATTAGTCTTATTAAATAAAAATAGTATTAGCTGTAAAATTCATTGTAACTTGATGCATCTTAATACACTATATAGTTTAAATATCTACCTTTACTATATTAAAGTAAGCTCTATTAATCTATTAAAATTACTGCTGCGCTGGAAATATGTTAACTTGATTAATTATTATATCATCAGTTAGATTTTTTAGATATTCCATGCACTTCTAACTAAAATATACACTTTTTCTTTTTTTTTTTTTTCTTTTTTTCTTTTGTTTTTTTTATAACGCTTATTAATATTTCTTTTTGAATGATTAGATTTAGATTATATTCTGCCAGTATTCTTTACACTGTGATAAAAAATGCACTTAAAAGTACTGAAAAAGACTGAATTTTTAACAAAAATAGGTTTGTACTCATTTTTTTTTAAAAAAAAATACTAAAAGAGTACATAGTGATACAAATATATTCTAAAAAGGAAACCATTGATACAAAAAAAAATTGTAAACCCGTATCTTTGCTGTAGTTTTATTAATATTAAATTAATACTGCCATAATAAAGTGGTAATAATAATAATAATAATAATAAAAATGATGTTATAATTCGGAATAACTTCCAAGATCAAATCTATGTCTCGTCATTCCAGGATATATATAATAACAATTTCTTGACCCTTGGAGACTATCAATAGAGTTAGATCGTTCTATATATGCAGCACTACTATCTAACCATGAGGCATCTACTACGAGCAGTTTTTTATTTTTGGTGGATGGGTTTGAACCTTTAATCAGATTATCTTCATCAACACAAATATCCTTAATGATATCCACTATGCATAATATTGAAGGCTCATTGAAATGCATGTGATGGAAGGTATATATCAGCTTTCCAAAATACTTTTTCCATACTCTTTCATTATTAGTTCGTATTCTGAGATGTTTAAATGTTGGTATACTTAAAATTACAAAATCTTCTGGGTGCTGTTTGTTTGAATTTTTTTTTAATCCACCGTATTTATTACCACAATGAATGATTTCTTTTCCAATATAAATATAATTATTAATAACTTGGCTTGAACTGACGTGTTTACCTTTATAAAATTTCTCAAGAAGCATATTGATATCTACTTCTTCTGATTCTTTTATTTCTTGTAAATTTGCTTCCATTTCTTCTAGCGATGATAGCTTAGGCTCAAATAATTGGATTTTGTTTCCATCTTCTAATTCGCAAATGATAGGAACAGAATTATCATATATATTAGTTTCAACATGATTATCATCATCATCATCATCATCATCGTCTTGTAAACTAATAAATTTTTCAGAAATTAATTTTGATAATATATTTTCAGTATTAGCGCCAGGATTAAGCCTCAAATTCGTTTTACTTTTAATCACACCAATCCATCTTTCCATAGGGCGACAGCTTATAAGTCTTAAAGGGCCAAGGGCTTTGATAGCAGGTACCAAATGTGTTAAATAATGCTGACTTATAACGAAAGCCGTATCTTTGTAATATTTGTATAAAAACCTATACCATACCTTAATACATCTATTTTGTAAATAGTAATTAATTGAAATTAATAATCGGCATTTATACTTAAAAAGGAATATACTATGTATATATATGAAGAGGTTCTTTTTTAATATATATATATATATTTCTATAATAATACAAGTGTACCTTTCAATTTCTACTAACTCATCATCTAAAATTGTTTCGAATTGCAAGGCAAGGGCACAAACTTTAGATATGGCCAGTAGTGCATTTTTAACCTCAGTATGGGTAGGTCTATATATATCAACAACTAATGTAGGCAAAATGTATAAAAGAAAACACATCCAATCAACACCTCTAGCATACCCTCCTTTATTTATGATATCTATTAAATAAATCCATATTCAATAAATTAGTAATAATAGTATATTATTTAATATTAATGTAAATAATATGTTTTTAATTACCCACGAAACGTCCATCAAATATTCTAGGAGCAATAGTATCAAATTTTTCAATTTGTTTTCCAAGTGTTTTTTTTTTTTTGTTGTAAGGATAACTGTAATACTCCATTTTTAAATTTTTTTTCACCAAGTAACATAGCACATATTTGAACAGCAATATTATGGCCAAATAAATGAAGTTCATCCATTCCGAAAAAAAATACACCTGTGAAGTAGGGTAGTGTGGCAAATGGTGTTGACTTTTGTTTGTATAACTAAAATAAAAGCAATAAAAATACATATATATATATATATTAATTTTTTTATTTGATTTTATTCATTTTTTTAGTATTTTAATTTTTCTCTTATTTTTATTATTTCTATCATTATTATTACTGAATCGCCAACTAAAAAACCTTGAATAACTCTATGAGGGTGCATAACAATTGCTCTAGTATTATTACCTACAAATGGTAAATATGAATGACATCGAACAGCTGAGGTGAACATGAGCTGTGTACAGACCCTACAACCAAAAGATGAAGAATGGGACACACCACATAATTCTGCAGCACCCGGAATATCACCACCAGCCATAAATAAAAACACTTTTGAGTGATAAGTAGTTCCATCTACTGTCACATTCATACCTTTGTCACTTAGTACTTTTAATTCTTCAATAAATGGATACAAGAAACTGAATAAATTTTTTGGTTTTTTTGGGCCTTGCAGAACTGCTATAGTAATTAAATTTTCATTTTTAAATCTAACAAGTAAAATGATATACATATTTAATATAAATTTCTCCATTAATATATAATTAATATATATCAAAAACGCTACCTTTTTTCTGGTGGTAAATTGAGATTTACAAACATAACCATCGTTTGATTGTAACCACCTCGTTTAAATGGATTGTACCCATCAACAAATAAGGATATAACAATATCATTTTTGCTAGTAATGAGTGACTTAATATTATTATAATTAGATCCATCATAGCTTTCGTTGATTTCACCTTCTGTAGGTTTATAATTATCGCGATAATAAAGATTTTGCCTTTGTTTTTCAGTTGCAAAACATAAACCAAGCTGTTGAGGAAGTGATAATTGCATATGTTTTTTAGTTTCTTTTGAAGAACAAAGTGGGCATTTATATGAGTTGTTATCATTATTGTAAAGCATTTCGCAACCATTTTTACATACATTGTAGGTCTTCTTTTGAATAGAAAATATCCTATTTATCATAGATTTCATTCTATGTAGTGATTTTAACGGTTGTCTAATATATCCTTTTTTAATATAAAGTATAAAATATAGAATTCACCAATATAATTAAATTAATCAGAGAGTATGAAATATATATATTATAAAAAAATATTTTAAAATTTACATTTTTTATTTTAATATAAATACCTTCTTTATTATATAAATGGTCGCGATGATTTATGTACTTAATTATTTGATTTGATGTATTGTCAGTGACTTTGCCATTTTTTGAAATATCAAATAACTTTATGTTCATCTTTTGCTCGAAAGTTATTTTACTCTTATTAATAGATATTTCAATTAGTTTATCTTTATCACTGTTGAAATTTACGTTTTGAAATATGCTTTCTTCGTTACAGTTTTCATCATTAACAGTATTACATTTGCTGGATTGTTCATCAGAACTTTGATCATTTATATTCGACTGATCATCATCATAATTATTATACGTACTAAATTGGTCATCATTAGTATATTCATGGTTATTAGTGCCTATATTAGTATACTCTGATTGTTCGTTATCCGAATGGTTTCGTTGCTCATTTTCTGTTTGAGTTTGATCATTACTAATTGAATTGTTGAATAAAAGAGAAGGTCTATTATGTAAGTATTCAGAAGTATGATTATATGGAGGTACATATTGATTAATAACTTCATTAGAAGAAGCGCTATTCATGGGTTGATTAATTAATGTAAATTGATTGTCTTTTGTTGATGATATAAAATTATTTAATAATTGAGTTGATGATTCACTAATTGTACTAGCGTAATTATTGCAAAATTTGTAAGTTGACAGGTTTCTATTTTCTGATAATTTTTCTCGAAGGCATTTGTCGATATGTTTACGTAGGTAAGTTTTCTTTACCAAAACTTCGCAATAAGGGCATCTTGTACGTTTAGTCATGTTTTATATAGATATACAAATAAAATAAAATAAAATAAAATAAAATAAGATAAAATAAAATAAATTTAAACATTATAGTTCTGGCTTAGCAAGCTTTTTAAATATAAAAATAAAACAAAACTTCTGGACATGAATATTGAAATCCTTAGTTAATCAATATATTGAACTTATCTTTATTATAATACTAGTTTTCTCGGAACTGATGATAGGTATTTTGAGTAACCTTAATTTCAATTATGTAAATATTTGTGTTTCGGAAATAGATTTCAATTATTTGTATAAAGATAATCATAGATGTAAATTGATTTTCAATCTTTTCTTTCGGGTTGATAGATTTATGTTGTCATGAAAAAAAGAGACCAAAACAAAATGACTAATAATAACAATCAAAATAACTTGCAAAATCCTTTCAGTGTATCATATGTACCGGGTACACTACCTGAAACACAAAATAAAACGAATGATTCTAACCAACAATATCTTGTAAGTACCATTTTAAACTTGGTAAATACAGTAAATGATTTACAACAAGAGGTACATATGATGTGTCAAACATTGGGACAACATATCAGCTCTATGGATACTAGAATAGATTCTTTATCATTCATATCGGCAAGCAATTCTATGCTAACGTCTGTTAGTGCTTCATTTTCTACACCAGATAGCGTTTCTTCAACACCAAATTAGCGTCATTCTGTTCAAATAGCAAGAAAAAAATACGAGGGTGGCGACCGTAAAGTTCCCAAAACTAAATTTTTAGAATTCATAAACGATTATTGGAAGCCTGAAAACAGAGAAGCTATTGCAAATTCAGAATCATTTAATGAAGAAGCTTATATGGAAAATATATATCAAAATATATGGGGAACCGCAGCGGAACTAATGGGAAGCTACCTGAGGGACAAACCTGACAATTTCGCTTGGAAAGATATTGACAGCATAGTTCTTGAGAATATTATACATGTTGTAAATAACGAAGGTGAAAGAAGAAACGTACCGTTTTCAAATTGCATTGATAATTGGGCCGCTAAAGTTATGTTACAAAAAATATTTAACAACAAAATGACATACCTTAGGAACAAAAGAAAACCTGAAAATGAAGTTTCAAAAACATCAAGTGCAACAACAGTACCAAAATCAAGAAATTCCAGAGGAATTAGAGGTAGTAGGAATTCCAGAGATAGAAGAGGTAGTAAAGGTAGTAGTAATGACGGTAACTAAAACGAAAAAAATAATTAAAAGCCAATTTCTATTTTTTTTATTTTTTTATTTTTTTATTTTTATTTTTTTCTTTTTTTTTTAATTTTTTTTTTTACTTCATTCCTTATTCCTCTTTTAAGTATATTATTATCAATATTACTGTAATGATAGCAGTAATAATAGTAATAATAATAATAATAATAATAATAATAATAATAATAATAATAATAATAATAATAATAATAATAATAAATGAAATATTAAATAAAAATAACATTAGTTGTAAAATTTGTTGTAACTTGATACATACTAGATACACTTTACAGTTTAAATATCCACCTTTACTATATTAAAGTAAGTTCTATTCATCTATTAAAACCATTGATATGCTGGAAATGTATTAACTTAATTAATTATTATATAATTAATTAGATTTTTTAGATGTTCCATGCACTTCTAAATAAAAGGTACGCGTTTTCTTTTTCTTTTTTTCATTTTTTCATTTTTCTTTTTTTCATTTTTTCATTTTTCTTTTTTTCATTTTTCATTTTTTCATTTTTCATTTTTTCATTTTTTATAACGTTCATTAATATTTCTTTTTGAATTATTGGATTTAGGTTATATTCTGTGTCGGTATTCTTTAAGTATGTAACCAAGTTCGTTAACTTGTTTATACTATTGTTAAACATTATAATTATCTAAAATATAATAATATCAACATTCAGTTTATAAATTTCAAATACATTTTAAATACTTGGAACGACTACAATTAATAGAGTATATATATTTATTAATAAATTTTATAAAATTAGAACTGAAGAATAATTAATTGGAACTGAGTAGCACTTAACCGGAACTGAATAGTATTGAATAATACTTAATTAGAACTGAATAGTATTGAATAGTGCTTAATCAGAACTTAATAAAACTTAATTAGAACTGAATAGTATTGAATAGTACTTAATTAGAACTGAATAGTATTGAATGGCACTTAATTAGAACTGAATGGTATTGAATGGTACTTAATTAGAACTGAATAGCATTGAATAAAACTTGATCAGAACTAAATTACATCCACTATTGTGTAACAAAAGTGGCACTGAATCAGAACTTAGAATTCAAAAAATCAGTACTTTTCAGTTCTTTTTTTATTACAGTGATATATATATATTCCCAAATAAATATTTATTATAAGTAATACATTTTATTGCGATGGCATTTGTTTACATATTTTTAAAAACAATTTCTATTCTAATTTATAAAATATATGCATAGATCAGATGTATCTATATATAAGATTAAAAGTAGTAATATAGAATTAATATTTATATATAATATCCATCATTATCATCACTAGCTATAATACCAGATTATTGTTCTTTAATATTGTTAATTGCTTCTTCCCATTCGATACCTTTGGTTATATCTTTTTATACCCGGAAGGCCAGTCACCACTATGCGTCAGTTGGATATCTTTTTTATCTTGATTTTTGCTTAATAAATTTAATCTGAATTGTATAACTATATATATTAATGCTAACGTTTTTTCATTAATTTGTTGGCATTCAATATATGGTTCTCCACGAGGACGATTGATAAATGTTTTTGCTAATATATTAAAAAAAATTCACTGGTGAGGTAAGGGTTATCTAGATTAAAATCTCTACAGCTGAATCTTTCTTTATATGCTAATTTATTACATTTATCTTCTACGGACATATCTTTATATATGCTGTTAAAGCTTTCTATATTAAAATCACTTGCCTTTAATTGTTTAAATATTTTATATGATATATTAGACCTTTAAAAGTAGATACACCACATATAATATCTCCCCATATTTCCATTGATATAATATTCATTGGAATTTCCAGGCAAATTTTTGATTTTTATCAAATTTTTTATTATGGTTTCATTCGAATTACGGATATCATTCAAAAAAGTATTAACTGTGCAAAAATTCACCCGTGACATTTTGAATGATCTATCAAAATCATCTTCAGTAATGTCTTTTATTAAGGTTCTAAAATATTAAAATAAAAAAATATTACTATATATACATATAACATTTAGCATTTAACATTTATCTTTTTAAAATGTAATTTACTTTGAAGCATGTCCATCAAATAGTATATTGCTGCAACCCTGGCTATCATTACTTTTTCAATTATAGATTTCACTTTATTAGCATTGTTATCAGAAACAAAATCAAACTCGTTATCTTCATTCTCGTTTATAGTGTACTCTTTTGTTTATTTAAATACTATATTGATAAATAAACGATGGTTTAAAAATGAAACCAAGTAGATATGCTATATACATATTACCATTTTCTGAGTAAGTTGGTTCTATGTTTATTTTATTTTTTTTCCTTGATTTCTTTGAATAAGTGATGGTATTGATATTTTTCTTTTTTTTTTTTTTACTATTTGAGTCATTAGTTATATTTTCTATCACTTTTCTGGTTTGCTATCCATTTTTTTTTATTAATAGTGTTAGTAAAAAGATAAAAAATAATAATAAAATGAATATACCCTCCATAATTGTTTACATGAAAAATAAAAAAAACCATGTAAAATGCAATATTTTATCAAAAGAAATCCCTAAGGTAACATTATGGTTTTAGTAAATTTTAAATTTTAGTCAAATGGTCTGTGAAAGTGATGAAAAATTGATAGATTATTAATTATCATTTTAAAACTGTTTCGTCAATATTTACAAATTAACAATGTTCTGAAAATCATTATGTTATCTTAATTTGATAAAGTTCAATATCTCCTTACATGAACATATATAAATAGACAGCAATCGATTTCTTTATTTTGTATTTTACTTTTTCAATTTCTTTTTCTTCTCTAAATAAAATAAATATAATGAAGATAAAGCAAAAAAGCCCAATATGTAAAAAAAAAATGTATATATATCTAGAAAGGCATATTGTCATAAAACATGAGGGCGCACCAATATTCCATCAAAGAATGGAAGAAAATTATTCTAGAAATTATGTTGACAATACAGATTATATATTTCATGTAATAAATACAGATATATACCCAATAATAAAAGTTACTAATGATATCCATATAATTTGATATATTCTAGAGTGATCATGAAAGAGATGAGCCAATGATTATAGATATAGATAATCAATCATCTAATATAGATAATCAATCATCTAATATAGATAATCAATCATCTAATATAGATAAAATCGATACAAAAATTATTTACAATATGTTCATTACTATAGTTATATTACAAATATTTTTTTATTCGATGTTATAATAATAACTTTACTATTTTATTAAGATGAACTCTGTTCTACTAAAGAATATGGTAAATACAGCAGAAAAGATGATCAAGGAAACATATCAACTTCTATATTAAAATTATCATCATATATTTCAAAGCATAATATATATCAGTCAATACTCAGAGTAATTGTCATATATAATCATATATATAAAGAGAATTAAGAAAAGTAAAAACAAGTAATGATTAATATTACTGGTTTTTTTAATGTGTGATCTATATTGGTTATTATCTGATCAAGGATTACAAAATGACATTAAAAATATACCTAGTAACCACTCTAGTTTTAATTCTTTTCTCAAAAAAAAAAAAAAAAAAAAAAAAAAAAAAAAAACGCTGAACATATTGAAGTGGGAATTGTACAAGTTTTTTTTAATTTTAAAAGTACTAATATATATATTTATATTTATATTGATAGCTATTTAAAACCAAATATGTTGATACCACATTAATAGAAAACTTTTCTGTATCAACTGAAGAATTTTTGAAAGTTACTAACAATAAACCTCTTACATTGTTTTACAGAAATATTAAGGATTTATGTGAAGTTATTTTTAGTGTATCCATATAACAGGAAATACAAAACTATAATCTTCAGATAACTTATTCATTTCCTTGATAAAAAACATTGGAAAAATGGTAAGAATTTTACCCAATTTTGCGATATATAATCAATCAACAAAAAAATTTGAAGGATATTTTGTAAACCATTACACCTCAATTGGATCATTTATTGATTCTAACATGGATGCCCTCTCCCTATACCAGTAGTTTCGAATATAACACTATGGGATAATAATAGTAATAGCCAATCACGAACATATGAATTAGAATCTGATGAAGATTTAAATGATTTAGTATTAGAAAATTTAGAAGACAACAATAATGAATTATTATTAGATGATTAGAAATTTTATATTTTTCATCATTATATATGCTTAAATTTTAATAAATATTTTACAACTAAACTACATAGTAAGATATAAATTTAAATAAAATTACTACTATTATATCACTATATTTATATAGGATAGGTGAGCATATATATATGTATATTGTTATATAGGTCTATACATGATCATATAGATATATATAGGCATACGTAGATTTTATTTTCTACGTAGATAAAATGGGAAATTCCGTTTTTCCGAAGCATATCCAACACTTAACTGCTGTATTCGAACCGTATATAAAGTATAATTTAAGACTGAAGTTGTCTAAGTGTGTATTTGGTCAAATTGAAGTGAGTTACTTGGGCCACCTAATTATATAAGAAGGGTTTAAACCTAACGACTATAACATTAATAAGATAATGAACTTAAAAGAGTCCAAAAAACAAAGATGAAGTTAGATCATTACTCGGTGTGACAGGTTACTATTGTTAGGTTTTGGTGAAGAAATATGAAAATATAAAAATAAAAGTTAAGGCAAAAGAGAAATTGTGAAACTATTGATTATTGTTTGTTAGAAAATAAAATAAAATAGGTATTTATGTGAATATATTTTTAAGGGTGATTATATAATAAACAAGAATATGGTACTACCGTTATTCTTGTTTGTGTGTGTTACTTAGAATATAGTATAGTATAATTATATTATTTAAATAAATGTCTATAACAAATAATTGTGATGCTGATATTATATTAATATTAGTTGAATAATATGTTTTAATATGACAAATACAACAACTATAGAAGGTTTGTTTAAGATTATGCTAAACTCGTATTGCCATTATCCAATTTGATAAAGAAAAACGTAAACTTTGAATGGAGTAATAATCAAAAATTAGTATTTAATAGAATTAAAAATATACTCACAAGTTCACCAGTATTACCTTTTCCTGACAAAGATCAAACAAAAATACTAGCAACTGATGCAAGTAGTAAATGATTAGGTGATATATTGTCACAATCTGTTGATGGAACAAAAAAGGTGAATCAGTTATTTCTTATGCATCAAGAACGTTAAAAGCAGTTGAACAAAATTATTCCACTACACATTTAGAGGCTTTAGCTATAGTGTGGGCTGTTAATCATTTTCATCACTATCTAATAGGAAAAAGTTTTGTGTTATATACTGATCACGCTGCTCTTATATTTTCAACAATCCTAAACCAGGTGCCAAACTTGCTAGGTGGGCTGCTGCCCTAATGGAATATGATTCTACCTTTAAGTATAGACCCAGGACTAAAAACCCTACTGATGCTCTATCAAGATCATTAGACGATGCAGATTCACTGGCCGTTTGTGTGGGTGAAGAAAAAGAATCGTTATAAAAAAGGAAAGAAAAGAAAAGAAAAGAAGAAAACAAACAAACAAACAAACAAAAATAGCAAAACGTTTTAAGCGGTGGGAAGAAAATCATTTAGTTTATATTTCTATTTTTTTAAAACTCTTCCACTTTTTGGAAATTATTTTCCTTTTCCTAATCTTTCTTCAAGTTTATTTTATATATTTTGTAATTTCATATTTTTTTTTTACTTTATTTTATTTTTCTTAACAATTATACTTTATTTTTTTATTTATATATATTATCTTATAGTATCATTATTTATTAATATTACTCTGACCGCGTGCATCCAACCAAAAAACAACATGAGTAAAGAAGTAAAATATATTAAAGATACAGATTATAAAATAATATCAATCAATCTTAATGATAAAGATGAGGACAAGAGTAAAGAATATTATGAAGCAAAAATTAGTTTGAAGATGGATAGACCTGTGGCTAAATATATAAAATGTAGTAAAGAAAAAGAGTTGAACAGATGCTCAAATAATAATTGTGATGAAATTCATGGCGCTTTTAGTGACAAAAAATTATTTATGGAACTTTTCTGTAAGCTAGTAATAAATCTAACAAATGGATTAATCAAGAAACTGAAAAATGGAACATTCAATGGAAAAATAGTCACACTTGGTGAATTAGCACTTATGATAAGAGAAGGAAAATTTGAACATAAAAATAAGTGTAAATTAGTTAAAGAGGTTTGGTATCAAGTTGCTAATTTTATAATACATATAGTTATGCCTGCTCAAGCTGATTTTGTTGAAATAACATCAGATACTGATGATTACATCATGAATTATTTTAAACCAAAATCTACATGATACAGATTCATTATAATTTTCTTTAAAAAAAAGAAAAAAATTTTTTTTGATGTTTGATTTATTAAACTATATAATTTAATTTAAGTTGGGGGGAATGAGAGGACGTCAGTGCGTCTTTGAAGTCGTCCCGTCTCAAACTTTTCTTTTTATTTATTTTTTTATTTTTTATTTTTATTTCATATTATTTTTAAACTTTATTATATTTTAAATACCGATAGAAATATGCAAATATAAAATCAGGACTTCATTACGATAATAAAACTACACTTTTCTTTAGGTATTAGTCACTCGTTTTTGGTTTTAATTTAGTTTTTTATTTATTTCTTATAGTTGAAGTATTTTGAAGATTGATTTATATTTTGTTTTTCTTATTTTACTTTAGTTATTATATATTGTCTTATTTCATATTTTTTTATTTCTTTTATTTTATTCTATTTTTTTCATTTTGGTAAAGAACCTGGGCAAGTCATCGATATTAAAATTATTATTTTGTTGATTTCTTATTTATCTTTATAAGATCTCGTACGGCTGTGTTAATTACAATTATACTATAATATCTTACCCGTTTAATTTATTTTTTTTATATTTTATTTTATTTTATATTATCATTATTACATTTTTTTTAATTATTAAATGTTGTATCAGGCTATTTTATCTTGTAATAAACAAACGTAAAGAAAGAATAAATTCCATTTTTCCTCTTAATATTTATTTTAAAAATAATATTTATAATCATTTTTTTCATTTTCATTTTCATTTAAAGATTGTGATTTTGGAGCTCGACCTATACATAGGCGTTATTGATTAAAACGACTATACTCAAACGGACTCCAATAATATTGCAAGCACTACGTTAGTAGTAAAGAACATAATATGCCATTGAGAGCAAATACGTTCCAAAATGCGAATGATAACTTGTGTAACTCAAAAAAAACCCCCAATAAAATTAAATAAATGATTTCTGTATTGAACTAATAAACAGTTCTAAATAATAATGATAATAAAAAAAAATATAAATTCTATACTATTTAAGAAGAAAATAAAAAAAAAAGAATTATTTATTTTATTATTATTATTATTATATATATACCATTTATTATAGCATACACTCTTATCATATTAAAATATTGACCTAATTTGGACAACCGAATGCATTATACTGCTTTACACTGTAAGGACATGACTTAGGAACATAAGATAAGTCATCAAATGTACCACAACTATAGAGCTTTCCACGATCACAATTAACTGTTTTAACTGGTAGCTGTGAACACATGAATTCTTTACAAGATTGAGTCTGTGCAGCATTACATTCTGAAGTTGTTGAACCTATATCACAGTAATTGTCTCCACACTGAACAATGTTTATATGTTCATTGCAGAAAAGTGTTGCAGCTTTTATCTGGAATTTATCACAATCGGCAGCTGAGGATGTGCCAAAAAAGAGGAAAAGAGAGAATGGAACAATAATTTTTTGTAAAATCATAGTTTGCTGAGTTTGCAAGAATAATAAAAAAAAAGAAGAAAAAGGAAGAAAACTTTTTTTTTTTTTGAATTTATAATTTATCAAAAAAGAAATGATAGAGCAAATAAGTAAAATTCCTTTCTGGTTGTTTTTTATTAATAAAAAAATAGGGGGTGAAAATAAAATAAAAATTAAGCCTTGCCTAAATATGGAAGGTTTAGCCAGAACATAACAGAGTTGAAATATTATATCACTGGGAAGCTAGTTAAAAATGGAAACTGTACCCATTTGAGAATAAATTATAATTAATTCTTATACTGTATTTCCACTTGAATTTAGACAAAATAAAAATATTATTTGGATAAAAAAAATTAAAATTCGTATATTAACTTTTTATTTAGGTTATCTTTTAGTAATAATTGACAAAAAATTAGATGTAAAATAGATGCAAATATTTTTTCTAATTTGGTAAAAAAAAAAAAAGAATGGATAGAATAGGTATAGAATACTTTCTAAATTTGGATTTATATGAAACTCAACAAGAGTTTTCTTACAGATTTCTTAAAAAGGGAAAGATCTGCTTTTTTTAACTTCAAATTCCCAAGATGTGTAATCGAAATGCTCTTTACCTAAAAAGGAAGTTACACATTTTTTTCTTTTTCCCCTTATCGGGTTTAAACGTATAAATTTCTTTTTATATTTGAATTATTAAAACATGTTTGCATATTATACCTCTTGGTTCCGATTTATTGGCAAATTTTGTCTCCCATGGGAAAAGATATTCATACTTGGTGTTACATGTCAAAGACCATAAATTTATAACCTAACAAAAATAAAGATATATATTTATGAAATATATTCTTGGTTCATTTTTTTTTTACATTTTTATTTTTTTTTTCTAGCCTTCGTTTTTTTAACAATTTATTTGGTAATGATAATATTAATAAATATATATGTAACATTGGTTACTATAAGTAACTATTTAATTTTTAAATAGAGCAAGGTAGTGCTTTAATATTTTGGTTGGTTCTTGGTTTTTAATATGCTGAAATTTTACTTTTTAATGCTGGTATTCTTCTTTAGTACAACATTTTGCTGCACACTTCTTGAAACGACATGCTGTACTATTGCATGTGCCGCATCAGCTGGACTCAACATTAAATGTGAATCCAAAGGAGGAAAGGCATCTTGTGATTGTGGAAATGGAGCAAAACTAGATATTTCTGACCATTTAATTTGTAACAAACTTGGCTTGTAATGAAAGTGCCTTATTTAGATTTTGTTTTTTAACACCTTTTAATAAATAACTTATAAATATAAGCTCTACATTTTTACTTAAATAAACGTATGTATTTACTTTACTTTATTTTACTATCTTTATTTTTTAAAAAAAAAGAAAAGATTAAAGTTAAAGAATAAAGTGAAATTTTAAGGAGATAAAACTTTTTCAAAGATAAACTTGACAGAGTCATTGCTAGGAACACCATTTATAGTCGATTGACCACCAAGAATGTTTTCATCATAACTAAATAAATATACATAGTCATAGGCAGTGAAAACAGTATCAAGTCTATCGATGCCTTGTTGTAATTTAAATAAATCAGCTCCACCATATTTAGTAGTAGTGGAAGTTAATAATCTTTCATTGCTACGGCTTAATCTGAGATAACCATTCTCTGATTTTTTAACGTTAACAATATTATAAATATATTGATTTTCACCAAGTTGCTTAGCAATAGTTATATTCCATTGTTGACTTTGGTCAGGTTCAGTACTACTTTTATTCATCAATAAGATACTAGAATCAGCAGGTGATGCAGTAATGGCTTTATTAGAGAATTGTCTAGGAGAAATGGTGTAGACACCTTTTCCTCGAAATTGAGCAAAAGTAGTTACAGCGAAGGCAAACAAGCTTAATGATTGAATTAAACGCATTTTCTTTTGTTATATAAAATGAAATTAAAAAAAAAAAGTAAGAAAAAAAGAAAAAAAAGAAATAAGAAAAGAAATTAATAGCATTCCAATCAAATTACAATCTACAATTATGATTATTATTATTTCCTTTTTTTTTTTTCACAAGTACACAAGAGGGCTTATTCTATTCATCAGCATTTATTTATACTCTGCATCAAATAATTAATTAAAAACTCAGCGTTTTTACATATCTGGTAAATTCCTATAATATAATATATATTATTTTGTAGGTGTATTTACAAGTAATCTTTTTATATATTCTTTATTAATATTAACATATTATCATTTAAAAATGTATTTTTACTATTATTTAACCCTTACTAGTATAAATAAGAATATCATATAAACTTTTAACCCAAACTAAATGATTCTAAAAAAAAATTGTAATACAAAAACTCCATTTCTGTCAAAAACTAAAAAACTATTAATCAAAATGATTTAAAAAAAATATTATTAATGACTACATTATAATAGTTTAATGTAAAGTATAATATAGTATAGAATAATAATATTGAAATCAAGTTAAAAAAAAAGTAGAGATAAAAATAATTATAGTTAATAGTAGTAAAATTTATTTATAAAAAAAATATGCTAATTTATAATGAGAGTTATAATATACAAAAATTTTATTTCATCATTATTATGATGTATATAATAATTTTTACTATATAATCAAAAGAGGTTATATCAACTGTTTTATAACCAAGAATTTCCTTTGATTAATGGACCATTTACCATCTTTTAATTTTAGGTTATAAGTAAAAATATAAAAAAAAATAGAGAGTCAGTTAAGCGTGTTTGTTGGAAGATATGTTAGCAACCGTATAATACAATAGCAAATACCTTCGTCAAGTGCTTTTATGATTAAATACTTTATTGAATCAACGATTGTATTTTATATTTTTTAAATAGAAAATCAAATGTAAAATATAAAAAATGTACCTTTTTTGTCTTAAAAAAAAAAGAAACTGAACTTGGCCATCGACATTTTTTAGTTGACTTTACTTTAGACAGAGGATTCAATAATAAAATGGGTCTTCTTTATTTTCTCCGTCATCTAATTATACTTTTTTTCTTATAAAAAAGACTAGCGAAATTTAGTTTTTTAATGGAAAATGGTACAATTAAAAACTCCTTTTAAATTACAGCATTATTTTATTATAAATTTAACGAGATGACTAGAGATATACAAAATGAAGATGGAATTTTATATCTGTTTCCATCAAAAGGTTAGCAAAAAAATAATATATTTAATGTTGAGTATACCAACATTATGGTAGATTTTTTGGCAAATATAAAGACTGTGAGTATACTATTTTGTCAAGGATGAAAACGACGAGCTATAATAAGTGAATATTTATTACAATAATTGCATAGGAGGGATGTATTAAACTTTAGCTAGATGATTATTATTAATTTCATTAATAGAAAACTTCATATATTATAACATATTAAACTACAGTATTATAATATATATATATATATATATTACAATTGATATTTATATTGTATAATTATATTATAACTTATATTACATAAAATATCAAGTTTAAGATAAATAAAACTATTAAAATATAAATATTGCATATCGTATCATTAATTATATCCATATTCATATATATATATATATATATATATATATTATAGTTATCATATGCTGTTTTTGATATGAGTAGCTATATTTGTAGCACATTTATTATGCCTCTTATATTTGAAATATTTGAAATGGTGTTAAAGAGGATTCACCGTCATATGTATAAGTATAAAAACTACTATAGTACTCATTTTATAAGTATGAATACACAACCACAATTTTATTTTTTTAATATAAAATTTTAATAAATATATACATAATAATGACAACAAAGTAAATAAAAGATAAAAAAAATAATTTTATTTATTTTAAATATTTTAAAAGCATCTATAGTTAGCACCTTCGGAAATTGGAACGTGTTCACCATTTTTACTGCAGCATTCATTCAAATCGTTTGTGTAGCTTCCTTTATTTCTACAACATACAGAATTTTGGCAAGAGCTTTTACCACCACCTACACAATCACCATTGCATTTACATGCTTGACCAATACTTGTTTCATATCTTTCATTGTCACATTGTTCTTGCACTTGACATTTTGGAGTGCATATAAATGGTCCATCACTCTCTCTACAAGTTTCTTCGTCTACATATATACTATCTTTACATTCATCATCAAGACATTTATTATAACAAACTTGATCAATTCCTGCTGATAAACTTAACGTAACAAAAATAGAAAATAACAATAACAAAATAGTTTTCATTTTTTTTTTAAAAAACGATTAAGAAAAAAGAAAAAAGAAAAAAGAAAAAAAAAAAAAGAATAAGTGGACAAAATAACTTCGGCATATTTCTTAAAAAGGAAATATAAGGAGAATTGCATTCTCAAATACACAAAGTTATTATTTATGTACGAAAACAGAAAATCTCATTTTATTTTTGTTACTGCAGGTAGTCTTGCTGGTTGATTTTTTTATTAATTATTTTCTTGGTAGTTTGGAAAACAAATTTATATTTTTTAAATAATACCTTTTATGGGTAAAAATTTTTGTGCAATTTCTATACTAAGGTTAATTAAGTTCTGATCGTTTATCTATTACTAATCTATCGTATTTAACATTAAAAAATATCTGGGAATACGCCATGTAAATTAAAAATAAAAAAAAATGCATTTATATAAGCACTGCTCACCCCTTGAAATTCTCTCTTTTGAGATACCTTAAATAAGAACTTGTAAAAGCCCGCCATGATAATCGTCTTGTTGGATAATAAAAGTGTGTCATTAAATAAAATAATATGGTTTTGAATATCGAAATTCAACTTGAGAGTAATATAAAATTGATATACATTTTTTTTTTTGAAGATTGCCACCCCAAAACAAATAAAAGAGCTCGCGGCTTTAAGTTATAGAAGGATTAAATCATGAACATAATTGGAATGTTTTTTAAAGAAAATACAGGTTCAAATTTAAAAGTTACACAAAAATGTTGTAGTTTCAAATGCTTTTTTATAAAATACCACTTTTGAAATATTATAAAGAAAAATGAAAGTTTAATTAATTATAAGTATAGTGTTTATATTAAAATCTTTTACTCAAGAGTTGTGACCTTTTACAACAAAAAAGCTGAGATGAATTTGCAAACAAGCACAAATATTAACTTCTCATGAATAGCCAAGTAAAAAATAGATGGTTGCATTTTCGTTTGGATAATACTGTTTAGTACTGGGTTTAAAAACATGATCCATGATTTATAGCAAAAAAAATTAAATAAAAGTCAAGTAAAAGGGCTAAAGTTAAAATAAGTTAAAATATGTAGTTTTAGATATAAAATAGAATTAAAATAAAAATTGTGGTAAAAGCTCAGAAGACAAGGAAATATTGTTTTTTATTGAATTGAAAATATAATTGAATTTATATGATTTTTTAGATACACAGAATATTATTAAAGTTATTACTACAGGCAAATTGATAAAATAGTGGTTAAGGATTACTTCATTCTCAGACCATCCTTTTTTAAACCTTTCCCTTTTAATCCTCAAGTCCCATCATATTTTTCATCAAATTTGACAATTCCCATGAAAAATTAATATTACTTATTAGGATTTGATCGACTATTTTAAAAGTATAAATACTGGTATTTTGTTGAGAACGAAATAAAAATCATGATTTTGTTTTTTTTTTTTTAAAAAAATATAAATTAAAATGAGTATTAAACTTGCTATAATAACTGTGCTGTTATCTACAATTTCCATTACTCTAGGTATAGGTTTTGGTGAGACTTGTTCAACAAGTACAAGTTATGAAGGTGAAGGACATTTGGTAGGTGGTTATAGTCATTGTGATGAATTAGGGTTAGTATGTACTCAGGATGACTGTGACTCTGGATTAGTTTGTGGACAAGATAATAAATGCAAACTTGATCATGGAGCGAAATGTAAAACAAACGATGAATGTGGTTATCCTCTTTGTTTTGAAGGGACATGTAGTTGGGAAAATGGTCCAGGTGCACAATGCAAATTACATCGTGATTGTTATGGTGGTTTAATATGCAAAGGAGGAATTTGTGGAAATAGAACCTATAAAAATCCTGGTGAAGCATGTACAAGTATAACTGAATGTGAATATGGATGTATAGAAGGTAAATGTAGCACACCTTCTAGTAAAGGTAGTTGTAGTAATGATTCCGAATGTCCATCTGGTAACAGATGTGTATGTGGAAGCTGTTGTGCTGGTAGTGTATCAGAATGTGCAAAGGCTGCGAGAGGTTCAGGAAGTTTTTGTTAGTAAGAATGATGGTTATTTTACAAGTAGATATAGTTTTTGTACTAGATTCTTTTCTCTATTGTTTATATTCTAATGAATCCAATGTCATTAATTAATCCGTATACCATTATAATAATTTAATACATTTAATACATTTAATACCATTTGCTTTACTCGTTTATTAATTGAAAGATAAAAAATTCAATATCTATGTTAAAAATAAAAAATAAGTAATTAAAAAGAAAAAAAAAGAATAAAATATAAAAAATATTGTTTATTTATTACTAGTATTATTATTATTTACTTTGGATTAACCAGCCGTACTTCTTATTATGCATTCGAGTGTTTTAACAAATTACGTTAGAATTTAGTTCGACACAAGAATTGTCTATTTAGACATAAAATTACAAAAGAAGATATTCTTTTATTATTTATTGGCAAAAAATTAAATATAAAATTAGTACGAATATCAACAACGGAATAATTTTCATTTTTTAAAGAAAATGGTTAAGATAAAAAATGAAATTAATAGATAGAAGAAAGTTTCAGCATCTTTGTTAAAAAGGAAATATGAATACATGGATAATAATCAATATATGGATATCATATTCTGCTTAAAAAGGAGCATTAGGGGTATAGTTATACTATTCACTGTGATAAAAAATGGAATTAAAAGTATTGAAAAAGATTGAATCATTAAATAATTTGTTTTTTTTAAAAATCGAATAAAATAAAATAAATTTATTACTTGTTAAAATAGGTTGGCTGCACATAGACGTCGTAGTCTCTGCTTTTTAACCTTTTTAAATACAAAAATAAAATAAATTCCTGGACACAAACATTGAAATCCTTAATTAGCTAATATACTGAATTTGTCTTATTTATTATGTTAACATATCTAGGAACCAACGGCAAATATTATATAAATGTTTGTATTTTCGGAAATAGGTTTTACTTTTTTTTATATATCTCCATATATTTTCATTTATATAACTATATGAGTAGATGTAAATTATTTTTTAATTTTTTAATTTTTAATTTTTTTTCAAATTGATAAAATTAATATTAAATGATACAAGATAATCAAAACAAATTGCTTAATGAAAACAACCAAAATGACTTGCAAAATATTTTTAGTGTATCAAGTACTCTACCCAAAGTACAAAACAAAAGTTTTTAAACAACAATATCTTATAAATCCCATTTTAAACTTGGTAAATAAAGTAAATAATTTAAAACAAGAGGCAAATATGGTGCATTAAATATTGGATCAGTATATGAACTCTATGGGTACTCTATCATTCATATTTACAGGCAATTCTATGCTGCCATATTTTAGTGTTTTATTTTCTACACAAGTTAAAATTTCACCAGCACTATATCAACGAAGTCTATTTAAATAGCAAGAAAAAAAAAATGTTAAAGTGACGACCGTGAAGTTTCTAAAACAAAACTTTTAGAACCCATATGATTATTGGAGGCTTGAAAACAGAGAAGCTATTATAAATTCAGAATCATTTAATAAGGACACTTGTGTGGAAAATATATATCAGAATATATGGGAATCTGTAGAGTAACTGCCTGAGGGATAGATTTGGCTATTTTAGTTGGAAAAGTATTGACAATGTAGTTCTTTGGAATATGATGTATGTTGTAAATAGCGAAGGCGAAAGACAAAGTGTGCCTTTTTCAAGTTGTATTGACAATTGGCTACTAAAATTATGTTGAAAAAAAAAAAAAAAAAAAAAAAATTAACAAAATGATATACTCCAGGAACAAAAGAAAATCTGAAAACGACGTGTCAACAATATCAGATACAGTAATAATATCAGACGCAAGAAGTTTCAGAAAAGTTAGAGACAGTAGATATTTCAGGGATAGAAGGGGTATTAAAGGCAGTAGTATCAATAGCAGTTAAAGCAATATAATAATAGCAATAATAGCAATAATAGAAATAATAGAAATAATAATAATAATAATAATAATAATAATAATAATAATAATAATAATAATAATAATAATAATAATAATAATAATAATAATAATAATAATAATAATAATAATAATAATAATAATAATAATAATAATAGTAATTAAAAGGCAATCTCTATTTAATTATATATACAAATATATATATATATATATATATATTTACTTTATTCCTTATCCCTCTTTTTAAGTAAATATAATATTGATAATAAGATTAAAGAAACATCAAATTACAATAATGTTTACAGCTAATATTTCATTTATAATTGTTATATTTTTTACTACCATTATCACTTTATACTATTTTTATTTATTTGAATAGTATTATTTAAAATATATACAACTACAGCAAAAAAAAAAAAAAAAAAAAAAAAAAAAAATTGGATTTACGGTTTTTTTTGTATCAGTGAATTCCTTTTTTAAAACATGTCTCACTATATGCCCTTTTATTATTTTAAAGTAAACATAAACCAATTTTTACTAAAAATTTAATCTCCAAGACCATTTTTCATTACATTGCATGGTTTCTATTTATCTCTTAAATCTACATATTGAATCATTTATTTAAAAATAAATAAGTTGTATTACATATATAGCATTGTATTTAACAAAAATAGTAATATATTAAATGACTCATGGCTTATAATACGCTTATACTTCATATGGGAAGCACAGTATTTACTATAGAAACACTGTTGTGTACTTAATATAAAATTCCTATGTTATTAATATTTTTATATTTTTTAATCTAACAAAGTAGTTTATTTTTTTTTATTAAAAATAAGCAACTATTGTAATAAAATAGTTGCTGGTTCATTTTACCACGTATACATCATATACTGATACAAGTTTCACAGGAAGTCCTGTCATCCAGAGTTCGTTTGTTTAACTTTTTTTTTATTTTTTTTTACTAATAAATCATATTTTTTTTTTCCATTTATCCATTTATTTTTTAGAATTCTCTTCCCTCCCCTCTTTCCCCCAATTTTTTTTTATGGTCTTTATTTTATTTTGTTTTACATCTATTTCTTTTTTATGTAATTTTCTTCATTAATTTATATTTTTTAAAGAATAAAAAATAAAAACTGTCTAACGACAATTCTATTTAATAATAACCATTCACCTTTTATTCACAAGTACAATATATACAAAAGTAATCATTAAAACGTTTGGGACTGGTAATATTTGTATATAAAATACGCGTTTAGTAAAATAAAAAAATTAAAATAATAGGTGTTGAGAAGAAGAAAAAAGAGATAAACAATAAGACGCGGGTAGCTGGAGGTTATTCTTGATTTTAATCGCCTAAATGGTATTTTTTTTTCATGTGGTCCCTGCGCCTGTTACTTTATTTCTGCATGAATATTGATCCAAAACGTCGGGTATTCAAACTTTTCTTTTTTTTTATTAGTTTTAGTTTTTTTTACGTAAAAAAAATAATATAAAATAATATAAAATAAAATAAAATAACATGCTCCCATAGTTTTTTTTATTCTAAAAAGAAGAAGAAGAAAAAAAACAAAGAGGAAAAAAAAAAAAAGCGAAAAAAAAGAAGAAAAAAAAAAAAAAAAACTGAATTTTGCATGATTTTTTTTTTTTTTTTTTTGGTCATAGGGACAAAAAAAAGAAGAGAAGGACGTGATAAAATCAAACTTATAGTTAGATAAAGTTAATGATAAAAAAAAATTACCAGATATAGTTGACAATTAAGAAGATAAGTAGATAAAGGGACCCGATTTTGAATTTCATTCATAAAAACCGCTTTTTTTTTTGTTCTGTTTTGTTCTCTCTCTTTACGTTTTTATACACTTTTTATTACATTTAACTTGGCTCGTTATTATATTGCTTTATTATGTCTACCGTTGCTTTCTACCCTGCTGAATCATATCCTGACAAGGTAATTGGTTAAAACTATTGAACTAAATGTATTGTTAATAATGGTTACATATGTCAAAAACATACTTCATTTATTAACCTTTCTTCTTTTTCTTTTTCTTTTGTAACTAGGATGGTGATACTATTATGGACCATACTAGTAAGTTACATATTAAAAAGTAAATAGATAAGTCTAAAAAAATATATAACATAATAATCTTTTTAACTTTCTTTACTATTATTGCATTCTTATGGTATATTTTTTATATATAATAGTCTACAAAGATAGTATGGCCTACTACTGTAAGTATTAAATACTATTATTAATAGAATTATTTGCATATAAAAAGTATTTATTATTAAAACTAATCACTATTCTATTTACTTGTTTTTTTTCTATGTTGCTTATTTTACATCTAGTTGAAGGTGACTGGGTTGAAGGTGGCCAAGTTCAAGACATCGAAGTTGAATGTAAGTTTGTTATTTTTTTTCCTATATATATTTATAGTTAAATCAATCTTTAAAACAACTTTATGCTAACATAATTATCATATCTATTGCCATTTTTATTATATTTCATGTATTTTAGACTTCTTCGATGAAAACTTGAACCAAAGTATGTAAAAGAATATATTGAAAACTTTTCTAATATTGCTATTATTAACTATACATATATGTGTCTATAATTCGTTATTAACTTTTATTTCTACTTTTTTTATTTATTTACTTATTTTTAGTCGGTGTTCGTACTGTGATGCCTCCTTTGGGCAGTACAATGGAAAAAGCTGAACGTCGTGCAAACAGCGACTATGTTCTCCCTTTAGATGGAGTAACAATGGAATATCTTTGCCATGGCATCACAAAGATAAGCCTTCAAGATCCTGGCCATGGTCCTGTTTGCCGCGTGGCAAGACGTCGTTTGGCTCGTAATGCTAGACAATTGGTGGCTAAAAAACCAATTGCTCACACTTTTTCACGTCGTCCTCGCTCTCACTCTCACTCTCACTCTCACTCTCTTGAAACTAGCATTATGCTTTCCATTATCCTTTCTCCTCCTTCTCCCTCATTCTTTGCCGCCGCCACCACCACTGCTGTTGCTGCCGCTGCTGATATTGCCCCTTCACCAGCACCTTCTCATGCTACCGTTCCTGGCATTAATGCCACCTCTTCTGCTACTGCTGCTGCTGCAGTTGATGTTGCTGCTACTTGTCCTTCTCCAGCCCCTTCTTCCTCTTCCTCTTCCTCTTCCTCTTCCTCTTCCTCTTCCTCTTCCTCTTCCTCTTCCTCTTCCTCTTCCTCTTCTTCTTCTTCTTCTTCTTCTTCTTCTTCTTCTTCTTCTTCTTCTTCTCCTGCTCCTGCTCCTGCTCCTACTTCTACTTCTACTTCTACTAAAAACACCATCACTGATACCGCTACTCCTTTCCCATCCGTAGAAGATTACCAAGAAAAAATAGAAGATAAAGAAGATAATGATAATAATAATAATGAAAAAGAAAATAAAAATAACGATGACATTTACAAAAAAATCCGCAATAGCTTTCTTACAGATATGATGAAAGCTATCAATAAAAACACTCCTCCTGAAATCCGCTCTGATGATGATGTTGATAATAACAATCAAGCAAATGATCAAGAAATTGATGATTTCTTTAATCCTGACTCTTCTTCCTCTCCTTTCTCGTCCCCTGATCTTTCCTTCCTCTCTCGCCCTATAATGCCAGAATCATCTACCAATAATGTAGACATTTTTGGAGATGACTTCCTTCAACTCTTTGCTGATATGGGTTATCACTAAATCTCGCTTTCTTTTTTCTCTCTCCTCCTCATTTGGTATTAGCTGTTTTTATAGATATAACCTCTGTCCCTTGGCCTGGTATCTCTCGGTATGAATGCAATCATATGTTGACTGGTTACCTTCCCTCGGTCTACCTTGGTAATGGAAAAGAATGAAAGTTTCAGCTTTCGGTTTTTCTTTGTTCCGTTTTGTTGGAAAACTTGGTCCTATGTTTCTATTCATTGTGACCCTATTGATGTCTGGCTGATTGCAGATTCTCAGGAATTGAGAGTTTGGTAATGCACTGCCTATGGATTGCCTGGTATCATATTGATTGTGCACTTTCTTGCTCTGGTTTTATTTTTATAGCATCCGCCTTGGCTACTTTTTCTTTGGCTTGATATGTTTTAGAACTTTATTCGGGTGAAGACTATCCACTATGGAATGGAAAAGTAAGTACTATATTTTTTATTTTCCACAAATTAATTAAAAAAATAAAAAAAATAAAAAAAATAAAAAAAATTAATAAAATAAAAAAAATAAATAAAATAAATAAAATAAAAAAAGTAAAAAATAAAAATAAAAATAAAAAAAGTAAAAAAATAAAAATAAAAATATAAAAAAGTAAAAAATAAAAATAAAAATAAAATAATAATAATAATAATAACAAAGCAAAATAATAAAAAAAAAAAGACATTACAAAACTACATATGTATATATGTGTGTATGCATATACCTATGTTTAATATGTATTTATATATAGCAACAGCTTGACTAACTAGTATATATATTATTTATTTTGCCATCGAGTTATCTCTTTAATTAATACATATATAAATATTTATTTATATATGTATTAGTTATAGAGATAGCTTGATGATAGTTATAATTATTTTTTGATCATACTTTCTTTTTTTTTAGATCAAAAATAATTATAACTATTAGGTACAATCTCCTTTGGTTCTAACCTGAATAATTGAAATCAAGATCAAATAACTTAGAAGTAGTTCGAAAAAGGGCGTTTGTTTAAAACTAGAAAATCAATAACTAGGCTTAAAGTAGGTGTAAAGTGTACTACCATTCTTCTCAATCCTGGTTCAGGGTCTGTTTCTGTCAGCTCAATAGGTGCTCACATGGGTAGAAATATGGACCGAGCAAGTACAGCAAAATTGGAACTGGATTAACTTGTAAAGCTGAAGTTGGATTTCTTTTCCCTCTTGCCTTGGTATATTGATAGGGTTTCTTGGCTCACTTATGATTTGCACTTCATTATCAAGAATACTAGATAACCTATGGAACAGTAACCATATCTACTAAATAGCTAATACCTTATGTATCCGCTTATTCATTCACCTATATCAGTAGACATGGCATTACAGGCTATCATTCCATACATCAACATCATCTTTAATGTCATCAAAAAAAAAAAAATATCAAAAAAAAATTATTATTATTATTATCTTCTTTATTTTATCTATACCTATTATCACTGTATTCCTATATCTATATTATTATACCCCCATTATTGTTACTTTACTATTTGTATTATATTTATTATCAAATCTATTATTGTTATGTATATATATATGTTTTATAATAAAAAAAAAGTTTATATTGAAACGTTATACTATTAGGATTTTGTTATTTGAATCAATGATATACACACAAAAAAATAAAATAATAAAAGTAAATTACTTTTTGAATGTCAATTTCTATTTTAATATTGTATAACATTTGCTATTTTTTTTAAATATACAAGTGTTTTAATTTTCCCTCTCCCTTCCTTACACTTTTTTTTTTTCTTGTTTAAACAATAATAGTATATTTTGTATTATTTTTTATTGAATTCTAAGATATAAGTGAAAAGGAAAAACTGCACTGATTATTTAATAGTGAGGCAATAATATACTTAATTAAAAAACTGTAGGGAACACAGCAATAAAAAAAAATTGAGCGAACATATACAAATATCAATATAAACATACTACTATTTTCTTGTATATTATACAATAACTATCAGCTTGTTTTATTAGATATATCAATTCACTATATACAAACACATTATAAGAAGCTACTAAAAGTATGATTAAAATACAGAAAACATACTATATGATAGTTATATAAAAAGAAAAGGTAAATTAACCAGCCAAGTATATATTATTATTTATTCTCTTAGAAATGGTCAATTATTTAACATTCAGTTAATAAATTTCAAATACATATTAAATACGTGGAATGACTGCGATTAATAGTATATATATATTTTATTAATAAATTTTATAAAATTAGAACTGAAGAATACTTAATCAGAACTGAGTAGTATTGAAGAAAGCTTAATCAGAACTGAATTACATCCAATATTGTGTAACAAAAGTGGTACTGATTCAGAACTTAGAATTCAAAAAATCAGTACTTTTCAGTTCTTTATTAAAATCCAGCAAACTCTAAAAGATTCAGTTCTTTTTTTATTACAGTGATTATTATTAAATCAATTTATCAAGCTACCTATTGCTATTATCTATACTAAACTATTTTTTCTATTATATAAAAAAAAATTGGATAGACTGTATAATGGTTAAATGCCAATAGGTTGTTTGTAGCTGCATCAATCACCTCTATTTCCCACCTGTCATGCTATCCCAAATGGTGGCAATGGATAATTATCTTTCGACCAATGTAATTGCTTCCCTTAAAATATGAAAATAAAAAGATTCTTTCCCTATTTCCCATTTAAAATACTATTATTAACTTTACCCATCACAATTTATGTATAATTGTGTTATTCATATATTTCAACTGAATCTATCCCTTATGCTGTCATTATTACTTGATCTCTCAATTATAGCTGATATTGCTGTTTTTGTGATGCTTGTTTCTATATATGGTTTCACTGATCAACGGTGGCTGGAGATCTTTTTATGCAGTTGATCTTATGTTGATCCAATCTCCATTTCTTTTTTATTCTTGTTATTTTTTTTTTTTTGTTTTGTTTTGTTTTTGTTTTTTTTTTCTCGACATATACATATATATATCTAAAATATTAGTTTATGAATTGAAAACCATTATTGCTGTTGAGTAATGATGAAATTGAGTGAGTGTACTCTTCCATAGAACTTGGATTGAGAAAAATTATGCCCAATCAATAATATAATTATAACACTTAAAAAGAAAAAAAGGTAGAATTCACATGTTTATTTATTTTTATTTTTTTTATTAATCATTTTATTATTACTTTTTTTATATACTAATGTATCATATATTTAGTTTTTTATCATTTTTTTTTTTTACTAATGTATCATATTTTTATTTCTTTATACATCTTTTTTTTTTTTTTAGTATTCTCTCCCCTCCTCTCTTTCTCCCCCCTTCTCTTCTCCATTTTTTTTTTATGGTCATTATTTTATTTTTGCATGAATATTGATCCAAAATGTCGGGTATTCAATTTTTTTTTTTAAGTAAAAAAAATGATATAAAATAATATAAAATAACATAAATTTGATATGCTTCCATAGTTCTTTTTTATTCTAAAAAGAAAAAAAACTGACTTTTGCAGAATTTTTTTTTTTTCTCATGATCAAAAAAAAAAAAAAAAAGAAGAGAAGGACGTGATAAAATCAAACTTATAGTTAGATAAGGTTAGTGATAAAAAAAATTACTAGATAAAGCTAACAATTAAGGTAAAGATAATAGATAAAGAAAATCGGATTTTGAATTTCATTCTTAAAAACCGCTTTTTTTTTTGTTCTGTTTTGTTCTCTCTGTTTACGTTTTATACACTTTATATTATTACTTTTATTATATTTACCTTGGCTGGTTATTATTATTGCTCTTATTATGTCTACCGTTGCTTTTTACTCCACCGATTCATATCCTGGCAAGGTAATTGGTTAAAACTATTAAATTGAATCTGCTGTTAATAATGTTTAGATATGTCAAAAATATTATTTATTTATTGACTTTTTTCTTTTCCTTTGTTAAATTTATCAAATTAAAATTATAAAAAGTTAAGAAGAACAATGAAAATATTGCGAAACTTTTGGTTATCCTTTATTCAAATGTATAAAACAAGGGTTATATTTGTACTTTTTAGTGGATTAGTGGCACCAGGCTAAGTTCATATGCTATATAATATGAAAATAGAATTATAGAGTTATCTAGTAAAGGCAACGCGAATTAGAATGGATTTTAAAGTGTGTCTATAGAAATGGATCTACGGGATTAGAAGGTTTAAAATCATGACATAGAATAAACTAATAGAAATGGTTCATTTCATATCAGGTACACAGTAGTGGTTTTATAATAAATATCAAATATTTCATGTGGGTTATAAGTGTATTATGATTATGAAGTCAATTAATATTGTTATTTTATGGTAAGTACAACACCCTTTTTATTGTAACTAGGACGGTGATATTATAATGGATCATGAAAGTAAGTTACATATTAAAAAATAAATAGACAAGGCTAAAACAATATATATGTATTAACTCGACAATCCTTTTAACTTTTTGTTTTTTATATTCTTATGATGTATTATATATATAATAGTTTATAAAGATAGTATGACCTACTATTGTAAGTGTTAAGTACTATTATTAATATTATTATTTGCTCATAAAAAATCCTTGTTGTTATTATTACAGCTAACCACTATTTTATTTTATTTTTTACAACTAGTTGAAGGTGGCTGGGTTGAAGGTGGTCAATTTAGAGACCACGAAGCCGAATGTAAGTTTGTTTTGCCCCTCCCTCCTCTTTTTTTTAATAATATATATATTATAAAATCGATCTTTAAAATAACTTTATGCTGACACGATTATTATATCTATTGCTATTTTTATTTTATTGTATGTATATTAGATTTCTATGATAAAATATTGAACCAAAGTAAGTAAAATATTATATTAAAGCTTTTTTAATCTTATTATTATTATTAACTATATATATATGTGTCAATGATTTATCATTAACTTTTATTCCTACTTTAATTATTTATTTCTTATTAGTTGGTGTTTATACCATGGTTTCTCCTTTGAACAGTGCAATGGAAAAAACTGAACGTCGTGCAAACGGTAACTATGTTCTTCCTTTAGATGTAAAAACAATAGAATATCTTTGCCATGGTACCGAAAAGATAAGCCTTCAAGATTCTGGCTGTGGTTTCTCCTTCATTATCATCTTTGCCATCTTCTTATTCGGCTTCTTCTCATATTTCAGCTCCTAATACTAACACTACTGCCACTGCTACTGTCACTTCTACTATTACTGCTAATGCTATTATTACTTCTACTTCTACTCCTTCTACTTCTTCTACTTCTTCTACTCTTACTCATTTGTCACTTGTCGAAGTTGATGATTATCAAGAAGAAAACAAAGAATCCAATTATTATAAAGACTATTACCAAGAAGAATATAATAATGTAGAAAATATTGTAGATGATGAAAAATATGAAAATTATATAGAATATACCCAAGAAGTTTGTTGAAAATTGCTATTTTTTAAATATATATATATATTATAATTTTTCCTCTCCTTTCCTTAATTTTTTTACTTATTTGAATAATAATGATGTATTTTGTATTATTTTTATTAAATACTAAGGGTATAAGTGAAAAAGGAAACCACACTGATTATTTGATAGTAATATAATAATATACTCAGTTATTCAACAGTAGAGAACAAATTAATAAAAAGTTGAGTGAATATATACAAATATCAGTATAAACAAACTACTTTTTTTCTTATTTATTGCACAATAGCTATCCGTTTGTTTTATTAGATATATCAATTAGCAATACATAAGCGCATTATAAGAAGCTACTAAAAATAAGATTAAACTATAGAGAACATACTAAATAATAATTATATAAAAATAAAAGAGTATTTTTTTTTATTCTCTTGAAAACAACCAACTATTTATAGATGGAATACTCGCTTAGTAATCAAAACATGATATTGATGAAATTCACCTTGCTAAATTGGTATTTTAAATATTCAACTCAAAATATTCACAAATAATACTGTAGAAAAAGGTAGTATATATATATATATATATATATATATATATATATATATATATATATAGGTATAAAGAGTTAGAATGTTAAAGCGTAAAAATAAAAAAATATCTGTAATTAATAATGATTAATGTATTTTTTTTTACTCTGGCTGTTATAGTTCCTTTTATTGATTAGTCAAAATTTCCTTCAATTTACGCTGTATATGTTAGTATTTATACTCTATATTAATATTGCTTGACAGTAACTTTGATAAATGAACTAAAGAAAGAATAACAAAATAAAAATGGTTAAGTTTTTGAAAAAAAAAAAAATATAATTAGGTAATCAGAACTAAGGGGACTAATTTATGCTACTAGCAATCATATGAATACAAAATTAACAAGGGTCTAGTTATAAAAAGAGAAGTACTATTTTTATTTATTTATTTATTTATTAATCATATTGAAGATACCAATAACAGCAATCGTTTTCAGGTTATCCATTAATTTTTAAAGATATTTAGCAAAAAATGAAGCAAGAACCGTAAAGATAAAAAATAATAAATCAATTTTCTTACTTTAATAAGTATAGTTATTAAGCGGTTTATTATGTGAACATAATGAAAATGTTGAAACAAAAAAAAAAAGAAAAAAGAAAAAGAGTTCTTTTAAAAGTCTTACAAAATAATCGAGTTAGCATAAAAAACCATGCATTATCAATTAGTGACATCATATATAGGAGCCAACACCACAACAATGTCGACACCAACAAGTAGAACAAGTAAAAGATATGATTCTTTTTTAAAACAAAGTAAAATTGCGATGAAATAAAAATGGAAACGGGCTATTCCATTGCCGTCTGGAAAAGTTTTGAAATTGGTAAACATAAAAGGTAACTTTAAATTCTTTTTCACTTATTTTAAAAAGAAAAATATAGTAGGTTTGGATACTTGAATCTCTTCTTAAAATTCTATTAATAATTAAAAAAAATTATTCCACTTATTTAAAAAGGATTTTTACTTGTATGCTTTATATTGATATTAGCTATGAATTGGAATACCCATACTATGTATTTAGTTAGTAGTATTGCATAGTATATATTTTTTATTTGGGTCAAAACATAGCAAATTCAAATATGATAAGTAAATAGAAATAGTCATCTCCATCAAAATAATTTTTTTTTAAAAAAAAAAAAGAAAAGAAAAGAAAGGGGAAGGAGCTAGGGATTTTTAATAAATAAAAATAGATAGCAACTTTTATTTTGATTCTGTAATATTTATTTATTAATATGTATATAATAAAAAGGTGAAATATAATTGAATGATATGAGCAAAATAAACAAAAAAAAAAGTGATATATATATTGAATACTATTAGCAAAGTAATCGTGAAAAAAGGAATGAGAATAATTCTACATAAATAATTTACTCGTTTTTTTGTTTTTTCTATGTATATATATATATGAATATATGATTTATCTCAGTCGAAAAACCTAATGACCAGAAGGTTCTTGAATAGTAACACCAGTAACTTGTATGAGACATTTTTTACTTAGCTCAATAATGGAAGTATTAGGATCATCTTTTTCAAACATACATTTGGAAAATTGTTCATCGGGTGTTAAAGATTCTCGGCGAATGATTGCGCTTTGTACCAAAGAGATAAACATCAAGGGCATTATTGTTGCAAAAATAGACAATTTCATTGTTTTTAATTAAATAAAATATATTTGTTGTTACTAATATATATTACTACTATTTTATTTTTATTTTTTTATTTTTTTTGAAAACAAAATTAAGAAAAAAGCAATTATAATTAAAAAATAAAAAGAATAATTTATATTGTAAAAGTAAAAAAGGTAATATTAAATTTATACATATATAAGCTTTTTTTATTTATTTTTTAAGGAGAAAGTGAGATGAATCTCTATTGCCCTTTAAATTAACAGTAACCTTTTTTTTATTAAAAAAAGTTTTATTAAAATTATAAAGAAAGAGCAGCGTTCTATTTTCATCTTTTATTAGATAATCGCATGTATATTTATCCAATATATCTATAAATAATAATTATATATATAAACCTATTATCATTGTTTTATATTTTTAATAATATTTACCACTTTATCTTCTTGGATTTTAGCTATCGTTTCAATATCATCCCTTGCCATGGCTTCAAAAGGGTCTCCTTTTAGTTCTAATACTTTTGCCCAAGCACTTTCCGTCGATTCACCTAATTTTTTTAATACAATAGCCGCTGACAATAAATTAGGATACTGATTTAAAATTAATTCATTCTGTCGATGTTTCATGGCCATATTCACTCTTTTAATATCGTTAGTAGCATAAATATTAACTTCTCGTGGATAGCCAAGTAAAGAATAGATGGTTGCATTTTCGTTTGGATAATATTGTTTAGTACTGGGTTTAAAAACATGATCTAAATGGTTGTAGTCAGTATGGTACAAGGAGATGTCTACATCAGACGTGTTTTCACCTTTGACATCAGTTAATCCACCAGCTGTCAATTTTAAATCGTAATCTTTATAAAGATGTTTGATGTCATTATATATATTTATTATATCTTTAGCCATTTCCTTTTACTCCTTTCTTCTTCTATATTAATTGTGTTTTTACTATTAAATTAAAAAAGATATATATATACAAGTTTGTGAAGAAGATAAACAAAAACAAAAACAAAAAAAGGAACGAAAGGAAACTGCGGTAGACTTTTTTTTAAAAAACTTTTCGGAATTTCAATTTTTTAACAAACAAAATCATGCTTGATTTCAATTCTCTTTTATAATATTTCAATTTTGGAAGTATTGTTGACTGCAGCCACTTAAACTGTATAACAATGCCTTTTCTATACAAATCTTCAATTTTCAATCTATTAATAAAGGCGAGATTTCGTAAAGCATCATATAAATTAATGCCATTTATGCAACAACATATTTCATGTCAATCAGCAAGTGAAATTTAATTACTTTATAACCAGCTTGTTTATTAGTGGTATATTTGTAACCGTTTAATAGACTTATTTAACTATTAACTATTATAAATCTTTATTGCTCTAAAAAATAGGATTGATACGTAATAGGACATCATTATTTACTTATTAAAACAACCTAAATTTGATTTTTTTAAAAAAAAAATGTTTTGTAATACTTTAATAGAAGGTGAATCGATTTTATATAAATAATATTATAATTATGAAGAAGAAAAAGAAATAAAGTAATTATTTAATAGGAATTTATTAGTAATAAAAATTTAATCATCGCATAATTTTTATTTTTTTAAAAAACCAATATTTTTTTTTCACCTTCTCTCTTTTTATTGCAAATATTTAAGATAAATAAAAACACTCTTTATTAATCTACATCTTCGTTTGTAAATAAATAAAAACTTGATATACAATCATTTAGGAATATAATCAAAATACTACTATAATTTATTTAACAATAAAAATGTAACTTTCTGATGATGAAATTAGGTAAGCTATCTAAATTTAAAGAAGAAATGGTTTTTGCAAAAGAACAAGTATACTAACTTAAATAATATATTTTTTCTATTGCTATTATTTATTAATTTTAGATTAACTAGTATAAAATAATAAATATATCACTAAAAAGGGTTTGAAAAATAGCCCTTATATGATATATATATATATATATATATATATATATGTAAGGGATACATTATCTTTGTTCTAGTATAATGGAATCAAATAATATAAAAGGACAACGGCAAGCGGTACCAATTAAGTACTGGCTAAATTACTTGGCCATATAAATAATTTTAGATATGGAATTTTTAAAATTTTATTTTGATCAAGCTATGTATATTGAATGAATTGATATTAATTTGTTGGCAACTATGATTATTAATCACTTTAAAAATACTTGCGTCATTTTGCATTTAAGTTAAATTTCATCGATCCTCTGTATTTTTTTAAAATATAATAATAATACAGAGTTCCTATTCAAATTTTAAAATAATAATAACAATGAAAACATAGAGAAGTGATAAAAAAAACTAATTAATACAGAGAGATGAAAATTGGATATACATACTCTTTTGCCTCATGAAATCAATTAACATTTTTCCAACAAATACTATTATTAGTACAAATATCATAAGCTATTGATAAATCATTATTATCAACTATAAACTTGGATTATTAACTTGTAATTTCAGAAACATAAATATTAGACACCATAATGTATAAAAATCAGAGAGAATAAGAAAGCAAACAGCGATAATTCTCACTGTGTTTTTGTTTTTATATAGTATTGAAAAAGGAAACAATATTGGTACACATGATAATATAAAAAACTAAAATTGTCGTATTTTTGAATGAAAAACGATGATACTGATTTGATTAGTTTAAAGATAATATGTAACCATCGATTAGAGCCAACTTGCTATAAAGTAGTATTGTTATTTTATTTTTATTTGGCTTTATGTATAAAAAACAAAATAAAAGTTAGGACAAAAAAAATATTTGATCATCATCACCCTTTTTATTTTTTTATTTTCATTTTTTTTCCCTTTCCCTTTCTCTCTGTTGCTATGAATAACCAAATACAAAAAAAAAATGCATTATCAGTGAATAATAAAATGAAAAAGTAAATGCATAGGTAGTGTTGAGTAGTTCTTTGTGATTGTTATATATATATATATATATATATATTTATTACTGTTTAATTATTCAGCCAATTCGTTTACTATTATCGCCTATCGAGTGAACATTATAAAGCTGGGTAAAAAAAAAAGATGATGTTGCTGTTATGAAAAATTGATTTAAATATAACGAGGGTCCATTCATTTATTTTATATTATAATTTTCATTTATATTTTGAATAAAATCTTTAGAAAAAAAAAAGGTAGCTCTCATTGTGCTAAATATTAGATAATTAAAATAAAAAAGTTAAACAATGATGAAAAAAAAATAGATGGGAAAAAAACGGATCAACCTTAAAAAAAATTGAAATTCCGTTGGTTATCAAAAAGCTACAACCAAAATATATTTCCTTTCTCTCTTTTCCCTTCTTCTCACCCCTCTCTCTCTTTTTCTTCAATTTTTTTACTCGTATTCTTATATTTCTATTCTTTTTATTATTAATATTATTTATTTTTATATAGCAATAATAGAAAAATAAATATAAAATAAAATAAAAACGAATATGGATTCACTTCCAAATGAAATACTACAAAATACTTTTTTATTTTTATCACCCAGGTACAGATATCATTGTTCCTTAGTATGTAAAGCTTGGTATTTAACCTACCAACAACCACTTTTTTATCAAACCATCACCATTTATAAGTATTCACAATTTATCAAGTTTTTAACTTTAGCTAAAACGACATATATTAATCATAAACCTATTGGTCATTATGTACGACGTCTTCATTTGAAAGATCTTTATAATAAGCATATTCTTACTTATGAAGAAATTGAAGAACTTCATCACGTTTGCCCTTTTTTAAATTTTATTGATGACATTTGTATGGATGAGAATGATACTGAACAACATGATTTATATATGATTCCTTATTGGCAACACTTGACTGAAATAAAATTATGGTACTCAAGAAATGATACTTACCGACTTTATGCAGCTAAGCATGGTCCTCACTTAACGTCTTTACAATTGGATATTAAAGACATCATTACTATCAATGAATTACAATTGAAGCAACAACTAAATATAACCCATCATTATAAAAATAAAATTAAAAATAAAATTAAAAATAGAATTAAAAATGGGCAAGACAATATAGATAAATATGATGATGATGATGATGATGAAGATAATAAAATAGAAAATAATATACGTATTCAACATGATATGCAGCCTCAACTTCAAGCCAATTACCAATATTACTACGGAAGAGTGATACTATTCCCTGCTCATCACCTTGTACATTTAAAAGAATTGTATCTCTGTTTTAAATCTGCTTCTTATCGATCTTCTGTGGCAGAATATAGATTGGACGAACGTACTTTGGAATCTTTACATCAATCCTGTCCTGCTCTAGAATCTCTCTCTTTAAACTATTTAGTGTTGAATTGTTTAGAATTTTTATCAAGATCTACAACTACAACTACTTCTTTTTCTACTACTTCCAATTCTACATCACTAACTATATCACCATGTAAAAGTTTAAAACATTTATATTTAAAAAATTGTAAACTATATCAATATGGCAACTATAACTATTTATCCAGAAAATACCCACATTTGACTTCTTTACATTTAAATTTACAATGGAAAGATAATCAACTTACTTCATCGTCATCGTCAGCATCACCATCCTCTGCAGCAACTTTATTAATAGAAGAAAATGATCTTTTATTGCGTAATCGTCATGATAATCAACATCATGCTAATTTAAATACCAATGCTATCATCAATAGTAATCTTCTTCTTCATATGACTACCAATATCAATGCCAATAATCCAAATTCTTCCATGCATCCAAACCATCCTACTTATCGTTCTATGATTTATGAATTCATTACTGGGTTTTCTTATTTAAAAGAATTATCGGCTGAATTTATTTATATTAATGATTTTTCAAACGTGAAATGGCAAGATGGGCTATGGCCTGGCAAAGAGTTACTCTATTGGTTAATTCAACACCCTCAACAGTTAACTTTCTTGGATTATCCTTATGATTTATCTACTATGGAATATGATATGAAAAAGAAAAAAAAGAAGAAAAATAGTAACAGCATGACGATGATGATGATAAAAAAAAAGGGAATTATATATAAAAAAAGAAATGAAATGAATGGGATTATAAGAAATGGTAATTATAACCATGAGGATGATGATTATGGTTCAGATGATTCAGACGAAGAGGATAATTATTATGCTAGTTATTATGAACAGTATGATGTTTTTCAGCGAAGAGCTTATTTAGATCACTTAACAACCTTGGTCTTGAATACAGAAGAAGAATTCTCATATACATTACATTATTTATTAAGAGATGGAAAAAGAAAAATTGCCTCCAATTCTATTATCAATTTAACTATTAAAAAAGAGAAGGGGATTATGACACATTTTTATTTATTTGAATGGTTGGACGCTTTCCCACGCTTACAAAGTTTAACGCTTTCTGGTGTTGGATTAATTGATGATAAAGAACAAAATGCTGAGCAACAAGAGGAATTAATGGAAGAAGATGAAGAAAACCAGTGGGATCATTTAAATTATACACTAAAAGAATTAATTATTTCATCGTCTTCTATTTTTTTAATGGGTGGATTATCTATGATTTGTAAAGTGTGCCCCTCATTACGGGTTTTAAAATTGGCTTATGTAGATTTCTTTGGTTATTTAACACCTTTGGAACAAACACCTAAACAACTACCTTATACATTTTTAAATCGAATTTATTGTATTGTAATTGATGCTCCTCATTTAATATTGGATGAATTCTCAATTAGTTCGGTACATTGTGGGGCTTATTGGAAACAATTTAATGAAGCGGAAATGACAGAATTGCTCGTCGAAGAAGTAGGAGATATTGATAATGATAATAATAATAATGATGATGATGATGACCAAGAAGAAAAAGAGGACGGTAAAGTAATAGATGAAGAAGGAAAAGAAAAAGAAAAAAAAGTAAAGGCAAAAACTAATGGTAATATATTTCGTATTTTGGAACCAAGTAAATTAAAACCTCCCACTAATGTGGTTTTACGGTGTAAATCTGTAGATATTGTAAAATATTCAAATAATCATTAATTTTATATATCATTTATTCATTATAGTTTTATATATTGTAATTAAATAATAATAATAAAAGCTATATACATTTTGTATCTTGCATTTTATATTATTATTTTATTTTTTTTTTAAGTTCAAAATATTCACAATCGCTTTCTTTTTTAAGTACATATTTTTTAAATTAACCAAATTTTTTAGTATTTTAAGTACTGTTCTGTTTTTTAAAAAAAAAATTAATATTGATAATAATGACACGTTAAATAAAACACTTTTTTAATCTTATACTACTGTTTTTATTGCTTTAAGTTCAGTACATTTGTCAGAGAAAGAATTCAATAAAATAGTGTGTATGTATTATAAAAATAAAAAAGCGTTGTGGAATTATTTTGCTGTTTAAAAAGTGAAATTTCCTTTTATAGTTTTGGAAAGTAGATAGTTTTATAGTTTAATTTAGTTGTCAGTGAGCACCAGTATCTTGTTTTACAAGTAGATACAACTTAGTTAGATTAATAAAGAAAAATAAATAAAATAAATTATGTAATTGGATAAAGATCAACGATTATTATAATAAAATAATATAAAGTAATGTTGGATAGTATCAACAATATTAATATAAAATAAATATAATCTTTAGCTAAAATGATGAGTTAATAGACTTATTTGTTATAAGTTTTCTTTATTTAAAGTTAACTGATTTTTCAAAAATAAAAGATAGAGATCGAGTATTTATATTATAAAATAAAAATTAAAGTTTATACATTTATACCTCTGGTAGGATATCCCAAAGTATATATACTTTTTACTTTTTAAAAATGGTGAAAAGTATAAACCTTATTTCCTTTCCAAAAAAAATAAAGAGTAAAACAAGTAAAATAAAAAAAAAAAAAAATAATAATAATAGTATAATAAATAAATAAAATATATAATAATATAACTAAAAATGGCTTTAAACTTAATATTTGAAGTGATCCAAGCGAACCCACTTCATAACAAATGTAAAAATTTAAAAAATAGTAAACTTCCTACTTTAAAAAATCGATGTTGAGTTTAAATTTTTCTAAAATTTAAAAAGTATATTACACTCATTATGCTATTAATATCAGTATAAAAAAAGTAACTATATTTAATAAATTCTAGTTCTATAACTATTTTTCTTAATATATAAAAAGTAGAAATTAAAAATAAACCATAAAAACAAAAAGGAAATAAATATAAATACAAAAAAATAGATCTATATTGAATGTAATTTATTAAAAATGAAACCGTCCACGAAATATAAGTATGCACTTTACTACCGTCACTTTCTAACCATGCTAATTTATATTTTATTTTCTTTCGTTTCTTTCACTTGTTTTTTGATCAATCAAAATTTGAGGGGTGTTTTAAATGCGCTCCTTTTATCTTATATATGACCGGATTTTACTACGAAATAATCTGTTTTTACACCTCAACTTTCTTGGGTCAGCTTTTTTTAAAATTTATATAGCAAAATAATTATTAACAATATTTTTGAGTGCATATAATAGGGTCTATTTTGAAAATTCTGTATTTAGATGATATTACATATTTAGGTTCGTGTATGTGGTCATGGAGTATGCCATAGAGGGATCTATAAGATAAAGACCAAAACTGATTTCTAACTTCTTAACTATATTAATATGAGTTTGGGCCATCATTTATATATGCCTGTAATTTATATATCTGATAGTTATTTATATATTTAAATATTAGTAAAATGGATCCGAAAAGACATGAACAATACTTTTTATAAAATTCATTGTTATTTATTTTAATAAAATAACAAATTCATAAAAATAAATTATCAGTGATTAAAAATAATCTAGTATTATAAGTAAAATAAAAATTCATCCACATATTGGCATGTTAGGAATAGAGTATATGGATTCAGTTCTTTTTTTTTAAATATCACACTTGAAGTATCTATAGCATCTAGAGTATATATTTTAGATGATAAACATTCATTGACTATTACTTTATTTACAACTCCTTTACTTTTTTTTTCCGGTTGTTGATTAATTTCTATCCAAGTAATAGTATGCAAAAAAGAGATTGAAAAAAAATCCAAATACAAATGTGATAAATTTACATGAATTGCTCTATTATTATTACTATTGTCATCACCATCATCATTTTCTCGGGTAGGCAAAGTATAACTAACATTAGAGAAGGTTACATGTTGAAGCTGATTGAATTTTTTAAAAAACAAGTCTAATCCATAGTTCAAATGAAGGTGACCATATTGACAATCCAATTTTTTTAAAGGATATATTTTGCTTTCATCATTTGAAATACCAAGTTGTTGTTTTCTTTGTTGAACCAGCCGGTGTAAATAAATACCATTTTTTTTATTATCATTATCCTCTATCATATATTTGCCAAGAGCATCATCATCGCTATCATTTATACTATTCATATGCCAAGTGGTAAGCGTTTTCAAATGAGGAAAAACGTCCAGCCAATCATATATATATAAGCAATTATACTTTTGATCATGGTAGATTGTTAATTCCTTTATAGAATTCGAAAAGATGATTGCACGTTCATTGAGTAAAAAAAAGGTAGTTACTGTATCAACTAAATGAATAAAATTTAGCGACAGTGTTGTTAAATAATCCAGAAAAGTACCATGCTGAAACATTTTATTTCTTTTATAATAATCCGTTTGAATAAATATATTGATTAAATCAAAACCACTTTCGTCACCATTATCATTGTCACTATTGTTTTCTTTTATTACTTGTTGTTGTTGCCATGTTACAGGAAATAGACTATCATGATAATACAAATGAGTCAATTGCTGAGGATGATCGTATAACCATTGTAAGAATTCATACCTTGGCCAATAATTTAGGTTCCATTGATAACTTGCATATAAAGAAATAGACAATCGTTTCAAAGAAGGAGAGTGATTCAGCATATAAAAAAGAGTAGATCGAAAATCACGATCAGTAAGATTAACGTATGTATTGGATTGTAAATTATAATCAAATGCTTCTATTTGTGTATATTTCGAATTTATATATGTATAGCATCTAGGATCCAAGATAATACCCATTATTTTAAATACTTTAAGAGATGGAGCAGGAATAAACTTTTTATTTCCAACGGCCGAAAGTATTGAATCATACTGTTCAGAGATATTCATATGGAAAAAATCAAGATGTAGCGTTTCAAGTTTAGGACAAGAATAATGAATGGTTTCTAAAGTACGTTCATCCAATTCGTAGTTGATGGTAACCGTGGGGAATAAAGAAAAAGTAATGTGTAAGGAGGTTAAGGATTCGAGTGTTGGTGGTAACATTACTATTTTGTTTTGATAGCGCCTATTTTCATATACATTGTTATCGTTATCACCATCTAAAAAATAGTTATAATTGGTATGGTCTTTGGTATATTTTATGGGGCCAATGGGTTTTAAATAAATAGTTGGACGTGGAGAAGTTGAAAAATATTGTAGATCGTATTCAAGTGATATTAAATTATGTTGATGGTAGCAAGACATACGTTGATTATCTATATATTTATACCAATTAGGGATATGAGTTAACTGTTGAAGTTCGGGGAGAGAAGCATGGATGTATTTTCTTGAAAAAGTATATTTTCCCAGGGTATGGATGGATTGAATATTTGGTAAAGCTATAATAATGTTCATAATATGATCGAAAAATAGTTTACTCTCAAAATAAATATTTAAATGGTAAACACAGTATATAATAGATTGATCTTGAATAGTTGTTTCTTTTGCCATTTCAATAAACTTTTCCCATTGTTGATAAGAGTAGATATTGATAGTGGAATAAAAAGTTAGCTGAAATGTATTGTGCCAGTGTTTGCAAACCCTTAATATATTAGCAATATTTCGCTGTGATAAATAGCTGAATATATGTTGAAGAATTTCAATGGGTAATTTATCCATCTTTCGTAATACATATTACATATATATGTATAAATATATTACTCTTGACTAGTGCATTAAAAAGAAAAAAAATGTGAAACAATAATTTTTTTTCAGAATTTAAATTAATTTTATCTACCGACACTACTGAATTTTAGGACTCCAAGTGACATTGGATTACCTCTCCCTAACCTCTCCCTAAGCTCGGTCCCACTCTTATTCCTGAAGTTGATAATGAAGTTGAATATATCATTGATTATGTCGGTTATTTCGTTCATAACGTCAACAGCTCATTTACAGCTTTACAAGAAATTAATCAGCCTGATAGTCTTACTAAAGAATTCAAAGGTATATAACAGCCTATTAGCATGTCTTCCTCATAATGTCCTTCAAGCCAGGTGAAGATGAGGAAAGCGTATGACGTACGATAAAAAAAAATAAGAAAATGGGAGGTAAAAAAATCTCTTCCTTAATGTTATTGACAAATAAAAAATATTAGATTTGATTGTTTTACTTAAAGCCTTGAAAAAGACTTTGAAATTTTGTTAACTAGAAAATAGTAAAAAAACTGGTTTTAATTTATTTATTTACAAAATAAATTTGGATGATTGCAGCTTTGAAAAAATAAGGTTTAGCCTTCCCGTATAAAAAAATTAAAATTTACAGTCAGACTCTTTTTTTTTTTTTCTTACCTTGCTCTTCTCCTCCCCTACTCTCTTCTCTCTTACATTAAAATATAAATATATATAATGCTTTCTTCTTCTTTAAAATCCTTATCTAGTAATCTTTTAAAGCAACGTACTACCTCTACTTTTATTCGGTTTTATTCTACCGAAGGCTTAACACCTGGAGAATTAAATATTTACAATAAATTACAAAAGGAATTTGATCCTCTAAGACTTCGTGTTGCTGATGTTTCAGGTAAAATAAATAAATAAATAATAAAAGATATAAAGTATATTTAAATAGAGGTATAGATATTAATATATATATATATATATATTAGGTGGTTGTGGATCAATGTATGCTATAGATATTGCTTCAAAGGCTTTTGAAGGAAAAAGTATAGTTAAACAACATCGATTGATTAATGATTTATTAAAAGAAGAAATAAAAGATATGCATGGCTTACAGGTAACTAAAAAATAGTTATATAGTTGGTTTAATTTAAGAGATATTTTAATGTTTTATTTTTTATTATTATTTTATTCCTTTTTTAGCTTAAAACTTCAAGTAAATAGAGTGTGATTACAATAGAAACATGGATATTTATTAATTATTTGAAAAATAAAAAATGAAATAGAGTAGGCTTTTATTATTATAATTATGACAAATAAAAATTAAAAAATAAAAAATAAAACAATATAAGAAATGAAGAATATATTATAAATATATAAAGTAGAATAGAAAGAGGGAAAGAGGAAGAAAGAAAAAGTTTTTTTTGTATTTTTAATGAAAGGGTATGAAAAGATATGTAAAAATGGAATGGATGCAAAAAAGATATTGAATAAAATAAAAAAAGTTTTTACATGAAAATATTAGATAAGGGAGTAGGAAATTGGCGACGAGAAATCAAATCCAATTTCAATTCCACCATATTGTCTTCCATAGCAACAAATAAAGATTGATTTGTAGATGAAAAACATAAGCCAGCAATATGAACATCTAAATCTTCAGCGGGTGATAATCGAATAATTTGTCTGGTTTCAAAAGTCCGAGTATCAACAAGATTGATTTGTGATACATGTTCACTATAAGCCATCAAATCATAAGGGCCTTTACTAAAGCTAATACATCTGGCTGCTTTTCTTGTTTTACGAGTCTAAAATAAAAAATCAAGATAAAAAAATATATAAGCATTCGATCGTCGATAAGAAAAAAAACATGCTAAAAAAATTTTTTTATCATCTATTTCTATTTATATACTATTTTTTTGTATATTTTACCTCCGATGATATTAATTGACATAGCTTTTCACCTGTCACTGCATGAAATACGTTAACTTGGCCATCTTGACTTGTGACAGCAAACATTAAATTAGTTGGATGCCATGCACATCCTAAACATGGTTCATTTGAAACTACATATAAAAATAGTATATAAGTCTAATGATCATCCTCTTTCCTTACTAGTTTTTTCTTATTATTTTATATTTTTACCTTTGATTGTTGATTTTAATTCATACTGATCATTTTTAATTTCATATTGATAAATATTTCCTATATCACTTGTTGCCAACATATACTTTTCGTCTGAACTCACGGAGGCTTTATAATTTAAAAACAAAACAAAATAAAAATAAAATTAATCCGTGTATCCCTTTCTTTCTTTCCCTTGCACTTTTTTCTATTATCGATTTTCACTCTTTTATTCACTTATTAATAGATAGATAAACTTACTGTGATTAATAGCAGAAGGAGCATTTAAAACTTGTATTTTCTTCATGGATGGGATTGAATAAATATGTACAGTGTGATTATTATTACAAATGGTAACTCTTAAATCTTGATTAATTTTGGATAAACCAATGGAATTATTCATTCCAGCGCCAGTATGAAAGATATCAGATGACCAATCGGTTTCTATATGTTTTATCATAGCTAATCCTCTTGGGCCTGCTATAGCCACATAGCCTTCTTTTGTATCCACAGACATAGGAGCAAATGGTAAATCAATGATTTTAACAACTTCTTTTTTAATTGTATCGTACTAAGAGAAAGAAAGGCAAGGGTTAGGTGAATTATAACATATATACGTATATGTATATATAACATTACTATCCTTATATACAATTCTCTTAATATATTACTATTTATTATTTTTACCATTTGTAATTGATTGTGTTTGGGTAATAAAACTATATTAGAGGAAGAACTTGATACCAAGTCTCTTAATTGCCAATGTTGAATAGTGGTTTCTACATCATGTTGAACTCTTTCTTTGTGGATAAAATTACCATTATTTTGTCTAGAATAATAATAAAAGGAAAAAAAAAAAGTTGAATACTTTCCTTCTATTTCTTTTTTATATTATATTTTTACTTTTTAAAATACATCTAATACATACATGATAGGTACAAAGGTTGGTTGAATGGTGGATTGCTTTTTTATAAATGTCATGACTCTTCTTAATAAAATAAAGTTTTAGGTTGTATTTAATACATAAAGTAGAAAGAAAAGAAGAAAAGAAAGAAAGAAAAAAAAAAAGGACAGAAAATTTAAAAAATGATAAAAAAAGGGATATGAATAAAAAAAAATTTTTCTTTTAATGCAACCCAAAAATACATATTAAAAAAAAAAGGAAAATAAAGCATTGAATTGTATAACAATGAAAGTACCAATCATGTTCAAGATTGAACTGGGAATTTTAATGAACTTTAAATATAAAAAAAACAAGGATATTCAAACAATAGATCACATGATCTTTTCTCTTTACCACTTTTTTTATATTTTAATTATTATATTATTGTATTCTATATATAAGGCTAATATATTTTTAACCTAGAGCTGGACTTTGTTTAAAAATTCTAGATTACTCTTTCTATTTATTTTTTTTCTTCCTACCTTTTTAATAAAATTGAAAAGAAATTATAAAAAAACATGGGGTAAGAAAAAAAAAAAAAGTTTATTTATATATTATTTTGAATTTTTCTCCCACATCAGTTGTTTTTTTATATATATACTCTCTCACACAAACACTGACTTCTATTCTAACTATTTCCATTTTTATATTTAAATATAAATCACTTTAATAAATGTTGCCAACGTATGTATTAATATATATATATATATATATATATATATATGATCGCCATTATCTTTGGTCAAGATTTCTTTCTTTATATAAAAATATATAAGATTGTTAACATCTTTCATCTCTCTTCCTTGGCTTTTTAAAGATGAGAAAGCAAAAACAAAAAAACTTACAATGGATTTTTTCTGTGTAACTACTTTAATTAATTTATATATATATTTATTTATTTTTGTTTGTTATTATCATTTTTTAAATGTTTTTCTAATTTTATTATTTAAATGGTCGAAACGTTTATCATTTGTTTTAATTGTTATCACTGATCTCGATAAATACATTTCATTCAAATCCTATTTAGAATAGAGTATGGAAAATAAATAATAATTATCAGGAAATGAGATCAGATGAATGTACTACTGGTATTCATATATAGTTAAGATCAGTAAGTCAGCCTGCCCTTTTTTTAAAAAAAAAAAAAAAAAAGCACAAACCATATTTTTTAATTCGGATAGCAAAACAGAAAAAAAAATGATCTACAAATATAAAAAAGAAAAGGGAGAAAATGATTGACAATTTAAAATCTTTTTTTTATAAAAAAAAAATAAAGAAAACGATGTTTTACTTTCAGCTCTTTTATATCACTGCTACTCTTTGTTTATCTGTTTTAAAGAATAATAATAACATAGTACGACATATTAAAGGCATCTTTCCGAGGTTGTACGTACACAGTGTTTCAAATAACAAAAATTTAAAAAAAAATCATGCCAGCGTTTCAAATTCTTTTAAACGCTTATGGTTCTAGGGATTTTATTAAACAATCCATATGTTTACAAGAGTAAATATATAGTAATAATAATAAAATTTTCAAAGGAACAATACCCATTAGCTGGTACATAGTTTTTTTTTTTATATAAAAAAAAAAACCACGTTTATTAATTTTATTTATTTGTTACACCATAGCCTATTTTATTTTAAAAGATGATAACTTTTAGCAGATAGTACATTTAAACAGTTCGATAAGATTCAATAAATATTTGTATATATACAATGTAATTGAGAGATAATGTTAACCGTTTGAATCTATGTCCATGTCGCTCACCAACATTATTTTTTATATGAATAGTAAATTCAGATGTAATTTTTTCAAGCTCATGTATTCCACTTTATCATTCACTATCTTTATCCAATATATATTTGCCTATATTGCTTGCTGATGACGAATTGTTTACATATATCAACGTAATTCATTTCTTGTATCTATTGTAATGGATCAATAATTAGAGTTTGAATAATATTTACTTACATTAAATTACTATTTTGCTGAAGAAGAAGATGACGATTAATATTATGTAGAGTGATAATATAATGATGCAGATCAAGTTGTTCAGTACACCAACCCTTTTTCAAACTCAGAGAAAAGGTCAGAACTAAAAAGAATATTGTTATTTTATTAATACGATGGTACCTTGATAAAGTGAGTAAGAACTGTTGAATATCTAATATTTAATATGATTATTGATCAATCGATATTCTCTTTTTTTTTCCTTGGTTTATATATAATATGTTTATATGCTTTTATATTTACTTTTACCTATAGTCATGCATATATTTTGTAGGAGGTTATTATCAAGTACTCATCAGCATAGATATATGCTATTTTATCTCAATCAGTTTATTAATAATATAATAAAAATATTTATGTATTTTTTAGTTTATATATTTATCTTAAAATATGTTCTCTATTTTTTTTTAATTTTTTACATTATTAGATATTTTTAAATTTACTATCGGATAAATCATAATGGCTCATTATTTATTGTCTTGATCATATGTTGATTTTTTAAAAAAAAATAAAAAAATTTTGTAAGATTTAGCAAACATGTTGAACATAAAGGTAGAAAAAAAAAGTATAGATTTTAAAGTAGGCGATGATTATAATTTTATTTTTATTCGCTCTCTTAATATATATTTGTTATTTTCTTGCCTCTCTTTTTCTTTTGGCTGGAACCAATAGCTGGTTTATGACACTGTGTTCACTGGATTATTATTTTTATTTTTTAAATTCCGAGTAAAAAATAATAATACCTTTTTTTTTAAAAGTTCAAGATTCCCTTTGCAATTATATAATGTATGTAAAATGGATTCACTCCCTAATGAAATATTACACAACATCTTTTTATTGCTTTCTCAAAGAAATAGAATTCAAGTCGCTTTAGTTAATAAAAAATGGTATTTTATTACGCGTCAACCTTGTTTTTTTGATACTATACATATTTACAACAGCCAACAATTAAACAAGCTTATTACTGCCACCGTAATTAATAATCAACTTATTGGCCCTTTAGTAAAACGACTCTTACTTACTGATTACTGCAAAATATACCAATTTATTGACCAAGCTACTGTCAAAACCTTATATAGTGTTTTTCCAAATCTCACGTTTATTGACATACTTAATATCGATAGTCGCTATGGCAATGGATCTTTTATACAACATATGTGGCCGCAGTTAACAACTCTTCCAAAATATATCACAAACAATGATCCTAAATGGTACCAGCGTATAAATAAAACAAAAGAACCTATTACTTCACTTGCTTTTATAATAAAAAACAATATGATACAATCCTCTAATAGCAATGATATTCATGAAAACGATTATAGTGAAAAACTCCTTGAACTCAAAACAGACAACTATACATCTAGACGAAAAACAGAAGATTATAGAGTAGCAAAACATTATCTTGGTGCACAATACAACAACCATATGGAACTTATAGATAATGAAGAATATATCACCTATTTTGGCAAAATCTTATCATTTTCACCGACGTCGATTTCAGCATTTACACATTTAAAAGATCTTACCATTGATTTTTCCAAACGTTTAAATGGATTCACCACAGGCTTAGAGTTAGATGAACGTACACTAGATAGTATTCATCAGTCATGCCCAGTATTGGCTTCATTAAAAATTTATTATTTATATATGAATATATCTGATCAATATTTTAAAAGTTACCAATCAACATATAATAATATCACTCCTAGTTATTCTCTGAAGGAATTTTACTTGCTGTGTGTTAGAATACTGCAACCCGCTTGCTTTCATTATTTTTCGAATAAATACCCACATCTTGCAAAGCTTCATATCGACCCTCATTGGTCTATTAAGCATAGCGATTCCTCCTTTCAATCTCAATTCGTGATATCCTTTCATGATATGATAGAAGGTTATACCCACTTATCCTCCCTTACATTCTTACCGTTTTACGGTTATACTTTTGACGGTTCAAATAATTTATTTACATCACCTCTGGATTATTGGTCTAAAAAACGCTTTATTTACTGGTTACATAACAATCCAACACAATTAAAAGCATTGCATATTGGTGACATCTTATATATGTTTGATGATGAAGGTTTACACGATCACGACGATGACTACTATCTTTACTTTAACCCTAATAACGATTATAATCATAATCGTATGAGACCGACCACTGTTACTTCTACTATGGAACAAAATTCTGATAAAGAGCAGCAGCAGCAACAACAACAAAGAAAAAATCGATTTATCTATTTGGATTATTTAAAAGAATTGACTCTTAGTCTTTATGAAAGCACCATACCATTAACTTATAATCATTTGAATTATATCTATATGAAAAGGCAATTACCATTCACTTCAATAACCTCTCTCACCATTGACAACCAAACCGAACTTGTAATATACTCAAAACATTCTTATATGAAAAATAAAAAAGCCAATGCGTTTTATTTTATGAATTGGATCAAGATGTTACCTCATTTAAAAAAATTAAACCTCTATTATGTTACTGCGATTGGTTTAGATGAAAATGAAGATGAAAATGTATTTGAAAAGGATGCTATTCAACGAAAAATAAATACGATTTTTAACCAACATCCGAATAAAAAAGATGGTCATGCTCTAACATCACCTTCAACATCAACAAAAACAATAGAAACACAGCAACAACAACAGCAATGTATAAGCAAATTAGAAGAGTTAGTCATTAAACATAGTAATTTGAAATATTGGAATAGTTTAACAAATATATGTCGATCATGTCCTTTATTACGAATTTTAAAATTAGACGATGTCGTAGTCGATAATCAAGATTTATCTTTAGAAGACTTTGTTAATAAAATGGATATGGATAATAATGATGACAAAAACAATCATAACAGTAATGGTATTAATATCAACACTGGTAAAAATATTGCTGTGAATTTTAATTACGATGAACAAAATGACGATGTTGATGTTGATATGTATATTTCTGAAGAAGATAAAGAAAAATATAAGGCAGATAATTACAATGCAACCATTGGAAAACTATTTAACAATTTGGTTCCAAACGACTTTTTAATTGATATACCTAATTTGACTTTGGACGAACTATTTATTAAAAATTTTTTTATTCATTTCGGCCAAAAAGATCATATATTTGATTTAGTAGACTTCTTTCCTCGTGGAGAAGGATTCAAAGTCTATGCTTCTTCTCTTCTTACCATTCATGAATCCTATCAAAACAATACATTCACTATTCTTCCTCAATTTTCAACCGGAAATTATTATCATTCCTCCATCAATATTAAGATCAATTGTAAATATGTTGACCATGTTCAATTTATTCAAAATGATTTCCAGCGTTAAATCTCTTTTATTTTTCCATTATATATTATTCAAAATATAGTTTGTATATAATAATCTTACTTTTTTTTTTAATATTAAAATAGTAAAATAAAAGTGTATTATATATATAAGATGACCATTAACAAAAGTTAAGTATATTCGCGATCTACAAACATTATAATGCATAGTTGAAAAAGATATAACTTTTAACAAAATGACAATGTATTTTATAATTGTTATTTTATATTTAGAGGATAGTTTATTTATTTATATACAGAATATAAATTTATTGATTTTACTTTTTTAAAATAATGCTGTAACGCACAATACTCTGTGTGAATTGCTTTTATTTTTATGTAAATATAATACTGTTTCATCCTGAATTAACCTCCATGGGTAATCATACTGCCTTTAATTTACTGACAATTTAATTATTATTATTCAAATATAAAAAATAATTTTGATGCTTTTTTACATCAATATATCTACAGACTATCAACATTTTTTTTTTCGTTTTCCAATTACGTTATAAAAGCAAGTGTTGATGATCACTAAAATATAAATAAAAAAAAGAATTTAAAAGTACTGAAGTAGGTTGAATTTTTTAAAAAAATAAAATAGTATATACTTATATAAATAAATTTGTAAAAAAGAAAAAAGAAAAAAGAAAAAACTATTGCTATAAAAAAAATTTCAACCTTGTACCTTTTTACTACAGTTATATTTATATTAAATAAATAAATAAATAAATAAATAATAAAAATAATTTAACAATAATAGTATTGATAAATGAAATATGAAATAAAAACAACAATAATTGTGAACATCATTTTAACTTGATATTTATTTAATACACTGTATAATCCAAATAAATTCCTTTGTCAATTTATTAAAAATACTATTGCAATTGGAATTTATTAGCTAATTTAATTGACATATCATATTGTTTAAACTATTTTAGATATTGCGTATACTTTTCAAAGTTACTTGTGCTCTTTATTTTCTTTAAAAAAAAATGTTTATTAATAATTTTATTTGATTGATTATATATAGATTGTATTACATAATAGTATTTAAAAATGTACCCAAGTTCAATAATTTGTTTTATTATTGTTAAATATTAAAACTACCTAAAATATAATAATGCTAGCAATAACTATGTAAATCGTAAGTATTTTTAACTATTTAGGATGATTAAAAGGCTTTATTTATCATATTAATAAATTTTATGAAATTTGAATTAGTTAAAACTTTATCAAAAATGAAGTAACAATAAAATCCTACTTTATTTTTTTTTTAATAACAAATATATATAAACTAGTTTTATATTTTTATGATAAGTGCGTATTGACGCATAATAGTAAGAAAAATTTGCAATAATACATATTTAGCAAAAATTACGTATTTTTATTTAAAAATACATACATAGGTAATTAGAATTAATTTATAATTTAATTAATGTAGCGTTCTTATCATTTTGACCTAAATCACCAAGATCCCACTAAAATAAATGTAATATAAAATATAAAAAAATAAGTAAATAATCTTTCATTTTGTTTTTAAAAAAAAATACGAAAAATAGACTCACATTATCTTCAATAGTACGTAAAAGAGAATAATGAGTATATTCAGAATCATCAGTAGTAACAGTAGTGCTTTTATGGAAATCAGGACCAAATAAGACAGTTTGGATTTTATTAGCAGTGGTAGCACCAGAATCTTCATCCCAAGTAGAGACAAACATAGTATTCTTATTAAAAGCTGGTTTTTGAATAATAGTATCATTTCCCTCAAGGTAATTCTTGAACCAGTTGGATGCATAAGAAATACTTGTATCATGAGCACTATTATCCATCTATATTATAATAAAACAAAAATAAAAAATTAGAAGGATAGCGCGTCACTATTATTTTTTAACAATAATAATAATATTGTTTACATCAGGAGTATAGAAAACAAATTGAGGAACTTGGTCATTTTCAATATCAATTTTCAATTGGTCAGCATTAACAATCTTAGCACACCATTCAGGGTTCTTTTGAACATTGGTGAAAGAAATAAAAGGATTATGCTTACGGCGATAAGTAGAAATTTTCATAGTCAAATTACATCCACCGGGATATTTTTCTTGATAAGCTTTCCATGAAACACCTTTGGCTTCCAATAAATCAACAATACTCTTACGTTCAAGATTAAATTCAGAATTATCAACTACACCTTCGGGAGTACCACTGATTAAAGCTAGATATATAATGTATAGTGAACTATGAATTAATAACTTTTTTATAATAGGAATAGTATTTATTACGCTTCTTTAATTACCAATATAATTAGGTTGAGAAGGGTGAATGGTGGCCTTGAAATTAGAAAGTTCAATACCATTATATTTTGTAGCCAAGCTACCAAAAAAGGGATCAGCGTGTACAGCGCTAAAGTCCTTGTTTTCAAAAATGAAGATTACAACACGATCGAAATGTTTACCAGGAATGATAGATCTTGCAGTAAGCTCCTTAACAGGTAAACCTTGAGTGGTAGTTAAAGCAGTAGCAAGTAAAGCAGCGACGATAGTAAACAATTTCATGGTCAAGAGGTTATTCCAATGTTTTTTTGTTTTGTTTTGTTTTTTTAAAAAAATAATAAAAAAATACGAAAAAAAAATTAGCGTATTTATATGAATAGAAAAAAAAAATCAAGATGAAGATCTATTAAAATAATATAATTTAATTTCAATTGTCTTACAGACTGGCATATATATACCAGGTAAGTAAATACAGATATAAATATAAATGTTCAATTTACCAGTTAAAGAAAATTAAATATATATTGATCATGTTAATGCTAATATTATCTTTTCTGATTGGAGGAAGCTGTTATAGTAGTAATCTTTGACTGTGCTTAAATATCTCTTTCTTTGCTTTTAGCCAATCAAATTATTTTCATTAGTCGCTGGTAAATTTTTCCCTTATATAAATATATCTACATCTTTAGCGTCCCGTAAAACTGTAAATTAATTTTCCATCTATGGTTAATAACATTTTATATTTATATACATATATATATATAAATTTTGGAAATTATTTCCAATTGCAGTTATAATAAATTCGATTGTATATGTATTTCTTTTATATTATTTTGACATATGATATGACAATATTCTTACGTCGTATTATGTATTTTTAATATTAATTTTAGTGCTACTGGAAAAAATACCAACGATTTCCGAATTATTCCATTTTAATGATTGTTAAACCTTTATTTTATTTTATTTTATTTTATACTAAATTATATTGCTTTATTATATATATACAATATATAATAAAATCATATGAAATGCTAAGTATTTATATAATAAAAAGATTTAATTTATTTATTTTTTTGGCCATTGTATTAAAAAAAAAGGACAATTAAATCTATGATTGGTATTATTTTAAAAAGGCAAACCTATTATTTTTTCAATTTTTAAAAATACCTTTTTTTAAAAAAAAATTATTTATATTTACATATTCCTTTAATGTCATTATTAAAAATACTTCAAAAATTGATTAAATCTGCAGAGCGATATTTTTTATTAAATCGCCAAGATAGCACTAAAAAGTAATATATATATATATATATATATATAAATGAATAAAATAGAAATAGAATACTCATTGTTAAAATGAACATGTAAATAAAATTCACATTATCTTCAATACACTATGGTAAAAAAAAGTGCACTTAAAAGTACTGAAAAAGACTGAATTTTTAGCAAAAATAGGTTTGTGTTTATCTATTTTTTTTTTTTTAAAAAAAAACACATAGTGATACAAATATATTTAAAAAAGGAAGTTTATATTACATTCACAGCAACGATATAAATACTTCTCTATAGTTATTCTATTGTTATAAATAATATTAATACATGCATATTTATTATTTATGTTAATAAAATATTAGTTGTCTTTGTTTATCTTCCCATTTTTACCACACGTATTATGTATCCAATAATTTATTGTATTTATATACACTTTAATCCTTCAGGATAAATAATGTTTTTTAAATAAATACTTGAATATTGGTAATCATATTTTAAAAAGCATCCTGTCTGTAAAATATAATTATGGTTTTGAACTATTCAAATATCAAACCAGATAGTCTGCTATCGGTCAAGGTAAATCAATACTTGTATTAAAATATTAATCACTAAATAAGTCCACCAATATTTAAAATTGTGTAATGAAATTTTACAAATATATAAATAATGTAGTATTATTGACCTGTTCAAATATCAGGCTAACTAGTCCATTATATACAAATATAAATGATTATTTGGTTGGATATTGATCTTTAACTACATTCATAAACATGCAATTTCAATCTATGAGAATTAATATATATATAGAATATAATAATGTTAGTAGGTTATATTCTGTGTCAGTATTCTTTAAATATGTAACCAGGTTAGTTAACTTGTTTCTACTACTGGTAAATATTATAACTATCTAAAATATAATAATATCAACATTCAGTTTATAAATTTCAAATACATTTTAAATACTTGGAACGACTACAATTAATAGATTATATATATATATATATATATATATATATTAATAAACTTTATAAAATTAGGACTAAAGAATACTTAATCAGAAATGAATAGTACTTTACCAGAACTGAATAGTATTGAATAACACTTAATTGGAACTGAATAATGCTTAATTATAACTGAGTAGTATTGAATAATACTTGATCAGAACTGAATTACATTCATCATTGTGTAAAAAAGGTGGTACTGAGTCAGAACTTAGATTTCAAAAAATCAGTACTTTTCAGTACTTTATTAAAACCCAGTAAATTTTAAAAAATTCAGTTATTTTTTTTATTACAGTGATAGTAACATTTTCCAAAGTAGCTGTTGAACTCTTTTTAAAGTCAGGACCAAATAAAACAGTTTATACTTGATTAGGAATGGTATAATCTTTGGATTTATCCCAAGTAGAAATAAACAATGTATTTGTATTGAGAGCTTCTTCGCCAATAATTCCTTTTTGACCATATGTACCTTTTAAAAATCCCTGGAACCAATTGGAAGTATATTTTAAACTTGTATCATGACCGTCATTATTCATCTATATATAAAATAAATTAATAATAATAACAATAGTTAATCATTAGTATATACTTAGATACATCAACAACACCAGCACAACCATTGCAAACCAACATTCATATACATATATATAATGATAATAATAATAATACACCTGCATTAAAATAATCAGTAAATCACTCACCGTCCATTAAATCACCTCTTTATGTATATAAAAATTGAACATCAATACCACCATCATCATCCACATGTCATTATATCGTATATAAAGTATAAAAAACAAATTAAGGTTCTTGACCATAGGGAATATCTATCAATAACTCATTACCATAGAAAATCTTGGGACATTAATTGATATTAATTAGATGCATATTAAATAGATATAAAAAGGTTGTGTTTACGAGTATGCAATTTCACTTTTCATCTTAGTATAACAACCACCATGACTATCATAGTTATCTAAATGATCTTTTAGAATTATAGCAAATCAATAATGAAAAATCAACCCATAAACACTTCAGAACCTTCAGTAAGACCACCCAGAAATCCAGCAATTAAACCAATATAATTAGATTGGGAAGAGTAGGACATGATAAATCAAACAGTTAGCTCAATTCTTAAATATACATAAAAATAAAATAAATATAAAAGCTAAGGCATATAATGTAGTAATAATAATTATAATGTAATAAAGTTAGCAGTGCATTATAAAAAAAATCAAAAGGAAGGGAAATAGATAAGTACAAATTCTTTTATATATAGTATATTTTTTGTTTTTAATTATACATATATATATATTGATAAACAAAGTTATTTTTATTATTATTATACATTTAATAAAATCAATTATATTTATAAACATTGTTTAAAAATACATAAATAAGAACACGAAAATAGTTTACAATTTAATTAAATTAGCAGATTTATCATTTTGACCCAAATCTCCGAGATCCCACTAAAGTAAATATAATATTAAAAAAAAAAAAATGAATAAATTTTCTTTATTTTTTTTTAATACTAATAATAATAAAAATAGACTTACGTTATCTTCAATAGTACGTAAAAGAGAATAATGGGTGTATGCAGTATTATCGGTAGTAGCAGTAGTGCTTTTATGGAAATCAGGACCAAATAAGACAGTTTGGATTTTATTAGCGGTAGAACCAGAATCTTCATCCCAAGTAGAGACAAACATGGTATTTTTATTAAAAGCTGGCTTTTGAATAATGTTATCACTTCCTTCAAGGTAATTCTTGAACCAGTTGGATGCATAAGCAATGTTTGTATCATGAGCACTATTTTTCATCTATTTTGTGTGTTTTTTTTTTAAAAAAAAAAGAGAGAGAATGAGAACGTGTCTTATTTGTTTTATTTTTATATTTATAAAATAATAAAAATGATTTATATTTACATCAGGAGTATAGAAAACAAATTGAGGAACTTGATCATTTGCAATATCAGTTTTTAATTGACTAGCACTAACAATTTTAGAACACCATTCAGGATTCTTTTGAACATTAGTGAAAGAAATAAAGGGGTTATGTTTACGGCGGTAAGTACCAATTGACATGGCTAAGTTACAATTACCAGTATAACTTTCTTGATATGATTTCCAAGAAACTCCTTTGGCTTCCAATAAATCAACAATGCTCTTACTATTAATATTATATTCATTATTGTCATCTACTTCTAATTGGCTACCAGCAATTAAAGCTATATTTATATTTTAAATAAATAAGTAAATAAATAAAGGGATGAATGAATAAATTGATTACTATTAATATTATTTAGACTTACCAATATAATTAGGTTGGGAAGGATGAGTGGTTGCAGCGAAATTAGTAAGTTCAATACCATTATATTTTTTAGCCAAACTACCAAAGTAGGGATCAGCATGTACCTTACTAAAATCATTATTTTCAAATATGAAGATTACAACACGATCGAAATGTTTACCAGGAATGATGGATCTTGCATTAAGATCTTTGACAGGTAAACCATTGACGGTACTTAAAGCAGTGGCAAGTAAAGCAGTGGCGATAGTAAACAATTTCATGATCAAGAGACTATTCTGATTTTTTATTATTATTTTTAAAAAATATGAAACAAATCAAAAGAAAAAAATATTAAAATAAAATTAGCCGTATTTATAATTTAATAAAAAAAAAAATAAACTCCAGTAATATAAAAATTAGCTTCAGTAATATAAAAAAAAACTAAGATGATGGTTCTATTTAATAAAATTATACAATATAATGTTTAAGTAATTGTCTTACAAACTAGTATATACATATTAACTATGTTAATGCTAATATTACTAGTTCCTATTGGTGGAAAAGAGGCTGTGTTTTGTGTCATGAATTTTTAGATTACTATTAATTTTCTTTTTATTTTATTTTTTGACCAATCATATGATTATATTTGATCGTTGGTAACTTTTTTCCTTATATATAATTAGGTACCTCTTTATTTATCGTCAAACTATATAATACCTTCCCATCTTTGGTTAATGACTTTTTAAAATATAATCTTGTATTAATATATATTTGTATATTTGGGAAATTATTTCCAATTGCAGTTATAAATTCGAGTTATGTGGAAGTATAATTATTCTATTTTGTTTTGGCGTATGACATTGTAATGCAATAGTATTTTAATATTAATTTAAATATGTAACTGAAAAAAAGTATTGTTAATTTCCGGGTTATTTCTCATTAATGATCGTTTGATCTTTATTTTATTCTATTATATATATAAAATATGACACACTAAAATTTATTTATATGAAATATTACAATTTAAATAAAAATTACAAAGATATTGATTATGGAAAAATCGGGCTTTGAAATATTAATTTGCTTGAATTTTTTTTTTTTTCACATCTTTTTCTTTTCAAAACATTCTTATGATCATTATTATAAGAGCTTTTACAAGTTGATTAAATTAGCAGAGTGATCCTTTTGTCCTAAATCACCAAGACTCCACTATAAAAATTAATAAAGAAATATATATAAAGTAAGTAAAATAGAAATAGAATGATTAATATAAAAAAAAAGAAGATATAAAAACGACGTAAATAAAACTTACGTTATCTTCAATAGTGTGTAAGAGAGAATAATGATCGTATTTAGTATTATCTGAAGTAGCTGTTGAACTCCTTTTAAAGTCAGGACCAAATAAAACAGTTTGTACTTGATTAGGAATGGTATAATCTTTAGCTTCATCCCAAGTAGATACAAACATTGTATTAGTATTGAAAGCTGGTTCATCAATAACCCCTTTTTGACCATCTGTACCTTCTAAGAAGCCCTGGAACCAATTAGAAGCAAACGTTAAACTTGTATCATGTCCGTCATTATTCATCTATATATAAAATAAATGCAAAAATAGAAAAACAATAATAATCAGCGACCATCAATGTATACAATTAAATACACCGTCATCGCTACCAGCATTACTATGAATCAGTATATTGTTATTACATCAGGAGTATAAAAAACAAATTGAGGCACTTGCCCCTTAGCAATATCATCCAACAATTCATCAGCATTGACAATCTTGGCACATCGGTCTTCATTAGTTTGGATGGATTGAACAGACATAAAAGGATCGTGTTTACGAGCATACGTTCCACTTTTCATTACAGTATTACAACCACTACTACCATCATAGCCTTCCATGTAACCTTTCCAGGAAATTCCTTTAGCTTCTAATAAATCAACAATAGAGGGACGATTTACAGTAACTTCTGAATCATCAGTAACACCATCCAAGGATCCAGTAATCAAACCAATGTAATTTGGTTGTGAAGGATGGGTTAAAGCAAAATAATTGGTAAGTTCAACTCCTAAATAAATAAATAAAAAAAAAATTATAGAGTTAACAAAGGCAAGAATTCACCCAATATATATATAAAAGAATGGTAGTAATAATAAAGACAAAAATTCATTATAATAGTAAAGAACAAGGAAATAGATTAAAATGATACATTCCTATTAATGTATACATATATATATACATCATTTACCATTATATTTGGTAGCTAAACTTCCAAAGAAAGGATCGCTATGGACTTTATCATAATTTTCATTTTCAAAAATAAAAATGACAACACGATCAAAATGTTTTCCTGAAACTATATTGGATACAGGGGCAGCTTTTACAATAAAAATACTAGCAAGACAAGTAGCAGCAATGGAAAACAACTTCATAATAATATTCTAAATATAATATGTTTAAAAAAGAGATAAAAAGGGAAAAATAGAAATGGTTAAAAAAAGGAAAAAAGAAAAAAGAAAACACATTTTATATATGTCTTTACAATTCATCAGTTACTCAAAAAAAAAGACTTTTAACACATAACAGATACAATTATAGTTTAGTATAAATTGGAAAATATATATAATTATCTGTGTATAGTCTTTTTTATATATATAATTGGTTGAATTGAAATACTATCATTTTGTACTACTTTTTAAGATAAATATGGGCGAGTGAATTTCTTTTAAAGCAACCACATGCTTACCCTTTATTATAAATTATTTAGAAAATTATTCCAATTATAGTTATTAATATTTTTTAAAATTATTATAAAAGATAAAAAAAAGGAAAAATAATTTATATAAAAAGTAAATTAGGGAAAAAGTATACACGCTCATTATTTTATTCTTCATTTTTTCATATACATCATGATAAAAATTTAACGATTTTAATTATTGTCATACATGGTTTTGTATTTATTTATCTCAGGATCTCTCTCTCTCTCTTAACATATACAGTATTATGACTAGATTTTATCCTTTTTTTTTTACTAACTATTTTAATCAAATATTGATATAAATGGTCAAGTTAAAGGTCTATATACGGTTATGATTAATATTATATATATTAATGTACTATGTTACTCGATAGACAATAATAGATTAAATGTCAAAAATATTCAATAGATGAATAAATATATATGTATATAACAGAAAAAAATAAATAATACATAGAAGGAACCATTTAGTAAATTTATATATATATTAAAAATGATTAATATACCAATTTACGTATATATTTAGGAAAAATAAATACTTTTTGTTCTTTTTGACATTATTATTTTAAACTAATATTATCATGAACACATTCTTGTGTTACAGAGTAAACAGTCTTACAGTTGCCTTTCTTGATCAAATTTTGTTTCTCAGTAGTAGATGAAATAAAAAAAATAAAATAAAAAAATATAATTTGTTAATATTTCTCATTTTTTTATTATTTATGATCTTTTTTTAATATATTTCTTTATTTTACCAAATTGGGTAGTTGTAGCATAAACTATACCAATAAAAATATTAAATAAAAAATGGGTTTGTTGCTAACCATATTGTTTACAAAATGATTGGAATAGTACAAATAAAAGAAACGAAGAAAGTGTGTATAAATATGTTTTTTTTATAATATAAAACAATATAATTTATTATATAGATATATTTGATGATGGTAATGAAGAAGAAAATGAGCTTTATTAATTTTTTTTTAAGTTGCAAGTATGTTGGTATAGCTCATTTTCTAGCCTACGCCATATCTACAATAGTATTTTTTTTTATATAACATTGCTTTTTATTTGGTCTAAATGATAATAACAAAAGTTTATCTTGAATTATAAAAACAATAAAAAAAGGTTAAGACACATTGTTCGCCTCTTCCTATTTTTTGTATAGTTATTTTTTTATCTTTATCAGGTAGGATTGTAGCAGCATCATGGGCTGTATTAATAGAGAAACACAATAAACGAAAATACATTAATTGTTAAATTTATTTAATGGTAATGGTTTGAATAAAAAAATTAAAAAGTAGGTATGTTCTTTTTTATATATTTTCTTAACGTTCCTGTTTATTTTTTTTTTTTATTAACCACGCCATTACAGCTTTTTTTTTTTTTGGCGTCTCTCATAAGAATGGATCTTATTTTTTTTTTCTTTTTTCGAACCTAGACTGCTTTCTCTTCTCCTTTTTTTGAAAAAAAGAAAAAGAAAAAAGCTTATCCAAGAAAGCACGTATTAAAAATGACTTCTCCCAACGAATCCCCTCCCCCTTGACCCTTTTTTTTTATTGAGGCGAAATAATATTAAGTTTGTTTTAAATCACTAAAAATAAATTCCATTCAGAGTAGAGGTAGAGAAGCAGTTCTTACATTATATTTTTTATTACTATGGGCATTAAATAGTAATTATCTTTATCCTTATCTTATATACTCTTTTATTATGTATTTTTTTTGACCCGACTACTTTTTGTTATTATAAAAAGACTATATTTTTTAAATTCAGATTCAAATTCCAATAGATATGCAAGACTTAAAATGTTTCTTAATTTTTTTATATGGAAAAATACAAATGATACGCATATATATATATATATATATATATATAATGATAGTCACCAGGCTATCCTATAAATATAGTGCTTTCTTTATTTTAAAAAAAAAGAAAAAAGAGAAAAGCTACGCATACACATACGGTATTGAAAATAACCGATATATTATACAAGATCCAATCTACGTACCAAGAAATGCTTAATTATATATATGTTGGAGCTTCTTTTCCAAAAACACAGCCATAATAGTATTTTTAAAAAAAATGAAAAATCGGTACTTCTATTGCCGTCTCTTGGCCTATTATTTTGTTTTATTTTATCCTGATTTTTGTTTTTTGTTTTATTTAATACCTACATATGTTAAATATAAAACTATATACATGTATTATATTCATTAAATAAAAGTAAATTAAAAGATAACAAAATACAAATCCTGGTATTATTTATTTCTTTTCTAGAATTAAAATAACTTGCTAAAATTAAATGACAGTAAACTTGGTTTTGAATCTTTGTAAAACCAAACCACGTAACTTTACCAAATATAGTCTCATCATCATCATATTTTCGTCGGAAGTCAAAAATATTTTTTAGTTTTTTAAAGAATTTAAACTTTTCTCTTTTTTCTCTTTTCTCTTCCGTTTTTTTATAATTTTTTAATAATAAATCAATGGAAGAAGAAAAAGTAGTCAAAGTTGCAGTAATAGGATCTGGATTAGCAGGATTAACAGCTGCTTATTTATTAACTAAAGGAAATATTGAATCAAAACAACCTATAAAATTTGAAGTTCATTTATTTGAAAAAAATGAAATGATTGGTATGGACGCTGCTTCTATTACAATTGATAATGATAAAGATATTCGAATTGATGTAAAATAAGTCATAAAAATCATAAAAATCATAATAATCGTAATAAAATAAATGAAAATATAAAAAAAAATACAGAAAGAATGAGAGATCAGTTTATTAAAAGGTATTATCATTGTTTATTAGGTACCGATGAGATCTTTTATGTCAGGTAATAATTATAAATAATAAACAACAAAAAAATAACAAACAAATAAATAATTATAAATCAAAAAATTGTTTATTTTTGATCCCCTCCTCCACCCTTTTTTAAAAATAATTATTTATTTACTTTTTTTTAAAAAAAACAGGTTATTATTCACACCTCACTAAATTATATCAACACCTTGGTATCACTTCTAAACCTGCAAAGTTTAGTTTTGGTTGGTATACAGTTGAATCTCCTTCACCAGCATCATCACCCGCTTCTTCTTCTCCACCTTCACCTCCACCTGAACATGATATTATTTCTTGGACAAATAATACTTCTTATCTAACTTATAGTGGATCTAAAACCATAGGAAGATTACACATTCCTTCTTCAACATCAACAAAAAATGATACTACAAATGATTATATGACACAACTCTTTTCTTCTTGGTGGATCATGTTAACCGTAGCATTCTCTTATACTTGGTTAATGGTGAACACACTTTGGTTACATTATCGTGGTCATTTACGTAACCCTCACCATCCTATAGCTAATATGACTTTGGGTCAATGGTTTCAACAAGTTCATATTCAACCCTATTTCATCCACCACGTTTTTATACCTTTATTTGCTGCCGTTTGTACCAATTCTTGGAAAGCCATGTTGGAATATCCTGCTACTGAAGTATTAGGTAAAAAAAAAAAAAAAAAAAATAGCCAAGTACGAGGTATGATGACTGATTATATAACCTTTCGTTTCAAAATATTTTTCTCTCCTTTTTAAAATAGAGTACATGGCCATGGGGTTATTTCAAGAATCGTATGTTGTAACGCAAGGTGTTCGTCAAGTCGTAGAAAAATTAGCCAAACCTATCCCTCATATTCATCTGAATACATGCATTCAATCTATTCAGCCTAAAAATGGTCAACAGCAGTATGGAGGAGAAGAGCAAAAAGGATATATTTTAACGGATGAAAAAGGGAATATTTATGAATGTGATCATTTAATCTTTGCTACCCAGGCTAACCAAGCGTATGATATGTTGAAACAATGTTATAATGAAAACAACAACAGTAATAATGAATCCTTTTTAAAGGGTTTAAAACAACAAATGGTTATGTTAAAAAAATTCAACTATGATAAATCTTTAGTGATCAATCATACAGATAGTCGATTATTACCCAGCGATAAAAACCAATGGCGTGCCTTAAATTTAGCCAAGGTCAATGAAAATGTACCCTCTTATGGTAAATGGATTGTCCCCTTTCCTTATGATACCACCATGACCACTCATATTATCAATATGACTCATTCATCAACAAAATATCATCATCCTCAACAAAATCAATTATATTTACAAACAACTAACCCATGTATTGATATCGATCCAAAATATATCTTATCAGTATCTTGGTTTGAAAGGGCTACAGTGACACTGGATTCTAAAAAAGCTATAGAACAAGATTTATTCCCTATGAAGTCAAAGAAAGATAGAGAAGAAAAGGGTATGGATGGAAAGCATGAAGAGAATGATGATCAAATTACTTTGGGTCCTTGCCAAGGTTTAAATGGAATTTGGTTTGTGGGTTCTTATTGTTGGCGCGGAATTCCTTTATTAGAAGGTTGTGTGGCTAGTTCGGAAAAGGTTGTTCTTCATGGTATTGCATTATCAGAAGGTGTTTCAATGAAAAAACCTTGGTGAGATCAATTAAATTGACTTAAAATATAAGGTTTTTATATATCTATACATAATTATTAATTTACTTTAATATCATCTTATCATCTTAATCATAATATAATAATTAGAAATATATATATATACATATATATTTATTTATTTATTTATTTATTTATTTTCATTTTTTCCTCTTCATTGTTATTTTTACTTCATTAATAAAAAAAATATATTTTCATATTTTTTTTAACAATCATCATTTAATAATATGCGAAAATTACAAAGTTAGCAGATATAAATAGGTAAAAAATCAAACAGTTACTAAATTGAGGATCGGAATTTTAAAGGCTATTTAACAAAAAAATTTTCAGATTTTTAAAAAAAACCTTTTCTTTGCTTAAGCAAATTTATATTCAACATAAAAAATGGTAAATTATATAAAGTCATATATAAGTATAGATTAAAAATGTATATTATAAATAAATAAATAAATAAATAATAGAATGAAACTAATTATATTACTTTTTGTTTTCTTTTATCATTATGTATATCTCATTGAAAAACAATAACAACAAAAATATTTAGTCACGATTAGAATTAATAACACCAGAAGGTAAGAAAAGAGAGTAATAATAAATTTATAGATCGATACACAAAATAAAAGAAGCGGACAAGACCCAACCAGCTCGTATTTACTTATTATCATTATTTTCTATTATTATCATTACTACTATTTTGTTTGCATTTAAATATAAATATATTATTAGGGCTTCGAGTGGATGGTAGAAGAGCTAATGAATTAAGAAAAATCACTGCCAAAACGTCTGTTTTCAGTCAAGCCGATGGATCTGCATATATTGAACAAGGTAATACCAAATGTTTGGTTGCTGTCTATGGCCCAAGAGAATCCCGCCATAGACAACATAGTTTATTAGATCGTGCCAATATAAACGTAGAATTCAATGTTGCACCCTTTAGTACGAGTGAACGTAAAAAAAGAAATAAAATGGATAAACGTAATATTGAATTAAGTCACTGTATACAGCATACCTTTGAACCTATTATTCAAACACAACAATTCCCTCGTTCTCAAATTGATATATATATTCAATTATTTCAACATGATGGTAGTATGTTACAAACATGTATCAATACAACAACTTTGGCTTTAATTGATGCTGGGATTCCTATGACAGATTTTATTTGCGCTTGTTCTGCGGGTTGTATTGATAATAAAACAGCAATTTTGGATTTAAATAACATTGAAGAAAATTCAGACACTCCCGAATTAACATTGGCAATTTTACCTAGATCTGGAAAAGTTAATTTAATAGAGGTAAAATCTTTAGTTTAAATAGAAAAAAGGAAAGTGAAATGATGGGAAAAAGAAGATAACTTTGATAATGGAGGGAAGGAAAGGAAAAAAAGAAAAATTATCAATGTCTAATCATCGCTATTCTCTCTATATATATGTATACATATATATATTTACTTTAACTAGTTGGAATCTCGTTTGCATATTGAACATTTGGAAAGTGTTACTGAATTAGCAAAAGAAGGATGTTTACAAATACATGAAACTTTAAGTGATGTAGTTAGAGATAATATGGAGCATTTGTTAAATAGAATGAACGCATAAATTAGTTATAATTATAATAATAATAATAATAATAAAAGGGTTATAAAGGTAAATTATATGTGAATAATAAATAATAAATAACAGTTGTAATTTATCATCAATAATCAGTATAATAAAAATAAAGGCATACGTATTAAATATCACGGTGTATAGAGGAACAATTTATATATTGGGAAAAAAAAAACTACTATGAATGTTATTATAATATCTTTAAAACAATTAAATTCGGTTTGAGAATTGATATAAATAAAATATAAACTATAAAAATAAAAGAAACATATATATATATGGTTTGTCTGTTTTTAATATAATATATTTCAACTTTGGTATGATTTTACATTTGTATAGTTTAGCATAAAGCTTTATGTTCTTTTTTTTATTCAATACATACCCATGATGCATGATCCCTATTCACCCTCAAAGATTTTTTTTCTTCAATTCATTAAAACTATTGATTTATCAAAAAATATTAACGTATAGAAATTACAGTTATTTTTTGAAATGAAGTTTAGCTTAATTTACTGGCGTCATCAGTTAATCAGATATGTTTTGAAGACAATCCTTTTTGTGTATGTAATTGCCTTTTTTTATCTTCAAGTTTGAGTTAATGTATTATTATTTTTATTGTTGGTGCTTTTATTTCATTTTGGATCCATCATTTGTAAATGTCTATTTACCTATTTATCTATCAAAGGATGAATCGTTGAAATTACCGGTCTTTTTTCTATTTGGCGATACATTAATTCGATGCGAGGCATTCTTCTACATATTCTACCAATATTTGTTTATTGCCATTAGGTGAATATGGAATACTTTTTTTTTCATTTTTGATGTCTTTAATTTTTTTATTCCCTATTTTTTTGAAAAAAAAAATCATTGAAGAGGGGAGGTCATGAGTATATTACTATTTTAATTTATTTTTATATTAATATTATCAATAGAAGCAATAGTAATTGATAAATAAATGAATGATACTTACAAAAGAAAATGGGTTAAATCTCTGTTGTCAAATTATATTTTTGTACTAATTGACAAACACCACGCAATTTTGATCTAACCATGTATGTAATTGAAAATAGACTTTTTTTAAAAAAATGCTAAATAAAGTAAAAAATATCACAGTATTTGTATTATTAAAAAGAAAAAATTCGTTTTTTTATTATATTTACATATCAATTTACTAAATAAATATAGAATATTTAATATTATCTTTATATAAATTTTATTTGTTAAAAAGATGAATATGGCCAACTGGATCCTAAACTTGTAAGAGGTTAAAATAATTACTCTCTCAAATATATATATATATATATATATTTATTAAATAATGATTCATCAAAACATCATTGTTTAAATTACATTTTTTTTTAGAAAAGCAAAAACAAATCGCAATCTATTATTATTCACTTTATCATTATAAATATATATATATATATATATATATATATATTCTTTCATGCAAGGTAATTCTAAATTCATGATCATGGGAAACTGAGAGCAACTATTATTTTTTTCTAAAAAAGCATATATATGATTATAAATATGATTATAAAAAAAAGGAAGGAAAAGGTGATTCATTCTACTATTATTATTATTTATTCAAATTATTCTTATCATTAAATAATGTTAATAAAAAACTCATTTTCATTTATTATATATTTTTTTTATTGGTATGACACATGTCACTATTCTGTCAGGTAATGTGTATCTATATATTTATTATATATTTTAGCTACTATTGTTGCTGGAAATCAAAAAAGGGTACATTTTTGATCGTTGTAACCTAAGGAGATCTGAGAAACAAAAATGCAAAAGTGGTTGTATAAATAGTGTACCTACTTGTGATTTGTACACTTTTTTTTTTTTTTTTTAAAAAAAAAAAACTCAAATGCTATGATAAGAAAATGGGGTTTGATCTTCCTATTTTTCAACCCAACAAAAAAAAAAAAAATACGTCGATCATTTAGATCATTATTAAAAAAACGCTTTTATTAATAATAATAATAATAAAAATAACCAATATTAATAGAGTAATGTTATTATACATGTATAAATATATACACATATACACATACATATATTCATAATCATTATTTTATTTTTTAAAGTGGGAGGAATGGAGTATACTTGTTCGATTTTGTGAATTAGTTAGATGTGCGGAGATTATATAATAATCTAAGATATTTAGAGTTTTTTTTTGATCTCTCTTCCTTTTTCTTTCCATCAATCTTTTTTTTTAAACAATAAAAGTTTATTTTATTTTATTTTCTAATATGGAAAAAGTAGAAGAAAAATCAATTCATAATGAAAAGAGTGATGATATGATAAAAGAAACAAATCCTATTGAACCACCAGACGGTGGCAGAGGTTGGTTGGTAGTATTTGGTGCTTTTTGTGTGAGTAAAAATTGAAAAAGCTTAAAGAAAAAAAAATTAAGGATAATCTTTTTTTGTTTCATTGTTTATTTATTTTTTAATCTTCTTTCTCCACTTTTTTTATTTTATTTTTTCCAATAGGGTTTATTTTCCATGTAATAATAAAATATAAAACGAATCACTATTTTTTTTTTTATATTTATTTTACTTTTTTACTCATACACCTCCCTTTTCCTCTTTTTCTATTACTACTCTTTTTTAGATATGGCGTGAATTATTCATGGGGTGTTTTTTTAAGAACATACAACAAACAAGTTTATATTGGTGAAATGACAAAGTTATCATGGATTGGATCTATTTGTATTGCTTTCTTTTTTATTACCGGTCCTTTTAACGATTGGATTACACGTAAACTTGGTTATACCCTTATGTTGAGTATTTCTACAATATTATGTCCTCTTTCCTTAATGCTGGCTTCTATTAGTCATTCTATATGGCAATTATATTTAACACAAGGGTTACTTTTTGGTATTGGGGCCTCTTTTACATGGTTTAGGTAAAAAGATATAATAGTAATAATAATAGTAGTAATAGTAGTAGAAATAATATAAATATGTATATTTATGTATATGTGTTCTTTCTCTTTTGTTTTTTATTTCTTTTTTTTATATTAGTTGCATCCCTGCTGTCCAGCAGTGGTTCTCTAAAAAACGAGGTATTGCTATTGGGTTGGCCATGTTTGGATCTGGTATAGGCGGCCTTGTTATGTCGAATATCACACAAGCCATTATCTCTTCTTCATTAGGTTATCGATGGGCTTTACGTATCCTTGGATTCATTTGTTTAATATTTTTATTCATTGCTACACTATTAGTTAAGCCTTTTGATGGGTACCGTGATCCTAATATAAAAGATACAACACCAATGATTAAAAAACAATTACGCCTTTTAAAAAGTGTGGAATTTAATTTATTATTATCGGTTGCTTTTATTACAACATTTGGTTATTTGGTAAGCAAAAAATAAATAAATTAACAGAATCTTATCTACATATACATAAAAGAAGAAGGAGAAAATGAAATCTGAATGGTTTTTTAATAATGAATCTACTACTTTTTCTTTTATATGTTATTTTCAAATTATATATAGGTTCCTTCCTTTTTATTACCATGTATATATATAATAATATAAAAAACAAAAATACAAAAAATAAATTGATTATCACTGATATTTATTTATATACGTTTCTATTTTATTTTTTTATTAAATAGCCTATGCTGATTATTTAGGATTGAATCCATGGATTGGAACCAACTTATCTGCCATTTTATCAGGAATTAATTCCATTTCCAAATTAATCGTCGGATGGACAGGTGATCGATTAGGAAGACTGAATACATTTGCATTATGTACCTTTTTATGTGGAATCATGAGTTTAGCTATTTGGACAAATGCTAAAACGGAGGCAAGTATATGGGTCTTTTCAGTCCTTTATGGATTATTTGGTGGTGGTTATTTAACCATGTTGGCAGCTATTGTACCTCAAATTGGTGGATATGAACATATTAGTGAAGCTAATGGTTTGATGTATTTCTTAAATTTACCGGGTTATCTTGTGGGAACTCCTATTGCTTCTGCTATTATAAACGTTTCAAAACCTACTACTGGAGTAGTACATTATGAATATGCAGCTATTTGGGCAGGGTTATTAATGAGTGTGGGTGGTATCTTGGCTTTTATTTTAAGAATTTATAAAGTGGGTTGGTCTTGGAAAATCAAAGTCTGATATATATACACTATTGGATATGTGTAAAAATAATTAGATTACTTTTTAATAATAATAATAATAATAATAAACAGTAATGATCCGTTTAGAAAAAAAGTAAATAAAAACAAACTAGATAATAAAAAATTAACTATATAGCAGAGTGTAAATAAATGAATAGCACTCCTTTTTTATCATATATAAATAAACAAAAAAAATTTTTTCTAGTATGTCCTGTTAGTTCCCATATACATATACTAAATAAAATAATAAAAAAAAAGTGTTATTGTTTTGGACACAGCGTTCCAAATCAAATTTGAGCAAATTATCATGTTCCTACCCTACTTAGGTAGGTTTAATTTACATTTATTATTATTTTATTGCGTTTCATAAATACTAAAAATAATACTCGTTATATTCATTTTTTAATTTAAATAAAATTTAGACGAATAGAATTACCATATAGAGCACCAATACATAGTATACACAATCAATAGTCGGCAATTATTGCTTCTTATAGTATACAAATCATAGCTTTTGATTCGTTCAATGGCTTACTTTTTTTTAAAAAATATTTGGTTTATGTATAATAACGTATCACGTAGCTAGAATATGTACTTATATAAGTTTATAATAAAAAAAGTTGATGTAGGGCCCCTTAGACTTTAAAAAACCTTATAAAAAAAGTATTCTACGGCTCATATTTTAAATGATATTTTTTTTATCATAAATACGTTTATTTTAAAACATGAGTTAGAATCTCTTGTATAATAAAGGATCAAATGGAATTATTTTTTACATATTCATTGATGAGCATGTTTGAAATAAAAGTATTAAAAATTTCGTTCTCATAGCAAAAGTTAATAAAAGTTTAACAAGTACTCTATGATCAACTTATGTTTGAACCAATAAGTACCTTCAAAAGACAACCTAAATTGATATATTCTATTATAGGCGTTATTAAATATAAAAATACTAAGCGAATAAAAGTAATATAAAGTAGTAATATGTCGGCTAAAAGAAAAAGCTATCCATCTGATTTATAATTTTTCAGAAATTTTTATAACTAATTAACTATTTAGGAAATTCATGTATGAGTAGATCAAACAATTGGAACAAGTTCACGTTAAGTAATAGTTTTAATTAGTGTAAAAGATAGGCTTCATTATATATCATTATTATTATATTTTTAAATGAATTTGCTTCCTTTTTTTTTTTTTAAAAAAAAAAAAGGAGCTTTATATAATATCATCATAATCCTAAAAACGCCAACATTATGCATTTATGTATTGGTACTCTAAAACAAAAATTTATGCAGCAAGAGGACAAGGGGAAATAGAAATTTGCATCCTTTTAAAATAAATTACTAAATAAAAATCAAGGTTATTTCTTTTCTTGTTTTAAATAATATTGCTCTTTAAATAAAAAGTAATATTATATATATAATTGAAAGTTTCATATAGATTGTTTTATAATAAAATATTTTATTCGGCATAACTAGGTAATATTTAAATAGAATAAACTAAGAGAAAGAGCAAATTTATGTGTATATTTATATGTGCTTGTATGCATGAAAAAAAATAATACAGAAAACAATTCAGTTTCACATATTTTTTTTAAAAAAAAGATAGGCAAAAAAAAGTATAAAGAGTTTTTTTTTTTTTTATTTTTTTTTATTTTTTTTGTTGTTGTTTTTTTAATTATTTAACATATAAAGCTGTTTTCTCATTATCAAGTATGATCCATAATAAACTTATTTTCGTTTATTTTATTCTTTTTTTCATGGGTATGGTTCATACTGCTCCTCGAACAGGTAAATTTATAAGATAATAATCATTATAACAACGGTATTAAATAATAGTAATAATAAAAATATATCGTTTATTTTTTTTTTTCATAGTTGACTACGAAAACCAAAATTTATCACCTTCATTGGCTAAAAGAGAAGTTTGTGATATAGGTGAATTCGCTTGTGGAAATGAATGTTGCGAATTTTTTGATACCTGTAGTAAAGTAAATGGTGTAGATACGTGTATCCCATAAACCCAGAATTTATATATATATATATATATATATATATATAATTATTTACTTATTTAAAATAAATCAATGTAGTATTTTAAATATACATTCTTCTTTCTTCTCTCTCTTTTTCTCCTTCTCCCTCTACTATTAATACTTTTTGGACGATTAAAATTATTTGTATAAATAAAATTTTAATCATAATCTAATTGTATGCCTTTTCTTTGTAAAAAAAAAAAAAAGATACTGAACGCTTTTCTTTAATTTTCCTTTTTTCTTTCTTTTTTCCTTTCAAACTTAAACTTTATTATTTATAATAAAATAAGAAGATATTAACGAAAAATCATTATTATAGAAGCAGAAGATATAAATTAATTTATAAAAATCCAAACAGTATAAAAATAAATAAATAAAAGTTCTATTGCTTTGTACCAACCCCATCATTATTTAGGTTTTTTAATATAATCATGTAGAAGTTTGGTTTCATTTATATTATTTTTACTTATAATAGGACAATCATATTATTTTTAATTGGTTCGAAACTGATTATCTTGATACATATGTTCATATATGGTTGTTTTGGTTTTTATTTTTACATAAAAAAATTTATTAATACCATTTCAATTTAATAGTAAAAAGCACTACCGTCCATTTATTTGATCTTTTTTTGAAAGCATATATATGTAAAAAAGGTAAAATAAGAGAGTAATTAAGGTACTTTGAGATAAATAATTGAATAAAAATCAAAAAAAAAATTTTTTTACTCAGTATAAGTGGACATTATTTAAACGGTTTAAATAAAGAGAAAGAGAGTGAGGGAATGTGTGCCTACATATTTCTTTTTCAACATGAGAGCAAATAAAAAAAAGAAAAAAAAAACAATCCAATAAATCATTGTTTTTCCTTTTTTACTAATCTAAAAAACTATACTAATAATTTTTTTTAAAAAAAAAATCGGTAAAAATAAATAAATAATCATGAATCTTCTATTTTGTAATATGTAGCTGCTACCAAAAACCGAAATTAGGCACTCTCATTGACTAAAAGAGAATATTTTACCAAATATGAAAATTTTTGTAGGTCTAGCTACTGTAATACCGAATACGAGAATTATGTTGTAGAAAATGACGATATTTGTGTTAAGTGGAGAAGTACATTTATTTATTAAAAAACAAAATAGAGTAAGTAAAATAAAAATGCTATATTATTACATTCAGTTTATTCTAACTATTCATGTACATATATATATATATATATATATATATATGCTTTTTTTTATATAAGTTAAAAATGTTCTAACATAAACAAAGAATGATGGTAACTATCTAACTAAAAAATGGCATTATTTTAGCTGAAATTAATTTTATTTTGTCAGAGCGTTGAAAAAATGATAAAGAACAATATTTTTTCCTTTTCTTTTTTATTCGAGCAGCTTATACATCTATATTAAAATCATCTACTGTATTTTTGCAATAATGGACTCTTTTTTAAATATATTTGCACTAATTCACGATTTCATTATTAAAAAAATGAATGCAAGCTTATCTTTGTTAAAATTTCAATCATATTCAGTACTTTTAGGTTTATTTTTTATTGTAGTATATGTATATGTTTGTATCCTAAGTGCTAGAATCAAACGGTTTAGTGATCTCTGTTTCAGAAAGTTCGACATTTGTTGTATCGGAGAGTTCAACCTTTGTTTCCCAATCATGATCAAAATCATATGGCGTAATAGGATTCAAAGAGGTCGCTTCAAGTTCTGTAGGCCAATCTTGATGTGGTTTTTGGAAATTATCAACTACAGTAGATGCTTGATGATTTTTTTCCGACATTGCTGTACATAGATGATTACTGTCTTCTGTTATAGCAGGCTTTATTAAGTCAGTACTTTTTCTACTACTTAAAGAATTATAATCAGCTTTTCCAATACCATACGCATCATCCTTGTTGTAAATTTCATTGACATCTTTTTTACGTGGATCTTCTTGCTCTAGTACAAAGGCTTTCTTTTGCTTTCTTTTATGATGTCGTCTAAATAAGAATAGTCCAACAGCAACACCCTATATATAGATATAGTTATTATTAATCATTTTTTAATTAGCATTCTTTGGGTTTATTTTTTATATTTTATTTTACCAATAATGCAATACCAACAGGGACGATAATAGCAGGTATTAATATATTTGAAACTGTTTCAATATTTGGTGAACTTGATTTAATTAAACCTGTAGCCCATACTGGATATTTTGGATCAGAAATATTTAATATAGATAAACTTTCAGCTGGGACACTTGCATCTCTAAACCCAAACGATAAAATAAGATAAGTTGAATTATAAAGGGCAGCTATAAAAAAAATAGTAACAGTGTTTGGTTATATATGTATACCGTATTAAAATGTAAATATAAGGAAATATAGATATTTTTTATTTTTACCGAAATGCCCAAATCGAGCGTTAATATTGTTGGGAGACAATTCATTTTTAGGTAATAGGACTTGGGTAAACGAATTTGTACTAATATCAAAAATAAAAAAAACGTCTTTTGAAGCCAATACTACAATATTAAAATAACAACAACAAAAACAATAAATTAAATTAAAATTAAAATTCGAGTATGAACACAAAAAGACACATATAAATGTATACAAATGTATATATATTTCTTACACCCAGTATATAACAACAGGGTGCCACCATAGACCAAGAGGTGTTTACCATCAGCCGCTAAAATAGTAAATAATAAAAAAAAAATTAAGCCATTATGATTTCTTTTTTTGAATTTTTTTTTATTAAATCAACACAATAATGATATTGATAATTATAGTTGATCAATAGTGTTTTATTACTTACTTAATGTTGTTGTATGAAGTGCTCTATTGGTTGGAATTTGACCAGTCGCATAGATTATATTCCAAATTAATCTTTTTGTATCATAAGTAAATACCATTTTAAATTCAGAATTAATAATTTCTGCCTCAGGATTTCCTTTAAAATCTCCACCCATAGTATAAATTACTCCATTATTAGCCAAAGTGGCAGTATGGCCAAATCTAACTGTTTTAGTATTAATTTGCATATTTGACCAAGATTTCTAGTAATAATTATAATGATGAAAGAAAAAATACAAATAAGTCAACAAATTTTATAAATTTATAAATACATACATAATTATATTATAGATTTACAGTGTTATAATTAAAGAGACCATAATCATAAGTATAATTCTCTCCAGTTGAATTTCTATGTATATGGGCAATTATAATAAATATAAAATATAAATAATGTTATATATAAAAATAAACTTGTGTAAAAAGACTTACAATGTACCACCCCATACCCAAATCGAGTCATTACCAAGATTTACCATTTCAGTTAGCGTTCTATTCATAATAGCAAAAAATAAAAAAGAGTCTAAATTAGATGAATTGTAAGTAATGCAGATAAAAAGACATCATATATATATATATATATATATATATATATATATATATTTACGAATAGGTATTATTAGGCATTAAAGGTAATTGATTCCAGATATTATTCAGAGGATTATAATGTAAGAATGGATATGTTAAATTTGGATTATTAATGGTACTTGTAGCAGCGCCTCCATACATAATATAAGAATCATCATTTAATTTAATAGTAGAAGGCTGCCCAAGGCTTGTTAAATTATTACCATTATATTTATTCGAAACAAGCTGCCATTGAATAGCTGACTGGTTTAATTGTGATAAATCTGTTCCGAGCGATTGCAAATCCAGCATTATATGTTCATTAAGTGGAGTTGTAAAATACGGTCCAAGACTACCAATATTATGTTCAGTAAAGCCTCCGTAACAGTATATCTTTGATTGAATAAGTGTACATCCTATATGTTAGTTACAATAATAATAGTTATATGAATGTTTACTTTGTTATAAATTTATATTTTATTATGTTACTCTAGGTTATTGTCACCTTGACAAACTCTGCTTTGGGGTTGATATTCTTGTCCATTAATATACAATATAATATTACAGAAAAAGATTAAAAAAAATAATACATCATGATATACAATCGATTTTTCAGGCATTATGTGAAGGATAAACTATAAAAAACAAATAAAAACTAACAGAGAAAAGAAAAGAATATCATTTTTTTATGCCCAGTGTGTTCTAAGCCTAAATTTTGTACACTTTTTCAAGTAATGTAAATCGTTGTTTGTACGTATTTGTTTTGAAAAAGGAGGATTTTAATGCACTTTTTACATAAATAAACAAGCCTTTTTGGTGTTACCTCGATTCAAGGAACAGTTTTCTTTTTTTTACCAAAAGGTAGGTAATACGTGACTTTTTCCTTGGAAAAAAAGAAAAAAAAAAACTATATCGATGTGTATAGGATGATGTTTCTTTAACTACTTTGATTTGTAGCTGAATATCTTTTTGTTGTCCAAAGAGGTTGAATTGTTAATTACGTGATAATTGAAATCAATTTGGGGAATAAAACTTTTATCATTCAATTGTTAACTAGTAGATAAAAACAGGCACTTTTTTTATTCTAAAGTTTATTTGGAATGGTAAAAGTTGTCGCTACAAAAGTAATAAAACACTATTACCTTGAAAAATTGGAGAATATTACTATAAATAATAAAGGATTATTACCAAGAATACTCAAAAATTATCATTAAGAACAGTAAATTATTACCATAATGAGTATAATAATTAAAAGACTGGAAACTTATTTTATACATCTATAATTATATATCAGTCTATTGAATTATAATATGCATCTATGAATATTATATTATAAACAAAAAAATAGCATTCACCACAAGTAAATTAGTTAGCTAGAATATAAAAAAAAGAACCCCAAGGAAAACTAGTATAATTTCGATGTTTTCTAAAAAAAATTTAAAATGAAAATCCGCTAAAAAAAATAGCCAGTCAGTGCGCTTAAATAAAATTCGATCAAATTCCCGAGTTTTAATAATTTTACTTTTTTACTTTTATCTATTATTTTTGTATCTGCCTAATACAATTAAAATAATAGCAATATGCCGAAATTAGACAATCTTAGCTTTGAAGAAATGATATCAATAAGCAAAAAAATGTATTATGGTGGCTTTTGCTTTTTACCTTTATTATGGCTGGTGAATTACATGTATTTTTTTCAACAAATACAAAAACCTAATGCACCAAAACAATTAAAACAATGTAAAATCAATAATACAATATAAATTAAATACAAAAAATAATATAATATAAAACTCACACACACATATATATATATATATTGTTATAATCTAAATAATTGAATTTATTTTTATATATATTTTTAGATTGTTATCGATCGTTAGTTGGATGTATTATTTGGTTCATGGTGTTAACTACTTGGTATGCAGTATACGTGAATAAACGTACTTCTTGGGGATGGATAGGTGATAAAATAACAGTTGTAATACCAAAAGGAAAATAATTATATATATAAAAAGGAAAACAAAATATTATCAATATCGTCATAAAAGATACCCTTTCAATTCTGCATTTATTTATTGACATAATCTATAATAAACAGTAAAAATATATAACTTTTATATATTTATATATCATTTACATATCAACATATTTTATTCATTTATTACAAGAGAAAAAAAAAGGGAAAAGGGAAAAGGTATTTATATATATATATATTATCATTATTAAGCGGAAGCAACACGATAAGGTGCAAAATCTTCTTCTGTAACAGGAATAGGATCTTCAGCAGAGGCCATATTACATTGTTGGAAAATACGAGTATCAGTATCCTTTAAACAACCTACTACAGAATGTAAAACGCCACGATTATGGAAAATAACAAAATCACCATCCTTCCATTCATGGGCAAAGACATTTTCAGGATTAATAGCAGGACGTTGGAATTCATATAAGATTTCTCTTACTTTATTTAAATCGCCAACAGGTTTACCATCAATGATTAAGTCTTCTACAGCTGCAGGATGGACTTGTAAGTGAATTTTTTTGGTAACAGGATTTTTCCATAACATGGGATAAATTTTGATAGCCTTTTCATCAATAGGTGGTAACTCTTCTGGAGTTAATTCTTTTCCTTCAGATACCATTCCTAACCCATTAGACCGAGATCGAGCTTTGGAAATCCATAAATAAGGATGAGCAGCATATTTGACCTTAGTTCGGAAAGCTAATTCCTTCTTTTCTTGTGGTAATATTTCAAAAGCTTTTTGTCCAGAAATGACTATAAATTAAAAATAGTAAATAAAAGGGAATTATTAATTTACAAGCCCAGTTGGTTATTATTTTAAAAAAATAAAAAATAAAATACTTACATGCAGTTGTTCCTAATTGTACATCTAAAGTATGTCCAGTGCCATCATCATATTGTACAGTTTGTCTTCTTGGTTCCTAATTACCATTATTTTATTTTTAAAGGACAAAAAAATAAAGTTCATTATTATTTTTATATAAAGATAATAATTTTTCCTTATCTCTCTCTTTTTTTTCTATTTATATACATATATAATTTATTTATTTATTTTTTGATAAACTTACAGGATTCTTAACACCAAAAAGAGAAGTAACCTTAGGAGGATTTAACTTATATAAAGCAGCATCCATATGCCAACGGTAAAAACGTGTTTTTCCATTTTCTTCTTCTTCTTGAGTTAATGGTGTATGATGAAAGACACGATGATTAGGATGTGTTAATTTTCGTTCTTCAATGCCTTGATAATTACGTACTGTACCATGACCTAATAATTGAACTTGAGGAACATTGGGTAAAGGAGATAAATCGCGAGCAATAACAGATTGCTCAGCACGATGTTGAGCACCATGACCATAAGTATCAACTTCAGGTTCAAATCGTTTAGTAATAGCATATTGTGTTTCAGGTTGAACGTGGCCTTGATTGCGAATAACGACAACTTGGTGTGTATAAACAGCTTTTTCTAATTCAGCAAATTCTTCATCTAATAACAAATAATAAAAAGAATAAGTAGTTGTTAAAAAGAAAAACAATAAACTACTAGTTCATATATCTTCATAACGATTAAAATAATAAAAGATATTTTTTTATATTACCTGTGATTTTTTCTAAATCTAAATCAGAAATAGTAGCACCAAAGTCAACACCGGGTTGAGTAGATTTAATAGGAACAATAGTAAACGTCATATTTTATGTATATAAAAAAGCTTTGTTATAATGTAGAGTCAAGTTATACGAAAAAAAAAAATGTAAAGAGAAGAAAAAAGGAAAATTAAAAAAAGAAAAAAATATTTATATTTTATCATTAAGCGGAGGGGGGGAAGAAGAAGTTGGTCTGAATTTTAAAAATCAAATGATTGGATTAAAATATAGCTTTAGTTTTATGCTTATAATAAAATTTAACCAATGAAACAGCTAAAGTTTAAAAGCTACTTTCATAATAACTTTTTATAATGCAAAAAAAAATGAAATATAATTAAAACGCCGTTACAATATACCCCATATTTTTACAAAGATTTTTTATTCTCTATAATAAAGACGATTTAATATTATTTAAAAACTCTTATTGTTTAAAAATATAGAACCCGTTTCTTTCCTGAAATCAAATATAATGATTCTCACATGTTATTAATAATATATACCAGGTAAAAAAAAAATAAAAATAAAACAAAATGGCTTCATGCAAATTTATATAAGAGATATAGATTACCTAAAATAGAATTACTAGCTTATATATATTGACAATAAGATAAAATAACGTCATACTATAAAAACTCTTCAATCAAAATAATTTGGTGAGTGATACCAAAACGTGTTTCATAGCTATTATCATTATATTATTTTCGTTGTATATGGTTATGTAGAAATATATAGGTGAGTATATTTTTCACTGTAATAAAAGCAAATGAATTAAAGTTTACTGAACTTTAATAAAGAGCTGAAAACTATAGATTTTTTGGATTCAAAGTTCTGGTTCAATATTCCTTTTTTTGTTACACAATAATGGATGTAATTCAGTTTCGATTAAGCCTTATTCAATACTATTCAGCTCTGAGTAAATTTTTTTCCAAGTTTTTTAAAATGTGTTTGAAATTTATATAATGATTTCTGATATTATTATATTTTAGATAGCTATAATATTTATCAGTAATAAATACGCGTTGATGAACTTGGGTATATTATTAAAGAATAGTGGCATAGTATATAATCTAAATTTGATTAATCAAAAAGAGCCATTAATAAACGTTGCATAAAAAAAAAGAAAAAAGAGTGCGAGTATCTTTTGTTTAAAAGTATATGCAGTATCTGAAATAATCTAACTAATATGTTATTGTAATTAATCAAGTTTGTGCATTCTGGGGTAGTAATAGTTTTTAATAAACCGTCAAAACTTACTTTAAAGTAATAAAAGCAGATATTTAAGCAATATAGTATATTTAGTATGATGTCAAGTTACAATGATATTTGCAACTAATGGTATTTTTATTTAATTTGTTATTTAATATTGCTATTATTATTATACAATTAAAAAGAGAGATAAGGAATGAAGTAAATATATAGTTTTTTTTTTTTAAATAAAAAAAAAAGAATGAAAGAAAATATATAAAAAACTGAAATTGAAATTGGCTTTTAATTATTCCTCTAACTACAAACAATACTACTACTTTTACCACCCCTTCTGTCTCCGGAATAACTAGTAATAATAATGCTTATATATTATAAAAGAAATCATGCATTGTAGTAATATATATGGTGAATTAAAAAAATTCAGATAAACAACACCCAGATTACTTTGCAATATTAAGTATCCCAACATTTAAACATCTCAGAATACAAACTAATCGTGAAAGAAAGATGCTTTAAAAATCTAATATACATCTCCCATTACATATATTTAGGTAAATAATCAATGCTGTGTATAGTAAATACCATTAAACTTATTTGTGTTGATAATGATAATATGGCTAAAGCTTCAAATCCATCCACCAAATATAAAAAATTGCTCATAATAGATGCCTCTTAATTGGATAATAGTACCGTGTATGTAGAACGAACTAATTCTGTTGATGATATTCATGGGTCAAAAAACTGGTAATATACATATATTTAATCTTTGAAATTTTTTTTGAATTTACAACATTATCGTTATTAACATCATCATTTTATTAGTGTAGTATCATTTAACATAAATACAGCTATATAAAAAAAGATTCGAGTATATGATTTTTTTTGTACAAATGAACCGTTTTTTTTAATATGTTTGTATTAAAACTTGCACAAATGTATTTTTGCTAAAAAAAAAAAAAAAAAACTCAAACTTCAATACTTTGAAAATCATTTTTTATTACAATGTATGAATAACAATCAACATATAAAATAATAACAATAACAATAAAATATGGTATATAATGGCCATAATTACAAAGTATATTATATTTGAATTACTGATTCCATTTATTTATTTATTCTCTTTAAATAGCGAGAGAACAGTATTCACATGCCATAAACACTTTTTTCACCACAAAAGTGTTTACCATTTTTTTTTTTCGTTTTACATATTTCATCAGCTTTGCAACAAATATAGGTATGAATTACACCAACCGTATCTTCACAGGCAAATTCACCACTACTAACATCACAACTTCTTTTAGCCAGAGGAAGTCTCATCGCTTGGGCCTTAGTAGTAACACCATTAGCAGCTAATATTTTAAATAAAATGCATAGATCAATTGATTTAACTCGTTAGTATATCATTATTTGTTAATATATATTTATTTTATTTTACTTGGTCGAGGAAGTCCATGAATTATACTAATGAAAACAAAAATACAATAAATGAAAATGAGTTTATTATAAAGCATAATTAATGATAATAATAAGAGGATTTGAATGAAAAAAAAGAAAGAAAAAGAAAAAAATGTGCGCAGATCTTCATTTTATTTTTTATTTTTTTCTCTTTACTCCCCCTTGATTCTCCGTGATAGTTATGTCCATTAGGCTTGTATACATATATATATGTATATTTCCTAATACGGATTATCATATCATCATTATTTTAAAGATGTATTATAACATGTTTATTATTTACTTGAGACTAAAAACATAATAACCTTGTACTTTATAAGCCCAACTATTACCATCTCCTTTTTTTTTTACGCATATATATATATTTACTTCCTTCTGTTTATCAACTGTAAAGATTAAAGTTTTTATTTTATTTAGTCATTTCATCAATATTTTTATTTGAGAAAATAAACACTTTTGAGCCAATTTTACTAGTACGCGTTTGAACATTTTTAGGAATAGAATTAGGCTGTTGGGTAGCTAATTTCATTGCTTGACCAACGTTGACAACAGGCACTGACATATGTAAATTAAAAAGACCATTGATTTTTGGAACAAATGATCCTACTAATGCTTCTGCAAATCTAGTATTGGCTCTTGGTACTTCCACTTCTAAAAATCCAGGTTGAAATATAGAGACTTTTTCAAATCCAGCTTCACTCAGCCTTTCTTCCGTTTCACCTGTATCAAATAGAAACCCCCATCAATTTCATTGTTTTATTGTTTTTAGACTTTAAACCTGTTTTTTTTTTTATTTATATATGATTATTTATTGTTTACCTTTACTTCTAGGATATAAAAACCATGAATTTTTATTTGCGCCCTATAGTTTTTTTATTTTATTTTTTTTAAAAAAAAAGAGTATTAGATATACAAATATTTACATAAATCGATCTTTTCCATCCATCTCTTTTTTTTTTTTTCTATCTTTCCTTTATCTTTTGATACTTACAGTAGATGAACAATATAAGAAATGAACAGGACTTTTAGTGGTACTTTCATTATTTTTGGATGGATTTTCTTCAACTATCATTTTCGCACTATTAACCACATATTCTTGATCGATTTTTAAAAAATTTTCAGCAGACCCAGCATCAGCTCTTGTTGTACCAAGGCAACAATAAACGTCACTAAAGCATTAATAATAATAATAATACATACATACATACAAATCATTTGTATGGTTAATTTACGTAAGAAGGATGTTATTGTTATTACTATTATTATCATTACTTGATATTACGGAAATCTTGTCTATTTTCTTCAAGGTTTTCAAAGTTTACTGTTTTTTGAACCTAGAAATAATTAAGAATAAACACGGATATTTAATAACTTGTTCTTTGGATATTTTAATAATAATAATAATAAATTAAGCTCTTACCAGCTTTTCTTTAGGAATCGAATCGTCTAATTCAACAGCTCTTCGACCCATGGCGATAACAGTTGTATAGTTGGAATCTTTTAATACATTTTTTAATAAAGCTTTACCAACAGCACCTATTTTTTTTAATAAAGATGGAAATTATTATTATTATTATTGTTATTAAATACGTTTAATTGAGTTATTTCATTTTATAAACTATATGCATACCTGTGGCACCAAGAACTAAAGCTGTTTTATTCATTTCTGTTTCCGTGTTGGTTGACATGATATTTTTTATCTTTTTATATATTTCTTTAAAAGAAAAAAGCAAAAGGTTTAAAAAAAGTCTTTTAAAGAGGAAAAAAAAAAAGGAAAGGTTGTACAAAAATCCTTTTTTGGAATGAGGTTACGTTTTTATCGGATTCATAAAAGGAAGTAAACATCAGCATTGTTGCTCTTTGTACTTGGTACTTTTTTCTTATTTTTCAGACATTTGCTTTATACTAATATTATTAAAAAAAACACATAATGGACTTTTGGTGATATACCATGTACCACATTGACTATTTTAAGATTATATATAAAATGATAAATATACGAATGAATAACATAAAATATCAATATGGAAAAAAAATTGTATACGTATATGGTCATGCCGCCTTTTTTTTTTTAATAAGGAATCAATCATTTTATTTTTGTTTTTAAAGGGAATATAAACATTTTTTTTTTTCTTAGCTATTTTTTATTAAAATATTTCATTTTAATCTATTTATTTTTTCTTGATCGAATTACCGGTTATATAAACATGCTCTAAATATTTTTATTCCATACTTAGCTATATGATGTATAAATGATTTAATTTTTGCTGTTTTGCATTAGTTAATTTATATATGTACTAAGATAAAACTGGTTATTTATATACTGATATATGTAGGCACTAACTTTTTATGGTGTGAATATAATTAGAGAATCATTAAATTTAAAGTATTTTAATACCGGATTACAGGAATTTATAAATCTCGATGAGGGTTACTAGATTTTGCTGAATGCTCATATTTATATTTCTTATAATTAACATTATTGTTTCCTGTCGATCTGTCAGTCAAATGGCACAATAATCCAATGCCTTTTTTTTTTCTTTGTTTTAAATTACCATTTTCAAAACCTCTTCCAAATACACTCGATGTTTAATTTTATTATACACATATATTAAACTACAAATTAATACAATTTCCAAAAGTCCATTTGTGAAAAGATCAGGGATTTCATGACTACAAATGTTGGCATGTGTGAAGAGGGAGAGTCTAAATTAGGTATATTTGTACTTCAAAACCAACTTTGTACAAAGGTGTTCCAGAAGCGATCAATTAATTACTTTTTATAGAAACTTATTCCGTCTGAATTTTGTCCGAGACCAAACTCTGTATTTGAGCTGTAATCTATTTGATGTATTAAAGATATATATATCTGAATACAATAAAAAAAACCATCATATATATATATATATATATATGTGTGTGTGTGTGTGTAGCTGTGTAAACAGGTAAAATAATAACAGAGTAATGCAATATTCTTTCTACCATTTTATGAGATTCATGAAAACGATAAATGGAATCGTTTTGATAATTACATAGCTCAGTAAAACAAACACCTATTTGTTAAAAAAAATAACCAAGGATAATAATTTTTAATATGTGTGTGTACGTGTTAAATAAATAAAATAATTAACCATGTTTAGTCATTATAATTATTATCAAAGAAAAAAAGAATGAGATCATAAAGATAAGTCTGCAGAAAATAAAGTATATGGATTAATAATGCATTTTTTTTTATCCATGACGGTAAGGTATTTACCGTCATTTTCACACTAAAAAATTTTTTTACAATAAAAAGCCGATAAATGGATTAGTAAGAAATGTCAATAGATTTCTTAATTGGGTAAAATAGGCAATAGCTTACGTTTTTATTTGACTTAATAGCGGGGTTTTAAACTATTGTCATTTTTTTAATTTTTGTATATAAATCATGCTAATTTTTTTTTTTTCTTTTCATAACAATTTTAATAAATTATTTAACTTTTATTCTTTAAAAAAACCAAAAATCAATATGAGCTCTGATACTTTTCACGGTTGGGTTGCTACTAGCAAAGGTAAAATTCATTTTATACTTTTTTTTTATTATACTATGAAAAAATTAATAATATTTATTAAATCAATGAATTGTTTCATTTCATTTATTTTTTAGATGAACCTCTTGTATGGAAGGAAATGCAATTAAAAACTTGGGAAGAAGATGATGTTGAAATGGATATTTCCCATTGTGGTATTTGTGGATCTGATATTCATACTATTGATTCTGGTAAGTAATCAAGTTTTTTATTATTATTATTAAAGAAAAAAATTTGCTTATGTGTATTAATATATATGAAATCATATTGACATTTCTATTTTTTGATAACTTTATTTAATTTTTAAATAAAGGTTGGGCACCAGCTAATTATCCTTGCGTTGTTGGTCACGAAATCGTAGGGATTTGTACTCGTGTTGGTGCTAATGTTACAAGATTCAAAGTAGGCGACAGGTAAAAATTTATTATATAAGAAAAATATGAAAAAGCAGTTTATTTTATTTTTATTTAACTAATCACAACATTTTTTTTTTTTGATTTACAGAATTGGTGTAGGAGCTCAATCTTCCTCCTGTGGAGAATGCAAGCAATGCAAAAACGATCATGAAAATATTTGTTCTAAATGGGTAAGTGATTATAAAGAAAAAAAAGTATGACTATTTTTATTTGTTCAATTAATTTGATTTTTTTTTCTTATAATAATAATGATGACACTAGGTTGGCACATACAATTCTAATTGGAAGAATGGAGATAAAACATATGGAGGGTATGCCGATAAATGGAGAGGAAATCATCATTTTGTATTCAAGATTCCAGAAAACATGACCAATGAAATAGCAGCAACCTTTTTATGTGCTGGGGTAACAACTTATGCCCCATTAAAAAGATATAATGTCCAACCTGGTGATCGTGTCGGTGTAATTGGTATTGGTGGATTAGGACACTTTGCGGTAATGTGGGCAAAAGCTCTTGGTGCCGCCGAAGTAGTGGCTTTATCTCATTCTGATAAAAAAAGACAAGATGCTGAAAAATTAGGTGCAACCAAATATATTAATACCTCTAATAAAGAAGAAATGGACGCTATCAAGGGTACCTTAACACATATTATTTGTTGTAGTTATCATACTCCCTTTGATTGGGCTTCTTATTTAAATTTATTGGACGCTGAAGGTACTTTTATTTTAGTTGCAGTCCCTGAAGAACCTTTATCCGGTATTCCTCCCGGTTTTTTGGTTCGTAAACAACTTAAATTGGTTGCTTCTCTTATTGGATCTCCTAAAGATATTGAAGATACTTTACAATTTGCTCAAGAACATCAAGTACAGCCTTGGCTTAACAAGTAAGTTTTTTTTTGAAGAATTATTATTAAAAAAGAAAAAGAGAAAAGGAGTATGTAAATATATATTTATTGATGATTTTTTTTTTTCCTTTTTAAATAGATATAAAATGTCTGATGCACCAAAAGCTATTGAGGATTTCCGTAATGGCAAACCAAGATATAGAAATATTTTAGAAAATTAATTTACATTGTAAATTTATTATGTAATAAGTAAATATATTTAGATACTAGATATTATACTTTAGCTTGATACATTACATATATGTTTATATAAAAATTTTTATATTACTGTATTTTATTTTATTTTTTTTTAAAAAAGAAACCATTATTATAATGGAGCTAAAAACAATAAATTTCTGACTGATAAGAGCAAAAAAAATTTTCCAAAAAAGAATCTCAGTTAATAATGCAAGACATGTATAATAAAAGAAAGTATTTATTGCTACCTCAAAAACTATTTAAAATGGCTTTTCCTTTAAATATATATAGAGTTGATAAATTATTTGATTTATCCATCTCCTTTTGTTTTTTTTTATTTTCTAATGTTTCGAGTCAAAGAATATGCGTTCTTAAATAGATTAATGACCATCGGTGATTACTACCGTACGGAAGGTAGTCTGTATATATGATATGATGATGGTTACAATCTATTAAAATTTTTTTCAATGTATTATTTATAAAATAAATAATTATTTAGTCTAATAGTAAACCTTTAAAGGATCTGATCAGTATTAAAAACAATGAAATGAAAACTAGCTAGCATGTGGAACATGATGATATTAAATTTAAATAAGTATTTAACTTGAGTATGATTTTTTAAATTGCTCCATTAATATTTGTGATCATCCTATCAAAATGAAGTTTATATGTAAAGAGCGACTCTACCATTGGGACCTTAAAATTTCAAGCTAATTAATGTGAGATTTATAAAATTAAGTGATTATTTAGCTTGAACATTAATTGTGAAATCAATAATTAAGAGCATCATATGAAAATCGATTTACATAGAGGTAATGAAGTTGCTGCCGATCAGAAATAATTTCAATGTCAATTGGTTCCTTAATTATAAAGATAATTGATTATTTATTTTGAATCTGGATCTTTGAATGAATCTTCTTATTCTATTAAAAATAAGTAATAAAGTAATAATTAACATCGCTTATGGTACAGTAACAATTTATTTATTATAGAAAAAAAAAGGTAATGGTGTCTAAAAACTAAGTACGGAGATATTTTTCAAGTAAAAAAACCACTTTTATGGTCGATTGAACCAAGAATATGGGAATCTTATGCCATATAAAAAAAACTTTATATGTGCATAATTAATATATATTGATAAAGAAAAGTGGATTAAATGGTTAGGATCATGGCCACCACTCTTCTAAAGAAAAGCCACAGATAGATATCATCTTTTATATATGTATATATATATATATATAAATATAAATACATATGACATCAAACTTTCAAAGTGAAGTACCAATTTTTCCTAATTTGTAATCATTTCCCAAGAAACTGTTTTTTTTTTTTTTTTTTTTTTTTTAAAAAAAAAAAATAAACAACCAATTAAACGATGTTTAAAAATAATTGTATACATAGTTTTAGTTTTCTTTTTTTTTAATCAAAAAAATAAAATAAAAAAATATAATTTATTATCATCATCATCATTATTATGATTATAATTATCATCATCATAAAAAAATAGTTATTGTTATGTAAGTACACACAGTTAATGGAGACAAAGAGTTTATGATCTAATGCAGCGAAAGACGTTTATTCCCAAATATTCGGATTGCACTTCCTCCATACTTGTCGGCAACTGAAAAATTTCTTGCTAAAGACATTGAACCGAAAAAAAAAAAAAAATGTTTCAAGGTTATTTGTTTCTCTTCTTGCTTTTATTTTTATTTTTCTTTTTTCTAAATATCTATTAAAATGACTACATAATATAGTTTTTTTAAAACCAAGCCAATAATATTTAAATATATATATTATTCTCGCCCCTTTTTTTCTTTTTTAAAAAATATGAAAAAACCAAAACCGACAACACCGCTAATAACTTGATAACCAGTAAAGTAATAATAATAATAAACCGGGTCTCGTTAAAAAAAAAGAAGAATATACATATATGATGTTATTAACTGTTTTATATCTCTTATTCTAATATCTTTGTTTAAAAAACATACCAGAAAATGAAATACGTATTAAAAAGACGCGTTTGATTCCAAGAGCGTTCAATACGTTGGAAGGTAAATAATAATAAATATTCATATTTAATACTTTATTATAGATACGGAGATATAGTGGCTTATGTATTTATATATATCTATGTGTGTAAAATACGTAGTCGAAAATAATTGTGTTACTTAAAAAAATATAAATATGAGCTAATTTTTATTTATCCCTCTCTTCTCTCTCTTTCATTATAGATCCATTTTTTTTTTTTTTTTTTTTTGGAAAAAATAAATAAAGCTAGAAAGCCAAGGTTCAATTTCTACCAAAAGAAAGTTTATCTTTTGACTCTGCTATATTACCCTTTTTTCCACCTCTCTCTCTCTTCCCCTTTTCCCTCCCAATGCATATATATTTTATTATAAAGAATAAGGCTTCTAAAAAAAGTAACTTTATATTTTAATTATCCATCACGCATAACCTTCCCTCTCTTTCTCCCTCCCTCTCTCCCTCTCTCACTCCTTTATCCCTTCGCTCTTTTTTTTTTTTTTTAAAAAAAAGTTGGATTTATCACTTCTCCTGGTGGGGTGGAAAAAAGAAAAGAAAAGGTACACATTGAAATTGTTGTTCCGTTCTTCGGGTATCTTTTTTTTTTTTGATTTTTTTTATTAGAAAAATAAAAAGAAAGGCAACAACGGAAGGTTAGTTACGTTATATTTTATTTTTTTATAAGAAATTATGTATTTAGATTATTAACCCAAACTATTGCCATATTTTTTTAATGAATCAAACAATGAACAACATTATTGCTGCTATTTTGATTGATAACTAATTTAATCAACACAATATCGTAATCATCTTCAACAAAAAGAAACAAAATGAAATGACGAATTCAATAACGTTGTGTTCTCGCTCTCCTCTTTTGTGTCTTTTCTTTTGTTTTTAATCAAGGACAAATTGATATGTTTTTGTTCAAGAAAGAATCTGGATCAATGAAATACAAAACATATATAGGGAAAAGGGAAAAAATCTATTCAAAAAGTAAATGGTGTGCCATTTTTTTTGTTGTTTTGTTTCAAGAAACTTTCTCTCTCTCTCTCTCTCTCTCTCTCTCGTTTTCTTTCTCGTTCTCTTTCTCATAGACTTATCCTGGGAAAAAAAAAAAAAAAAGTGAATAGCTTGATTAGAATGCAAAAAGTAATAAAAAAAAGATGCACATATAAGCGTGAAAGACATAGTAAAAAATAATAGAATGCTAATACATATATTTATCGTTTTTTATTTTTTAAATATTCAACAATAACATAATTTTTATCGATATAAAAAAGGGGTGTTTGCTCTTCTCTTGATACTTTAGTACCTAAAAGGATAAAATGACGAATTCAATAGTTGGGGTTTGGTTTAGTTATTCATTAGAACACAACGGCCAAAGACTGAAAAAGGTAAAATAGTTTATATCAAAATATTCCATTAATAAAATATATGTAATAAAATTTAAACTTTATTTATTTACTGTTTTTATGATTTGTATATTATTTAGGTTAAATAAAGTTTAATTCTTTATCAACAAATATTTCTTTTTTTTTTTTCTGAACAAATAATAAATAACACCTTTTTAAAGGTATTAACTACCTCTGTTTTTGAAGTATACATATATAAATGTATGTCGTATTTGTCATTGTGTATTTCATACCAAATATATATATTTATGGATATTTCCTAAAACGCTGCTGCTCCGGATCATTCCATACTCGAAATAATCACCTACATAGCAAGGTTATATTTCCTTAAGGGATAAAAAAAAAAAGTTTTTTATCTTGTTTCACAATCATTAGCTTTTTTTTAACAAAATAAAAGTGGTAAATGAAAAAGGATTTTCTTCGGCTTTATTGTCCTTCATAGTTGAATCGCTCACGTATGAACTATTATATCTTTGAAATAGCGTTTTTATATGATTATTATAAATAAAAAAGAGTCCTGACCAATCACACGCACGCATATGTATATATATATATATATTTATAATGTATGAGTAATATAAAGAATAAAAATGCTTTGTTTAGGTTTCATGGGGTCAAATTATTAAATCTTAGCTTATAAAATCTTTAGTGTTTGGATTATTTTTCTGAATTTAAAAAAAATAAATCGCGTAACTATTTTTTTACAATTATTCTTGATAAATATTGATGACTTAGCTTACACAATCTAAACCCCATATCTATTTTTAATATATCACAATAACAATAACGATAGCAACAATATTGATACTATATTTACAAATACACTACTTTATCGTGGAAAATAATCAGAATTTTAAAATGTTGAATAACGTTTTAGACAGTATCAATGTTAATAACATGACGATGGATTAATACACAATGATATATATATATATATATATATATATGAAAATAGATCTTCAAAAAAGAGGAACAACAATTGGTATGGCACTCAACTCCGCTACCGATTTGTGTCGATCTTGTACATATATATTAAAAGTAATGTATCAGCAACCAAAGAGCAGTATTTTAAAAAACGGAAATAGTAAAATGAACAACATACAGAAAATACTAAAGAGCTTTTCCCCTTTACTAATCATTAGGCTCATGAAAAAATGCAAGAAATAATGAATAATATATTATGATATATCATTATCGGTTCAATAGGAATAATCTAAAGATAGTAAAATATATACTGGAACAACCGTTTATCCATAAAACTTTTTTATTATCAAGTATTGGAAATGTTTAAAAAATAATAATAATAATAAAAGAGGACAACTATAACAAGATATAAACTACCTTAATAGTTGGATGGTTGAACACACTTTTATTTTACCAATAAGGTAATGGATAAATGAGGAAAGATAAGAGGGGGAAATGGAGAAAGTTGTGAAACAAAGCGATTAAAACAAAAACAAAAAAAAAAAACAAAAAGTAGTGTCATGGTGTTAGGATGAATAATAAACAATGGTGTGTGTATTAAAAATTATATTATTCGGAGTTTCATTTTGAATTAAACTAGTTATAATCCTTTTTCTTTTTTATATCTATTTCTTTTACTAGATGAAAATCTTTTTTTAATTTATAAAATCCGATAAACATTATCTAAATACAACTAGAAAGAGTAAAAGTGAATATTAATTATTGAAATTGATAAATAGTTGGAAAAAAATGGTATTTTAATACCTGTGATAATGATATCCTATTAGCCGTAGCGACGGCCTGATTACAATTATTTATTGTGATGGTCCTTTATTATTGAAGGGAAACAATCTAAAGCTATAATTTTCTTTTTTCAATAAATAGTACTATATTATCTACTTTAATTAATGATATATATATATACAAATTTACATTACGGAATAATATATATTTTATATTGTGAAATAAATTCATCTATATACAAAAGTGGCTCTCAACAAATAAGTTTACTAAAAATGTTAACTCAAATCAAATTGATAAAAAAAAGAGTTTAGAAAAGGTGATTTATCAAATTTATATAAATTTGAAAAAGCAATTCGCTTGATATTTATGGTAAAAAAATATAAATTAGGTTATTACTCGGTACATTTGTGTTTGTATCTTTGTAAATTCAAATATTCCACTAAACCAAATAAAAAACAATATACAATAGACATTTTTATTTTAAATAGCATATACTTTTCATTTTTATTTTAAAATAAATAGATAATGATGAAAGACTTCTTATATGCAAAGAATACTAGCACCTGATGGTTTGCATTTTAAACCATTAGCACAAGGTTGAATGACCCATTTGCTATGTACACATTGGCCAAAGCCCTTTCCATCATTACTACAAAGGATTTCATTAGAGTTACAAGAACCGCCTTGCTTTACACTGCCATTACTGAAAATAACAAATAAGAAAAAATGAATACATACGAATTTTAGTTAATTATTAATAAATGGATAAATAAATTAAACTATGGGAAGGATTTTTTTTTTTTTAACAACTTACTTTGATGAAGGAGAACCAGTGGGTGTAGCTCTTGAAATAGATTTTGTATGAGTTTTCTTTCCATAAGGTTTCTTCTTTTTTTGTGTAGGAGAAGGGGAAGAACCGTGATGTTCATCATCGCAACCATCTTTTACTAATTTAGAAACGGCTTTAGCAAAATTAGGTTTGACTTCTGTATTAGTATAAGACTGAGAAGCATCCCAAAGCATGAAGCCACCAAAGGAATCCAGGGAACTTAATTGTTGATAAATAGATTTGACTTTATTATAAGGAATATAGCCAGATCCAGCAGCTGAGGGGCTTCCAGGAATACCAACAAATAATTGAACATCTTTGTTTTTGGATTTTTCTTTGGTCCATTGATCCCAAGTATCATAATTAAATTGATCACTTTGAACACCGCAATACTATGTAGTTTATAAAAAGCAGAATGAGAAACAGCCAAACAAAAAGTGCTTCTTTTTAAAAAATATAAAATAAAACATAAAGATCTATACTTACATTATTATAAAATTGAATGAAAACATAATCGAACCAGGCATTATTTAAAGCATCGCCCAACCAAGCATCTGGGAATGCGCATTGAGGAGCTCTATTTAATAAAAATAAGATGAAAACTATAAATAAAAAAAAGAAAAAAAAGAAAAAGAATATTTGATTTTTTTTTCTTACCCAGAAATATAATAATCTCTTGAAGAATCGGTTGCTATAAATAAAAATAGAATCAGTAACTATATCAAGTTTTTTAAAAAAATAAAATGAAAAACTTACCATATAACTTTTTCATTGTATTAACAAAAGTAGTATAACCTTCAATACTACCAGCTTCAATATCCAAATCAAAACCATCGACAATAGCTTTACCAAAAGGACGATGTTTTGCTTTTCCATTTCCAAAAGTATTCCAAATGAGTTTAGCCCATTTTTCACCTTCCTTAGGGCTGCTTAAACCATAGGAACCACTAGCACCGCCTAATGATAAAAATACCTTTTTATTTCTCTTTTGACAAAACTGGATTTCTTTTTCCATAGTATTTTCACAATTTAATAACAAGGAATTAGGTAATAAACCATCACATTTATTGCCAGCCGTAGAAATATCAAAGGAGAAAGAATCACCCATACCAAAAATATGAACAAAGGAGATAATCAATATATCTTGTGTATCATCTTGACAATAGTATGATAATGGCTATAATAGAATAAATAAATAATAATATATAAAAAGAAACAATTGATTAAGTAAATTACAAAGAGGATGGTTTATTTATTTATTTACTCTTTTTTTTTAAAAAAATATAAATAAATAAACGTATTGGTTACCTTTTGAGCATCTGATCCTTTTTCTTTACTTGCTGAATTTTGCCCCCAATATTGAACTACTTGGTGAGCATGAATCCATTGAAATGATAATACAAAGAGGAATAGTTTACAATATAAAGATGCCTGCATCTTTAAAAATAAAATAAAAACAAAATAGTCTATTGAGGGAAAGGAAGGGGTTTTTTTTACAGAAAAAATAATAAAGTAAAGAAAAAGAAATTAAAATTAAAAAAGATGATGAAATAAATAAGAAATATTAATTATTACTCTTTTTTCATTGTTACGTTAATTTATTATATATAGTAAACCATAATTAAAATTACCAGGTAGAAAATAAACTTTTTGTTTGTGTAATATATATTTTTTTTGTAAAAAAAAAAAAAAAAGAGGGTTCATTATGTTACATACCAAAACTATTCATAATTGCGCTGTATTACAGCTCCGCCTTTCAACATTACGTATACAAATCATTATAATAAAAAAAGGATGATTATATGAAAAAGGATATATCATAAATAAGAAAGGATCTTACTAAGGCAAAGGAAGGAACTAAAATAATAGCATTAATTAATTTATTATTATTATTACCATTAGCATTGATGATAACCATGATGGTTACAAAAATCATTTATTCAATATTTGTATAATAAAAAAAAAAAAACAGAATTTGGGAATAATATATTAATTAACTCTTTCTTTTATGACATCAAAAAAAACAAAAAAAAAAAAATGCAGGCGGAGGTTAAAGACTGCTTTAACAAGTTACACATTGATTATTAAATTACTCTTCTATTCATTCGATAGTTTCTATAATAATAAATGTGCTGCCTTTTATTTTGTTTTTAATGTTATATATATAAATGTGATATATAATAATATAAAAGGAATTGTAGATTAAAGGATAAGGATTAAAAAGCAACAGAATGAAAATTCAAACTCCACGCTTATTTTTTTTTTTAAATCAAGGAGAAAGGAGTGGATAAAAGGAAAAATTCATCATCATCATCATCATACATACCTTTTTATTTATTTGTTTGTTAATAATGGGGTTCTCGCATACTTTTTTTTGAGTGTTTTATGTGCTGATCATAATTAATTTATATGCTACTATACTAATATTAAATCCAGGAACAACCCTGATAATCTTTTTTTATTAGGTGGTGAGTATAGAAAATTAAATTGGTCCATGTATTTAAATAAAAATAATAAATATATACGCATGGAGTTAGATTTTATAAACTTGTCAACCTTTTGATCATTGTGTTTTCTGACTTTTAAATCTTTTACGCATATAATTTTTTTATCGAATCAATTATTTCTTTTTTTCCATTCCTCGAGATCTTTTCTTTATATTTTACTTTTTTATTATAGATATAGTTTTGTGATTTAATAAAAAGACACTACCTACCCATTGCCAATTAAAATTATTTATTTTGAATATAACCTCACCTTATTCATTTGAATTATTTATTATTATTTAATGGTAGATTATTAAATCAATATATTTGAAAAAAATTAATGTAAACGTCATTTTGTTATTGGACTTTAATTTTATTTATTTTTTTTAAAAAAATAATGATTTATATCAAAGAGATAAAAGTGATTCAGATAATTTTTTTATTCTTATTTTAAAAACAAATAAAGTGATGAATAGCAATACTAATATTTCAATATAAACTATATATAAAAAAAAAAGATATTTTCCAATTAAAACTCACTGCTCTATTTTTTTCTTTTTTTTTATTATTCTTGTTTTTCTTTTACTTTATATATATTATTCATTTTTATGATAGAATTACCCAATGAAATTCTTTTTATTATATTTCAATATATAAAGCTAGATTCTAGTATTCGTGAATATGGCTACGTTTGTAAACTATGGTATAAACTAATCCATCATCCTAGCTTTTATGACACTATCCATATTCACAACTATGTGCAATTCACATCATTTATACACTGGGCATCTAAAACTACTTTTAAAAAAAAACCGATGGGTTATTTCATAAAACACATGACTCTGTCCTTTCAAAATCCTATATTACAATCTCATGACATGATTCAATTACAGCGACTATGTCCTTTTTTACTTACAATTGACTATCAACCATTGCAAAATAATAGCCATTATAAAAATAAAGACGGCATAACATATCCTATTTTACCATTTTGGAAATACTTGATTCATTTGCCAACATGGCATGATGAGCCTTTATCAACATGTATTCAAACTTTAGGCCCTCAGCTTGAATCTTTGCATACCTTTATATCACCCTCTATATCAACTTCTCCTTTACAGCTGTTTCCTTTTTTAAATACTTCCGTTGTATTTACTAATCTAAAAGAGTTGTATTTAGATTTTCGCTCATTTAATCATAATAATAATGACGAATCAATTTCCATGAATCAAGATACTCTAGATATCATTCATCAAAAATGTCCTGTTTTAAAAAAACTAAAAATTCAGCATATCCATCTTATTTATGACCCTTTCCCTATTACTAAAGTAGGATCTTCACCATGTATTCAACCACATAATGGATTAACCACTTTGGAATTAGAGAATTTGTATATTTTGGATCCTGAATTTTTTTGTTATTTATTTAAAAAATATCCCAATTTACTTTATTTCAAAATGATATTCGGTGAAAAGGATCCTATTTCTTCTGAAGCTACAGATACAAAATGGATTTTACAAGATACTATTCAATACGGATTTCCTCATTTAATTACTTGTGATATTTTATTTAACAATAAAAATTGATACACCTATTTTATACAAGTAAATAAAATATACATTTCAAATGGAAAATTCTTAAAATAGATTAGCCAATTATTTTCGAAGCATCATATTTATTGGCTACTCTCGGATAAATTATAATAACAAATTACATAATTGCTAGGAAAAAACACGATTCCAATATTTCATTTCATTTTTCATATGTATATTTATATAAATTATTATAATTAACATTATTATATTGCGTTTTCTAAAATAAATATATAAAAAAAAATAAAAAAAAAAATAGAATTGAAAATAAGAGAGGAAGAAAAATAAAACTGAGGGAAAGAGTTCAATTTTTTTTTTAATGTGCCAATTATTCAGTGAGAAGAAAAGTAAATTCATGTGTCGAAATAAATTCTAACAGAATTTCTTGAGACACTCGAATACAAAATAAGAAATATGATTGATTAATTAATTCTTCTTTATTATTTAAAGTCAGCGAAAATTAAGATATATAAATTAAAATTTAAAATGATATATATATATATATTTTTTTTTTTTTTTTTTTTTTTTTTTTTATCTTCTTTTTTCGCTCGGGTCAGCACCTCAAAAAAATGAGTTCAACTAACAATAATATTACAAATAATAATAATAGTATTCAAATACCATATGATCAATTTATCAACATGCAACAACGTCTATCGCAGTTAGAACAAAATCTTAATCAAAATCAAACCACAATAGAATCAGAAGATAATACAGATAATACCGAACCTATGGATCAACTTTCTGCATTACACTCATTGGATATCAGGCCATCTTATACTTGGAACCCTCACCCTGCTTTAGTTGATTTCCTCTCATTAGATAAATCATTATTCACTTCACCAATGATTTCAGATGAGAAGCGTAAACGTATTATCGAAAAATATCCTATGATTGATGCTTTACAATATCAGCCCCCTGATACACTACCAGAGGCGGCTAGAAAAATGCATAAATCACAATCTCGACAAGATATGTCCCTTAAACGTCTTCAATACCTCCTATCAGGAGTTGTTCGTCCTCTTGATGTTTTGAGTCATGAAATAAGTGAAGATATAGATAATGATAATTCCCAACGCTACCTTAATATTCTTAATGACTGCCGTGAATTATTAATTAATTTATCCTCAAATATTAATAACTTACGTAATAATATTGCATTACAATCTATTAATCCATCATTCTATGCCACAACAAATACTGGTCAAGATAATTACACTATGTCGCCAACTGATTTTCAATCCGCCATTATACAACAGGCAGCAAACAAGCAAGCGATACGCCATGCCAATAGATTTACAAATAGACGTCGTAATAATTTTAATGTAAATAATAGCGACAATACTAACACTAGATATGATCATTCTTCATTAGGTCAGTTTTTTCGATCAGGTCCGTCCTCTCAGCAGGGCGGTCAATTCAATTCCAACAGAAACAACTTCAATTTCAACAACAGCAGCAACAACAGCAACAACAGCAACAACAGCAGCACCAATCAAAACAACAACAAAAACCAATCAAACAGAAACGGCTACAACCCTTTCCGTCCTCAAAGACAATAGATCCTTCTATATTAATTGTAGGAGGTCGTCTAAGCCAGTTCTATTCAGAATGGACAACAATTTCAACAAACAATTGGCTATTAAACATAATTCTTCACGGCTACCAAATTCCATTCATAACACCACCACCATTACGTACAACACCATCAATAATAATTCCTTACAATCATCAACAAAAGATCTTATTACAACAAGAAATAGATGCACTTTTAAAGAAATGCGCAATCGAACCTGTACTACAACCAATGACACCAGGTTTTTACAGCAACATGTTTGTGATCCCCAAGAAAAACGGAGGTCATCGACCAGTATTCAATCTAAAACAATTAAACCAATACATTTTCACCCCACATTTCAAAATGGAAACACTTCAAGAAGTTACAAGGATGATCAAAAAGAACAATTGGTTAACATCAATAGACCTTACCGATGCCTTCCTACATATACCTGTTCATATGAATTCCCGTCCTTACCTTCGTTTTTGCTGGGAAGGAAAAACATATCAATTTTGCACAACACCATTTGGCCTTTCTCTAGTCCCTTGGTTATTCACAAAGATCACCAAACCAATATTACAATGGGCAAGAACAAAACAGATAAGAATAAGTACTTATCTAGACGATTGGATTATAATAGCAGATACTTACCAGCAATCAATCCTTCATACTCAACTTCTTATTCAAAAGCTTCAAACACTGGGATGGTTGATAAATTACAAGAAATCCAATCTGATTCCAACCAGATCAATGGAACACCTCGGCTTCTTATTGGATACAAGCAAAATGACAGCTCAACTACCTGGCAAGAAGATTCGGGATCTTCGTCGTTCAATTCAACAAGTTTTGAAGAAACCAATTCGATCAGCAAGAGTAATTCACAGCTTAACAATGAGGATTCAATCAGCGACATTTGCTTTAATACCAGCTCGCCTATATACACAACATCTCCTACGATTCAAGAATCAATCAGTCAGGACATCAACAGATTGGGACACTCCACTACCTTTACCGAATACATGCTTGAAGGAACTTCGCTGGTGGATGAACAATCTAAAATTATGGAATGGTCGAAGCTTTCTACCACAGACCCCTCAACAGACAATTTATGTGGACGCCAGCAATACAGGTTGGGGATGCAGTCTTATCCAGAACAATCAACATCAGACAGCTCATGGATTTTGGAATCACCAGGAATCAAAGATGTCTATCAACTGGAGGGAATTAATGGCAGCATTTCTTTCCCTGAAAACTTTTCCACATTTACGCAATATGAGGATTTTGATTCGGACAGACAATACAACATCGATGTCATATCTGAACAAACAAGGGGGGACGAGATCTTTACCTCTGATGACTTTAGCAACAACACTTTGGAAATGGTGTCTGAAACGGGGGATCACAATCCAATCCAGCCATGTGAAAGGGATACACAATACGATAGCAGACTACGAATCAAGAAGACCTTATCAAAAGAATCAATGGATGATCAACAAACAAATATTTCAACAGATTCAATCAACTTGGGGTCCAAACGACATAGACCTTTTTGCGGACAGACATACAACTCAGCTAAAAAGATACGTGTCATGGCTACCGGATCCGGGGAGCTTATTCACAGACGCCTTCACGATACCTTGGACAATCTTTCACAATCCTTATATCAATCCTCCTTGGAATCTGATAAATCGTTGTCTCCACAAACTAATACAAGAGAAGATACAACTAACAACAATGGTAACACCTTGGTGGACATCAGCCCTTTGGTTTCCGACTCTCCAATCCTTATCGATCTTACCACCAATAATACTAGATCAATCATGCATAGAAATACCAACACCAGAGACACCATGGCCTATGATAAACAAGAATTGGAAACTCGCCGTATGGAAATTATCAGTTCAAAATATAATACCTCCAAATTAAATAATAATGCAAAAAACCTGCTTATTAATAGATATACTACAGATAATGACACCAATAAATCATATAGAAGGGGTCAATATTTATTTATTCAATGGGCATCAGATAATAATATCTCAATGGAATCATTTAATGCTACTGATTTAATCAATTTTCTAAGTGATATTCGTACTAAATATAATTATGCATATACTACACTTCAATTAATACGCTCTGCCGTTTCAAATCTACATCCTAATCAAAATATCTTAAAACAAAATAAGGAAATAAATGATTTCTTTGGTACATTAGCAAGATTGGCACCACCTATAAGAACACATAAACCAACAATTGATATACAACCCACTTTTAATTATTTAAAACAACAAAATAATGACAATATCTCTTTATCAAACTTACAAGCAAAATTAGCCTTCTTATTAGCAGTTACATGTTTTTTCCGCACTTCAGATCTTCATAGAATTCCTTTTCATTCAGTAACTTTATCACCAGATAATACTAGTATCTCTTTAGAAGTTCATTGTCCTAAAGAAAGAAGGAAAAATAGATCAATTATTAAATCCTTCACGATAAAAGCACACACTAATCCATCTATTTGTCCGGTAATTACTTATAAAGTATATCAAGATAGACGTCCAAATTGCACAGCTACTCTGTTATTTATAAATTCGATTTGTCCAAACAAACCGATAGCTACACGTACTATTCACAACTGGCTTCGTCATTTATTAAGGTTATCCACTACTGAACGTAATGTATCGTTAAGATCTATTGCTTCTTCTTTAGCATTTCAAGCAGGAATTCCAAAAGAAGATATTATAACCATGGGAAACTGGGCAAATGCAACTACTTTTGAGCACCATTATCGTCGTGAACACCTATCGTTATTTGACTTTACAAATACATTAATAATAATAGATGATTCGATAAAATCGCCTAATAGAGAAAACGATACGGATTCTGAAAGAGAAGAATCCTTCTATGATGCTAGGGATTCTACTATATAAAAAAAAAAAAAAAAAAAAAAGGAAAGAAAACGTATTTGCTTATTTATTTATGTTTATGTAGTCATTTATTGAAACTCCACAAAAAAAAAAAAAAAAAAAAACTTTAAATACTCTGGATTAATCAATCATATTTCTTATTTTGTATTCGAGTGTCTCAAGAAATTCTGTTAGAATTTATTTCGACACATGAATGATTATTTAGACATAAGAATACAAAATAAGAAATATGATTTCCCCTCCCACCTCTTCCCTCTTATCCTCGCTTAATTTCAGATAAAAAAAAAAAAAAAAAAAAAAAAAAAAATATATATATATATATCATTTTAAATTTTAATTTATATATCTTAATTTTCGCTGACTTTAAATAATAAAGAAGAATTAATTAATCAATCATATTTCTTATTTTGTATTCTTATGTCTAAATAATCATTATAGAATAGAAATTGTTTTGGCTGAGTTATAACCGGATTTTTTCAATTTGCAAATAAAGTTTATTTTAATGCAGCAAAATTATTCTATATTCCCTTTTTTAATAAATATCCATTTGGTAAGTAAATATATATATATTTCTTTTATTATTGATTGTAAAGTAGGCTTATTATTAGAATTCTTATAATTATTGATTAAAGTGAAATTGATAAAAAAATTTTATTATGGCCTTTCCATAAAACCAACCCAAGAACACATAAAAGTATCGTATGTGCACTGATGTATATATATATATATATATATATATATATATATAACAAATAAGTGGATAGCCAGTATTTAATTAGGTATATAAAAGTATATAAGGAATCCTCTCTCTCTCTCTCTCCATTTTGTTCTTCTTTTTATACTTCTTTGTTTGTCTTGTGCTTCTTGTTTGTTTTAAAATTAATCAAGTTGGTGCTATTAAAAAACCCAGAAAATAATAAATCATCAAGACCAGTTGTTTTCTATTTTAATTATTCTTTTTATTTTTTACATTTATTGGATACTGAAACGTAATGGTTTTAAAGTTAGCCTTGTATAAAGTTTTATGTCATAAGCAATTGTTGAATGGTTTTTTTTTTAAAAAAAAACTTCCTTCATAGTTATATAATTTAACTTGTATTGTTTAAACTGATTACTTTTTTTTGAAAAAGAAAAATATTAAATAGAGATGAAAAAGTTATAAATGGCTATTTTTTTCAGTAAAATAGAATATATATGTTGGTATAGAAAATTCATATAACCTATATACATCATGCTAATTAATATTCTTTTTATTGCCATTTTTCTTTTAATACTTTATATCAATAAATTACCACAATAAATAAATAATAATTTATTTATGTAAATAGTTTATAAGTATATAATATATTGATATATAATGTATTAATTATAATTATAATAGCTTTAATTGTTAATAATAAAATCTTTGATTGAAATCCCATCTTTTGAAAATTAAAAAAATTAAAAAATATCGGATTGCGGGTTTTTAAAATAAATGATAAAGTAGTATAAAAAAGATTATCAGCTACTTTTTCCTTTCTCTTTTCAAACTTTTTTTCTTTATTTAATAAATTATGGATAATATACCCAATGAACTTTTACGACATATTTTCTCTTTTTTATCACAGCGATATATATCAGTATGCCAGCAAGTTTGTAAAAAATGGTTAATATCAACACGCCATCCAAAGTTTTATCAATCCATTACTCTTTATTCGGAAAAACAGCTGGAAAAATTCTTGGCATCTGCTTCCACATTAACACTTGCATCAAATAAAATCCCATTTGGCTATTTTGTTTCTGAATTATACCTTCAAGACGTTTTTTATAGTGTTGATATTAATTTGAATATTACTCAGTTACAACAATTATACCGTTGTTGCCCTAATCTAATCAAGTTGGATGGCATTAGTTTTATTTTTGAAGAGGTAGAGGAAGAAATAGTTGAGGAAGAAGAAGGCCAAAAAGATGAAAAAGAAACAGTAATAAAAGAAAGTATTATGTATTGGCCTCCCTTAAAAACAGTTCCTTTTTGGTATTCTACTTTGGATCCATCCTTATCTACTCATCCACATCACGATCATATCACTTGCTTGGAATATAGAGTAGAATACCATTTTGTTGATTACCACCAAATCATTCAATTACGGATGGATCAACAAAAGCGGTATCGACCTGCGAAAATACCATCTTTCTATTCGTTATTTAATGATCCACATCCACCACCTACCAATCATGAAGGCTATATAGAGCATTATGGAAATACCATCTTTTTTTTATCACCATCGTCATGGACTCAGTTAACATCCCTATCCTTAGAGTTCAATTCTTTTAACAATGGGTCTAATACAGCTATATATGAACTAGATGAGCGACTTTTTGACAACATTCATACCACTTGTCCTCAATTAGTCTCATTAACCTTAAAAGATTTTTTTATGAATTTATCTGATACTTTTCTTTATGGTCATCACCCCACACCTAATTCACTTCAACAATTACATTTGATTCAATGCTGTTTTCACGATGTATTTTGTTTTAATTATTTATCTACTCTTTATTCTTCTCATTTATCGGATTTAACACTTGATTTACTTTGGAACTATCATGAAGCAGTAGCAACAGAGCAAACAAAAGAACAGTATAAAAGGGCGTTCTTACATATGATTACGGGGTACCCTTTTTTAAAACGCTTGGCAACAAGTTTAAAATATATTACCAATTTGACGACTATTCCTTTATCCAATAATATATGGCCCTGTATGGAATTATATCAATGGCTTCAGCAACACCCTTCCCAATTGGAAGAATTGGATTATCCATATGACCTATTAGCTATTGATCGCCATTTACAAGATACTGTATTATTTTCTACTTCCTATCATCAGAACCATCCTTTGGATTATCTTCATCATCATTTAACTACCCTTACCTTAAGATTAAATCAGTCCTCCTCTGATGTATTAAATTATTTATTAATGGGCGACAGTAAGTATGCCTCTTTATCCATTACTTCCTTAACTATTCTTCAAGATATCTCAAAACCCCATCACTTTGAAACCAATAATAATTATGGTCGCTATGGCGGTGAAGATGAAAATGAAGAAGATGATTTTTTTATTGATCAGTGGTTAGATGCTTTCCCTTATTTAAAAAAATTAAAGTTACAACACATTGGCAATATAAAATTAAAAGAAAATGAAAACGACCACGATATGACAACGATGATGGATAAGCTGTTTTTGACAGAGCCATCTCATCAGGAACAACAACAAAAAAGAAAAAAATATGGATTAAAAGAATTGGATATTTTTGGGGCTTATATTTATATGAATAGCTATAAATTGTCATTATTTTTTACATCTTTACCATTCTTACATAATTTATCACTAAATGAAGTCAATTTTGTTTATCCAACTAAAAAACCAACCTTACCTTTTCTTATGCTACCACCACCATTTCCATATGTTGCTAGTGATCATGAAGAAGAGAATGAAGAAGAGGAAGAAGAAGGGGATAATAGAGTAAATTATATGATTCTTGATATACCACATGTACACTTGGATAAATTAGAATTACTTTATCTCCGTCAAGGTAAAGTATTTTATATATATATGAGAAAGAAAATGAAAAAGAAAGGAAAAAAAAGATGGGCTAATGTAAACATTTAATGTTTTTTTTAATATTTTTATTTAATTTTATAAAGGAAAAAGTAAATATATATCTTATGAAAGAAGAACCGTCAAATTAATAGTGAAGGAAAAGAATTCGAGTCATGCTTTTCAAATTGTAAAAAAAACAACATTATACCCAACTGTAAATATAATTGTTATTTGTAAATCTGTTGATACATTTTTTTTAAGAACTTTATAAAAAAGAATGACTATCTTTTTATATTTAGATATTACAAAGCTTTTATTTTTTTTTTCTTTTGATACATTTATATAAAAGAAATAATTAATAAAATGGAAAAAAAAAGAGAGATTAAAAATTAAAAATAATGGTGAGTATACTTATATATAATAAGCCTAGATTTAATTATTGAAAATTTTCACATTTATAACCATTTTATTTAACCATTCATTTAGATATTAGGATAGCATCGATTTAAAAGTGACAAGTATTTTTGAATCAACTTGGTAAAAGTATATATACATTGGATTTTAGAGAAGTTCTATTTTAAATATCAAACGAAAAAGTAAAAAGTAATCTTGGAAACGTCTTTTTGATCATTACTTTTGAATATAGCATTATTATTACATATAATATATCTCACAACTAAGAAATAAAATAAAATTAAATAAAAAAAAACTGAGTCTACAATAAAGGGATATATTATATACAAATTGTTAAAATTAAAGAATCAGAGCGAATTAGGAGTAAATACAAAGTATAAGTTTAGAATGAATAGAAACTTGAATATCATAAACTGTTGCAAATATATGGATATTTGTACTCTGGCCATTTTCTTTTTTGAAAAAAATAAAGATTTTTTTATTATAGACTTATTGATGTATTCAATAATGAAGCTTTGTAAAGTTTCATTATTATTATTATTATTATTAAATACATATTGTTGTTTTATTTTATGTTTTTTAGTTTTAAAAATTGATTTTTTATAATATTACTTTATAGTATTACATGCTCATTTAAAATTAACAATAAAAGTAGTAATATATGCTCTTTAAAAATAAATAAAAATAATATATACTATAAAATACAATTTTAGTATAAAAAAAATAATTTGTTTAAAAGAAAAGAAGAGAAAATGGAGAAAATGAAGTTGATATTTAAAATTTTTTCAAGACCCCAATTAGGTATATAGTAAATAAAATTCAGGATAAATAGTAGCCTTTTTTTTAATAAACTAGTAACTATTATTCTTTATTAGTGTTAAAATGTTTCAACTTATTCAAAAAAATAAAAAAATATGGGTTGATAAAATAAATCGAATATATTGTTTTGATTGTTATTATAGTTATTTTAATAAATAAATATATTTCTTCACTTTAATGAGCTTCTACACAAACTTCTTTACCATCTCTCATAATACAATCGTCATAATCAATATCACAGCATACATCTCCACAAAGGTCTTCATGTTCAGTGCAATCTTCCCTTTTAGTCAATGAGGGTGCCAACCTTCGGTATTTGGCAACAGCTGAATATTGCAAAATAGATAGTTGGTATTAGTAATAATTTTTTATTTTAGTTATATTCATTATCTTATATTTTTACCTGATCGAGGAATAGCATAAGTAAAACCAATGAAAACAAAAAGACAATAAAAGAAAATAAGCTTATTTTGAACCATAGCTGATAATGAGAAAAAAGATTTGAATAATTAAATATAATTAAATGAAAATAAGAAAAAGAAAAAGCAAATCTTTTTATATTCTCCATCTTTTTTTTTTTTTTTTTTTTTTTTTTCACACAAACAAATACACATACATATACATATCCTCTCTTAGTTTACAACATTTAAATAGTACCTAGTTATGCCGAGTAATATGCTTTGCTTTGTTTTGTTTTACCAACCTAGGTGAAGCATATTAAGTATATATACCAATGTTTTTTATATAAAATATATACAATAAAGAAAAACATAGAGTTGTTCATTTTTATTTTGTTATATGCAATAATTTATAGTAAACTAAGCTTCTTCCCCTTTCTCCGTTTTACATATTTTTTTAAAAAATAAATAAATATATATATGCAAATGTATAAATATATAAATATATAAATGCATAATGGCGGTATTTTTAGTATTAGGGTGAAATAAAAAAAGCAATAATATACCCAAACTTTTAGCCGAAACTTATCATGTTTGCATAAAAAATATATTTATTTTATATTTACATAATAAAATATTATAAAATAAAGTTATTTTAACACAAGTAATGCAATTTTATCCCAATCTTTTGGTTTATTAATGAATGTATTTTCTAAATAGATAAAAAAATAGCCGAGAAAATTAAAAATCAAGTGAATAAATAAAATAAAGGCGTTTTTTATTATTGATAAATGATTTAAGCAAAAAAAAATTTATTTTAAAAAATAAAAAAAATACAATTTTTTATATTTCTGCATATATGTTTGTACTATGGTTGCATATTTATTATTATTATTATTTACAAAAAATTTAAACAACAAAACATATCAAATGATCGACAGTAAATTATCATTTTAGTAGTAGGGTACATATCATCACCATATTTTATGATATGGGTTTTAGAATTCTTTTTACCAGATTCATGAATCGTTAAATCAAAAGGTGCTACTTCGTCTGTCCAATCTCCATCATTAAAAATTGCTCGAATATATATTTCATCTAATACTAAATGCGGTGCATCAATAACAATTGTATGATCATCGTCGCCATAATTACTTTCTTTATCATCTTTATTTTTTTGATTATCATTCACTGATGTTTTTGTACCCATATTTTTATTATAAATGGTAATATTATATAATTTTAAAATATTTAAAGAGGGTGATGATTGGCATATAGTTGTTAATCCATTCTTTGACATAATTTTACAAGATTTCAAATCAAGTTCTTTTAATGATTTATAATAATGCTGTTTGTGTTGTATTTGTTTTTCTTGTTGATCTGCTGTAATAACATCAACATCTTCCAATTTCAATTTTTTTAAAAATGGAAGCTTGTTTAACCAATCGTGAAAATGAAAAGCATAGGAATCCAATTCTTTGTGATGACTAACGACACACTGAATTGTTAAAGAAGTGAGAGTATAAGAGATATGATTTCTTCTTCCATGATCAATTAAATAATGATATGTTTTTAAAAGATGTGATTCATTTAATAAAATTAACTCTGATAAATAGTCTAAATAAGCATGCTGTTGTTGTTGCTGTCCACTATTATCGTCATCAATATGATTGTTAGTATCAAGGGTATATAAATCGAAAGGATAATCCAATACTTTTAATTGTGATGGACGATCTTTTAACCAATTCATAATAGCTGATTGGGGCCAGTATCCCGAATAAGTGATATCTTTCTCTTCTTCTCCCTCTTCCTTATTACTCTTTTCGACTTGTTTCCATTTTAAATAATAATAGGCATCTAAAGCTGACATATGAACGGATAAAGATGATAGCTGATTTAATCCAGTAATAAGATCTGCTATGGACGTCATAAAATGAGTTGCTTCCTCCCTACCAACCATAAACTTCTCATCTTCACCCCATCTTAAATTCAAAGTTAAATATGTAAGAGTAGGGTATTTTTTTAATATATAAGCAAAACATTCCGGTTGTTGAAGTAAGCAATCCTCCAATATCAATTTTTTTAATGCATGTGTGGGGTGAGAGGGTTGGTTATTATTGTTGTTGAGAAATGAATCAGATATATTAAAAAAAAAACTTTTTAAAGTGAGAGAGGATAATATAGGGCATGATTCATGAATTGCATCCAAGGTTCGTTCATCAAATTGGAAAATAGAAGATAATCGATCTAGAGTATTTATAATATATTGATCAAAATGAAGAGTAAGTTGATCCAAATGAGACCAAGTATAAGAGGATAAAGGGAATGACATGATCATACCATAATGAGAATAATAGCCTTCATTTTCCTCGACTTCTTGAAAAAAAGGTTGATAATAGTCGTCGTCAATAATGATAGGTGATTGTCTAAGTTTTCTTTTTCTCTGTTTTGTATCCAATTGAAGTTTTATGAATTTATTTTTATTATCATTTTTATCCAATTGTATCAAATTATTATTGATTGTAAATTCAAGCTGCCTAATTATTTTTGCTTTTTTCATTTTATCATTATTCATATAGTCCTGATCATTTTGCCATATACGTTGATACCAATTTTCTTCATGTTGTGTTAGCCAGCTAGGAAGGATAGTCAAATCTGGCCAATAACGGATAGCTGAGAATGAAATGGCCTCATCAATAATAAAAGGGATATCCAAATAATCAATGGATTGAAGATGTGGACAAGCATCGTTTAATCTTTTAACTCCTGTCATGGTCAGTCGATATTCTTTAAAATAATGTTCTAATGAAATAGAGCGTACAATATGACCAATAGGTTGTTGAAGGATATACGTATTTGTTGCCATGTCAATAAACTTTTCAAACTGGGTACTGTTTTTTAACGTAATAGTGTAATAAAATGAAGGGAGACGTGTTACTGAATACCATTCTTTACAAACTAATGATACATTTGATAAATATTTATGGGGCAAATAAATAAATATATTTTCCAAGATTTCATTCGGAAAGGTTATCATTGTTTTTATTATTGAGAAAAAAGTAAAGACGATAGAAACTCGTTAAAATTTTTTTTAGCACTACTTCTAGCGGAATTTCAATAAAGTTTATGTGTACCCAGGTACAGAAAATAGCGATATTTAAATAAACCAACTGTTTTCTACATTGGTGTAAAGTTATTTTTTAAAGATAATTTCTACTAATTGGTTTAATAAATAAAATAAAAAGTTATAAAATTAAGTCAAAATATAAAAAACCAGATAGACATATAGTATATGTACATATTGAAACGAAGATTATTATTTAATATATTTGGTCTAAAATCGATTAAAATTTGGTAATACAAGATATTAGACATAAAATCCAGTCAAATTGTTGAATTTATCAATTCAAAATTATACAAAAAAAATTAAAAACAAAGAAATATTGTGAAACTTTTGGTTAACCTTTATTCAAATGTAAAAGACAAGGGTTGTATTTATACCTTTTAGTGGATTGGTGACACTGGGCTTAGTTTATATGATATAATATGAAAATAGAATTATAAAGTTATCTAGTAAAGGTAACGTGAATTAGAATGGAGTTTAAAGTGTGTCTATGGTAATGGATCTGCGGGATTAGAAGATTTAAAGTTATAGCAATGCATAAGCTAATAGGAATAGATCATTTTGTATCAGGTACACAGTAGTGATTTTATAATAAATATCAAATATTTCATGTGTATTATAAGTGTATTATAGTTATGAAGTCATTTAATATTGTTATTATATGGTAAATACAACATTACTCCCTTCCAGGTTGAAGCAACCGTTAGAGTGTTATATTTGTGAATTTTTTTTAGAAGTATAGTTGAAGAAAAGAAGTTTTTTTTTTTTTTTTTTTTTTTTTTTTTTTTTTATGCAAGCAGTTTTCTACGACCATGTTTTTTAATGACCGACGTGGCTTGTTTTCTTTTAAGAGGATTTCTCTTTTCATTTAAATTTTTCTTTTCTTTTTCTTTTAATATATTTATTCTTTTCCAATATGTATCAATGCAGTCTTGTGCATTTATATCGATAGATTTTTCCCATGTATCATCTTCAGCAGAATAACCTTTCCATCTTATTTTATATTCTCTATTTTGTTCAGTGCCTCTATGGTTTATTATAGCTTCAACTTCATAGATTTCATCAGTTGGAATGGTTTCATCGTGTGATATTAGTTTTAATTCTGATGGTGTATAATTTCTTGATGTTAATGCACCAGTCATATCTTTTAAAATATAATTACCGTTTTCAGTTTTATTAACTACAATATATGGACCTTCATATACAGGAGCTAGTTTACTAGTACGTGTAGGTAAACGTGCAACTACATAACTATTAATTGGAAAGTTTATTATTGGATATTTTTTATTAAAAGCTTCTTTTTGTGCTTTAACAATCATATCCGTTCTTTCCTTAATAGCTGGAAATACAATATCAGCCATATAATCCATTCTATCCAGTAGTTTTTGATAGGATATAGGATTTTTGGATGTGATGTCAGTATCTGTTTTGTTTTTATCTAATGCAGCATAAGGTGTATTCATATGTCTAGCAAACATAAGGGAAAAAGGGGCAGTTTGTAACCGTTTAGATATTTTATGGTTAACTGCTAATTGTGCAATTGGAGTATACCAATCCCAATCCACTTTTGTTCCTTGTATATGTTTTTGAATAATCTCTTGTGCAATACGAACATATCTTTCAGCAACGCCATTACCTCGTGGATGATAAGGTGTAGATAGACGATGATCAATATTCATAGTAGTATATAGATTTTTAAAGAATTGATTTTTAAATTCAGTACCGTTATCGGATTGTACAATTTTTGGATAACCAAAATCGCCAAATACTTGTATTAAAGTGTGAATAACAGTGTCAGATTTTTTGTCAGGTAAAGGTCGATAGATATTGAATCGGGTACATACGTCAACCATAACTAATAAATAGTTGTTGCCTTTAGTTGATGTAGGAAAAGGTCCACATAAATCAATAGCCCAATGATCACCTGGTAAATAAGCAAAGACAGGACGTAATGGATTATATCCTCTTCTTACAATATTATATTTTTGACAAGCAGGACATTCTTTGACTATTTCTAGTGCATCCTTCATAATATGAACCCAATGTAAACCTTCATTATGTACAGCTTTAACAATTGCTTCAGCACCAAAGTGTCCGAAAGAATGAACTCTTTGTAGTATGGATTTATGTTGATTAGCTGGTGGTGTAATATAATCAGTGGTTTGATTTTGGATTACTTGGATAAAATGTTTTTCTTCAAAGTATGGTTCTTTTTGTTTTATTTTATCCAGTTTTTCTTTTATTATTTTGTTTGGCTTTTTGTTTGCATAACCTTTGTTTGCTAAAAGGTGTTGGCTTGATTTATTTGGTTTATTATCCCCCTCCATCTCTTTGTCAGGTATATCAAGACGGGACAAGAGATCAGGTAGTGTGTTAAGTTTACCTGGTAAGTGAATAATAGTAAAAGAATAATCAAGTAAAGTATCTAGCCATTGTATCATCATGGGTGAAGCTATCTTTTGTGTATGTAAATAGGTAAGAGCTCTATGATCAGTGTAAAGTACAAAAGGTTTACCCCATAAGAATTTATGATATTTTTTAAGTGCAAAAACTATAGCCAATAGTTCTCTTTTATTAGTACTATAATTGCGTTGACTTTTAGATAAAGATTTAGCCATGTATCCTATATGACGTTCTTTACCGTTTATTTTTTGAAATAATGATGCACCAATACCATAATCACTGGCATCAGTTGCAACATAAAATGTTTTAGAAAGATCAGCAAAGTGTAATAATGTATTATTTTGTAATTCTTGTTTAATGGTATTAAAATGTTTTTCATGAACTGATGTCCAATCATTATTTGTTATATTTTTGTAATTACGTAAAGCGTCTATAGGTGCAGTTAAAGCAGCAATATTAGCTATGTGTAATCTGAAGTAATTAACTATACCAAGAAACTGTTGAACAGCATGACCTGTCTTAGGACGTTGCCATTCTAATACATTAGTGACTTTTCGTGGATCAAGATCATGACCTTTATCTGATATACAGAATCCTAGTAAGTAAACACATGTCTGTGCGAAGTGACATTTTTTAGGATTAAGTATCAAATTAACTTCTGTTAATTTCTTTATTGCTATAGATACGTGTTCAATGTGTTCTGTCATATTTTTAGAATGAATAACAACATCATCAACAAATGTTTGGACGTAAGGAAGACCATTGAAGATGTGATGCATTACTCTTTGAAATTTAGATGATAGAGGCTTCAATCCAAAAGGACAACCTTTAAACATGTATTGTCTACCTTTGTGTGTAAAAGTAGTTTTATGTTGATCATCTGGATGAATCATGAATCTATGAAATGCACTTTTTAAATCTAGTGTGGTGAAGATTTTTGATCCGTGCATGTTCTCAAAGATCTCATTGATTAATGGTAAAGGATATATATCATCCTGTAAATGTTTATTAATGTGTCGTGGATCAAGACAAGGGCGTTTACCGGTGATATTACCGTATTCATCTTTCTTGGGTGCAAGTGTTATAGGACTATTCCAAGTGGTATCGACTGGGGCGATAGTGATTGTACCTTCTTCCAACCAAGTTTTTACTGCCTCATCAACCAATGGTTGCATTGTATATGCTATAGGATATTGGCGATGATTAGTATCATTGGATGGCATAGTAGGTGTATTTAATTTAACTACAGAAATATCAAGTGTACAAAAAGATGTCTTAGGTATCAATTGATTTTCATCAATATAAGGTGTTATAGAATCTATGAATATGATTCTTTCTTCCTTTGTACCTGCAGGTGAATTATTAGGTTCTTTTATTTCTAATAATTCTTTATCATCATTGTTTTTGATCTGTATTTTATTATCATCCCAATTGTATGCAAGACCTAAAAAACCTATATCAAGTTTTGGTATTAAGTCTCTTCCAATCAAGATATCATAATCATTAGAAGATAGCTCTAATACATGGAATGAATGTGTAAGTATTAATCCATTGTATTTAATGGAGACAGGTCCCGTAAGACCGATGTGTGAAGACGAATTATTTTTAGTGACAAAATGCAAATTAACATGTGGATTTTTATTAAACTTTATATTATTATTAGAACAAAATTTCAGGCTAATCACAGATACATCAGCACCAGTGTCTAGCAAGGCTTTCATTCTAATGTCATTAACAATTAATGGTAATATAAAGGGATTATTATTATTAGTATGATGTGTAGTTATCATATTAATATTAATGTTAATTTCATTTTTGTCTTTATTGCCTTCAACATCCATAGCATCTTCAAGTGTCTCTTCTATATCATCAGCAGCTTGTACTTCTAATTCATCCCAATCAAGATTCAAATCAATGTCAGCATGATGTTTAGGGAGAAGAAGAGTAGGAATAGCCGTGACCTTAGGTGTGGACACATTTTTATTTGTAAAAGAGGTGGAAGCGTTAATAGCTTGTACTCTGTATGTTTGGTTTTTGAATTGCTTTCCCTTGCAATGTGATTTATGTTCAGGTGTGTATACCTCAGGACAATTCCAACATTGTTTACCAGCAACAACATTATTCGTAGCAACAGAAGTAGATACTGGAGCGTGTTTAGGAATAAGTTTACTAGCAACAATTTTATTTTTTAATACTTTGCATTCCTCAGTAGTATGGCTTGATCTTTTACCATGTTCAGAACAGTATTTATCCCTTACAGGAAAACGATCACTACTGGTTCTTCTTTTGCTTCTTTTTGAATCAGAAGATTCTCCTTCATGGTCAAAAGCACGTTTCTGGGCATGTATATTGCGGGCAATATTTAAAACCACAGAAGAAGAAGAAGGAACACCGTCAATATTATCATCACGTCCTTGCATGGCAATTAAAACACCATGTTGTAAAGAACGAGGAAGGGCACGAAGACAGAGGACAGCCATGATTTCATCATCAGACCATTTAGCATTATGGTATGCAGCTTGAAATCTAAGACCAAACTCATTAACAGATTCACCATCATGCATCTTCATGTTTACTACATTTAAAGCATTTTTTATTCTTTTATCCTTGGCGTCAAAAGTATCTATGATCAGCTTGGAAGCTGTGGACCAAGATAAAGATTTACCTTTTAAGTGATCTTTGAACCAAATGGAGGAATCACCCACCATGGCACAATGTACCCATTGTTCCCAATCAACTTCAAGGTTTACACCATTGGATATAAGAATTCTTTCAAACTTTTCTAAGAAAAGTTCAGCAGATTTAAACACCTCAGCATTGGTATCGTTTTTAACCTGACCATCCAAATAAAATAAAGGAACATCTTTGTAGGTCATCCTTATATTAGTATTACTAGAGATGGTGTTGTTCAAAATCTTCTGGGATGTCTGCAAAGTTTCAATATGTCTAGTCAACAAAGCTACTTCTTGACTCACATTGTAGTAATCTTTGTGATCAATATCCATATCAGCTAATATATTTAATTTGGATGTTAATTTATCCTTTAACCTTTGGATTTTTTCATTTAAAGTAGGTACTTTAGCATGTTTGGAAGCAGAGGTACCAGTCATAGGAAAAGTATCCATAGGAGCAGGAGAAGAAGACTTGGAAGAATTGGCAGTGATAGGAGAAGCGGTGTCTTCAGCAACAATTTTAGTATTATTGTTTTGATGTTCAAAAGACATTATTGGTAAGTATAAAAATAAAATATAGATTATTTAGAATAAAATATAGTTATATAGAATAGTATAGTTTAGTTAGTATTAGAATAAAGATTATTTTTAATAATGAATTCACAATAAAAAATGTTGAATTTATCAATTCAAAATTATACAAAAAAAATTAAAAACAAAGAAATATTGTGAAACTTTTGGTTAACCTTTATTCAAATGTAAAAGACAAGGGTTGTATTTATACCTTTTAGTGGATTGGTGACACTGGGCTTAGTTTATATGATATAATATGAAAATAGAATTATAAAGTTATCTAGTAAAGGTAACGTGAATTAGAATGGAGTTTAAAGTGTGTCTATGGTAATGGATCTGCGGGATTAGAAGATTTAAAGTTATAGCAATGCATAAGCTAATAGGAATAGATCATTTTGTATCAGGTACACAGTAGTGATTTTATAATAAATATCAAATATTTCATGTGTATTATAAGTGTATTATAGTTATGAAGTCATTTAATATTGTTATTATATGGTAAATACAACACAAATAGATAGTTATAATGGGCACTTTAAAATTTTTCCTAATTTTTATTGATGGACAAAATTTAGTAATAATAATAGTGATTTATTTGTATATAAATGAATAAACGATTTAACTTATACATTATAATACACATTATTACTTTACTCTTTTTTTTTTTTTTTTAAAAAAAAAAGGGATAGAAATAATGAACAAGGAACGGATATCAAAATGTAGTGCATGCACTTTTTTTAAATCAAATGTAAAGGGGAGCAACCAAAAGAGAGTGTGTATTAACACGGTATATATGTATAATTTTACTTAATTATTCATTATATGTTTATTAATGATGGTGATGATGATGGTGATGATAATGATGATAACGAAGGTTCATTCTTTACGCTCCATTTTTATAATGAGGGTTTTATACGGTATATAGGTTTATATTAAACAATGTATAAAACCTTTAAACTAAGGGGAAAATTGCCTATGTAAGGGCAATGATAACCATGATTTTCGTTCCTATTTAGTCATCAATATGAATATTAAACTGCAGATCCAGCTATATGAAAAATAATAACGTACGTGCATTTTTTTTTATTATAAAAAGGATTTCATTCTTTCATTTTTCTTATTATTCAAGTAATAATTTTTAACTACAGAAAAACACAATGAAATATTCTAATTCAATTAGTCTTTATTATTAATAACCATTTCATTTTCGGAAGATGCTACTTTTAATGAAATGTGTAAAGGTTTGAGAAAAAATCCCTTATCATTGTGGTTACGATGGATTTGATTATACCTGAAATTTTCCTACTGATTCAAATAACGTTCCATCGTACTCAAAATATATTCCTTATTGTTGTGAATATAGTGCACTTGGCATAGGCTATGGATGTGAAGAAGTCTAGGAAAAACCTACTGGATTTGGAGAGCCGTTAGGAAATAAGAACTAAAAAATAAAATAGGTATATATGAAGTAATTTGATTATATATATACTATTTTATTTTGTTTATTAGTCGTCAATTTTTGGTAAATTGTTATATATTATTCTATTTTTTCACTTGATTAATAAAATAAATCATTGATATAAATTATAATCAGTATAAGACTCTAAGTACTTTTAGTGAATTATTATAAAGTTTTGTATCTATAACATTTTACATTTCTTTTTTAAAAATTATTTCTATCAAACAGCGTTTATATTATGTTTTATGGCTATATTATTAATACTTATTATTAAAGTTAATAAAATATAAATAGCAAACATATTTAATGGTAATTCTAGAAGTTAATAGAGCATTGTAATCAAATAAAATAAAATATCTATACAAGCAGTCTCCAGAATTTTTGTTATATTACTATTTATAGCCTATTTTAAGGAATATATTTTATATTTGAAATAAAAAAAATAAGTATCCACATATAGCAAAGGATAATATATAAACTAGTAAAAATATCAAGTAGAGTTATTTGATAATAAATTTAGATCAATGCAATGTAACAATAATAACTAAACACTACAATAATAACTGCAATAGCAAAAAAAGTTTCATACATGTATGTATGAACTATGAAATTAATGCGATACATACATAGGACTATATAATATAAAGCTGAACTAATTGGAAATTCACTTTGTATTTTATTTATGTTATAACATGCTAATAAATATTTACATTCATCATTTTTAAATGTTAGGATAGTTTTAAACCTTGCGAATTTTTTAAAAAAAATCATATGCAGATTTTTATTTTTTTCCTACTTTCATTCTCTTTCAATTTTTTATTGTTTTTACTACAAACTATTCTAAACAAATTGCCTAATCTTAAAACGATAAAATCAATATTCAATTAAAGGAATATTCAATAGATATGTAGTATTTCTATTTAAGTTGTATATGAAAAAAAAGAGCAGTATTTGAAATAGTTTAAAATTATTTCTAATATGCTGTACACTTTTATATATCTCTATTTTTTATCTCTTCTCTTTTTTTTCATCACTAAATAGTAACAAATAAATAACGCATGCTCATACATAAATACATAAATACATACATACAGATATATATATGTGAAATAAAGGGTACATTTACTATTTATTAAAATACTTTAAATGGATTTTTTTTGAATCATCAAAACGATTATTACCCAATATCCGACCGTTTGTAAACATTGGTATAAATTTATACACTATTGTTACGTTTATTCCACAACCATAAACATATATTCCTATTAGCAATTTCAAAAATTTATAAAGACAGCAAAAGAATTAATTATTCATGCTAAACCTATCGATCATACTATGTACACGTTATATATATTTGTTTTGTTCTTAAAGAGTTTTAAGCTTCAGTTTTGGGTTTGATTGTTGATTTACCAAACATAAAATTCATTAATCATACATATGAACCCGCTATTTTTTTTATATTTCTCAATTAAAACATTTGACTTATATACTCTTTTTTTACACCAACATTAATCTACAATGCACAATGACATCTACTATACATATAATATCTAAATATATATATGAATGTTTATTTATTCACTTTTAAAATATAAACAACTGAGATGATTGTCATCCATGTTCTAATATAAACCCTTATTAATCCATATAAATTATATATTAGGATTTTGTTTTGTAGTAAGTACATTCAAGGTCAAATATATTTGAAGCAGGTTCACATGCTTTTAAAGGTTGTGTTTTAGGAATACATTTGTTATAAGTAACCAATAAAGCGCCTTTATCCTTGTTGATACCACTATTCCAATTATTTATTAAATCGCATGCACAGGCATTACATTGTTTAGAGACAGGAAAATATAAAATAAGCACAATAATACCAAAATCAAATAAGAGACATACTATAATTGAAAATATAAATCGGCATGTTAAAGTGGCGTTTTTATTCAGATTACCAGCTTTACAATAGGTAAGCAATATATATAGTATAGTGAACATGTTTATAAAAATTGGGTTAAAGAGAAAAATGTGAGAGAAAGAATAGATTGAAAAAAAATAAAAGTATTTATATTTTTTTTTTATCTTTTTTGATTTTCTGCCATATAGTATAAAAAGTAAAAAATATAATTTACAGCTGATGTAGATCAAATTGTAGAATCGTGTTTTTTTATGATTATAATAAAAAAATAGCTGAACCTCTACCATATATATTTATATATGTACACAGCCATCTTTTTTTACATTAAAAATAAAATAAAATTATAATACAGGTTTTTATTATTTTGGCTTATATGATTGATCTAAAAAAAATTTTTTTATGAATTAGAATTTTCAATAATAGCAAAATAGCCATGATCTCAAGGGGTTAAAAACTATATATATATATGCTCTGAAAATTTTGCCATAGTGAACATTAATTTATGTAGATGCTTGAGATTACTATTTTCCTTATTCTAAATAATTCTTAATTGTCATGATTATCAAATCATCATATTTAAATAAATAAATAAAGCATATAGTTTACTCTTTTTAAACATGCTATCAAGCGAAAATAATTCAAAATATATATGCAGCGGTCATTGAATTTTATCTGAGTAAACTTTATTTTCATTCTTTTTATTTTTTTCTAAAAAAATTAACATAATATTAATAATAAAATAATTTATTCATTACCATTTGAACTAGTTTATATTTTATTTCAATATATCTTACAATGGAGTTTTGGTAATTTCAGTCATGTTTGTAAATGGTGGTATCATTTACTCTTTTTTACCTAATATTGCTCGACTATCAATTTATACCAGTCGTCAATTTAAAAAATTTAAAAGACAGAGTTTTTATTCAAGATCAATAATATATTGCTCATTATATTTACCATATGAATTAATATTTTGATCCTTACTTTTTTTAATATTTAATTTGAATTTTGTGACGGATTTTCTTCATTTCAATCTATCAAAGACATTGATTTATTATATGATATAATAGCTGTATTGCCTTACCTCTTTTGGATTATTTAACTGATTTTAAGTATCCAGCCTGATGAATACACATCAAATTCAAAGATTATAAATTTTTAAACGATCTTTGAAATCCATTCATCATTCCTTTCAGCAACCTTAAGAATTAAAACTTTTAGTATTTCGTATGAATTAATCGGAAGACTACGATGATATTATGAAAATATCTCTCCCTATTGGCCATATGTAAGGAATATTCATTTATGACCAAAAAATTATTTTTTACATTAATTAGTAGATCGCTTAAATCAATTGATATGTTTAGCTTCTGATATTTTTTCCCTACAGTTCCACAACAGTAACAAAATATAGTGATGAATGATGAAAATAATTTTTTCACAGTAAATAAATCTATTCAATACGGTGCATTTTTAGACTATTTGTCAGCTATCATTCTCAATTTTATAGATATTGTTGACACTATTATCAATTATCTTTTATATTATATACTTCATACAATTATCACTGTTATATTCAAACCAATAAAAGAAATCAATATATGTTAATATTGTAACACAAAAAAATATTTTTTCTTTATTAATTAATATTTATATCTTTTTCCCAGTTTTAATTCCTACATTACCTATAATATGGGTGTTAAAAATTATATTGATTCATATAACTATAACATTTATTATGATGAAAAGGATTACAACTAGAGTAATTACACTGCTAACTAATAAGGAAGTAGATGATATAACCATTTATTTATTTGCAAATCTGCCTTTTTTTTTTTTTTTTTAAAAAAAAAAAAAAAAGAAGCTGAAAAGTTATTGTTTTTTTTGGAATTTTCAAAGAGGAGAGGCAATGAAAAACTTCGTCCTTTATATGTAATAATTTTTTTCTCAAATAAAAAATAATATATATAATTTTTCTATTCTGCGTTTTACGTGTTTCGTTTTTTGATACTATTTTATACGCTAGGTAATATAGAAAAAATAAAAAAAATTTTTTTTTACCATGCTTCAACATACAAATAGTCATGATAATAAATTTATTAAAATATAAATTATTCTTTCAAACAATTCGCATTTTTTTTTAAACAAAAAAATAAATAATAATGGTTATAAATATAATGTTTCTTAATACTATTTCTGTTCTTTTTTTTTTTTTTTCCTTTTCTTTAATCATTTATTTCTTTGTATCATTATCTTCTTTTGTGTGTATAATTTATATAATTTATATTATTATTATTTTTATAAGATCTTATTTTTTTCTATAATGATGATAGGACGATGAGAATGAGGGTGATATATTTTTGTTGCTGTTGTTATATAGTTATTATTTTTTTAATTTAGAGATTTAGAAATTTGCTCCCGTAACATGACCAATTGAATATCTGCATCTTCCAATTGAGCTTGGGCCTCTTGTAATGATTCATCCTTTTCCATGATAATACTTTTCAAACGAGCAATTTCATCCATAGCATCGGCCATTCTTTGTTGTAACGTAGCCACTTCATTACGCGATTTGAAATAATTAGCTTCCAAACGGGATAATTTTAATTGTAATGCATCATGATGATCGCTATTATTTCCATTATTATTTAAATGATAATCATTAGAATGTAATTCATCATCATGTTGTTGCTGTAACATCATCAATTTCCGTTGTTGTTCTTGTAATAATGATTTTTCTTTGGCCACGGATTCCGCTTCGGCAGCTGCTTTAGCAACGGCTTGTAAAGCTTGAGATAATTGAGTGGATAAATCGGCAATTTTTAATGTACTTTCATGATATTGCTCTTCCGCTTGGATTGCCCTCGTATGCCATACATCAACATCTTCTAAACTACGTTGATAGGCTACTTGTGCTTCCTCTGCTCTAATATGTGCATCTTTACTTCTTTCCTCTGCTGATAATTTAGCTGAATGGTCATGTTGTGCTTTTCTTTGCCATTGTTGCATTAATTTCATGTTTTTTTCATTTTCTGAATAAGCAATCACTAGTTTCTTTTCTAGTTCTTGAATCCGCTCATTTTCAATTTTTTCTAATAATAAAAGAGATTCATTATTCTCTTCTCCATCTTCTTGTTGACGACCGATTTTTTCAATTTGAGTTTTTAAAGCTGAATATTTAGATTTAAAATACATGGCTTCTTGTAAAGCGGCCGTACGCATACGGTCAGCTTGAGCTACTTTGTCAGACATGGGTTGAGCTTGTTGTGTAATCTGTTGTCGTACTCTTCTTAATTCGGCCTTCACAGTAACTAATTGCTCGAATAATTTAACTTTATCTTCTTCTGCATCATTTAAATCCATCAACATTAATTCATCTTCATTCTGTTGTTGCTGTAATGCATCTTCATTAGTATTATCTTGATTCATATCAAATTGTTTAGGTCTTAATTTTCTTGCCAAAGATACTTCCGTACGCCACCATTGTTCCTTTTTTTTCATTTCACTAATAATTAGATCCCTTGCTTTGATTTCCCTCATTAAAGTGGTTCTCTCATTTTCCTCTTTTGCTGAAGTATTACTGTTACTACGTTGTCTATTTATTACATGCTGTTGTTGTTGAGATACAATAGAAGGCATGGAGTTGGATGGAGTGATGGTAGTAGAAGGTGGTGAAATGGGTGGTGGTGTAGTAGAGGAAGAAGGTATTGTCGCCTGCGATTGTATATTTTCTTCCATAATATCACGTCTATTATCAATATGAGGAGAAGATGATGTAGATGATGATACATGCCCGTTAGGTAATTGTTGTTGCTGAGGTGATGCATTTAATGATCTTTGATGATACTGTTGTTGTTGAGATGGATTATATGCATTATTATTATTATTATGTTGATATGGTTGTTGATTATTATAATTACTATTATTACTATGATTACTACTATTATCATTACTATACCTTAATTGGGAAGTAGGTTTTTGTTGTTGTTGTTGAGCTAAAGCAAGGGAAGGTGGAGGAGGAGTCATAGAAGAATCCATCATTTCAGGATTTAACTTAACACCTTCACGGGAAGGACGTGGTGGAGGTGACATAACACGGTTCATTAAAGAAGTAGGTGTAGAAGATGTAGAATGAGGCGGAGGAGTAGATTGTGTAGGTGTACTACTAGATGGATGATGCATATAAGGATCAATTGTACCCGTTTCATCTACTGCAGCTGTTAAAAAGTGTTGATTTTTCATATCGTTTACAGATTCTACAGGTGAGCTTAATTCGTCAGTAGGTAAAGGTGATGTAGTACGAGGTCTTCTTAAAGCTGCTTCAGGAACAGTAGATACATGTCTAGGAGGTCTAGGAGGTTGCTGTTGGTTATTTACTTGAAGTTCAGGGTGATAAGGCTTTTGACGAGTATTGCTACCAGGTACAGGTGAAGATGAAGAAGGTTGAGGTACATTCATACCAGAATTCATATTATTACTATTATTATTATTTTCAACGGGATGTCCATTTTCATATCCATTATTATTATTGTTATGTGTTGGTGATTGTGGTTGAGAACGCAATGGAGTACTTAATGAATTACTAGATGGTGAAGGTGTATGGTTACGAATTTGCTGTTGTGGATGGGAATGTAATTGTTGTTGTTGTTGATGTTGTTGATGCTGTTGTTGGTTTATAGATGAAGCTGTAGAAGCGACCATATCGGGATCTGGTAAAGAAAATGCAGATGAAGTCGGAGAGTGATTTGAAACTACAGATTGTTGAAGTGATAACTGTTGTTGTTGTGATTGTGATTGTGTCATAGACTGCTGTTGTTGCATTGATTGCTGTTGTGGTGGAGCATTGACTTCGGGTGGATATTTAATTTTTCCTATATATAAATGAAAAATGCATATCCCATTAAAATAAATCTATGTATCTTTTTCCTTTATCTTTGCCTTATTTTATTTTATATAAATATAAAACTTACCACTATCTAAAATGTAAATGCTTGAATTGTCGTCTGGTTTTGTACCCAATTTTAATTCACCACCAATAACAAATAATTTATCTTTCACAGAGGTCATAGATGCACTATGTCTTGGAGTTGGACTTGGTCCCATATTTTGAAACATATACCAACGTTGGCTTCGAATACGAAAAGCGCATAAATCATTTAATTCATTTCCATCCACATCACGACCACCAATAACATACATGGCATCATCTACTAAACCAGCAGCAGCATGTTCACGAGCAGTAGGGATAAAACCCGCAGCAGGGATTTGATGCCATTGACGAGAATGAAAATCGAAACACCATATATCATTGTATAAATGTTTTCCATCTGAACCACCAAATATATATAATCTATTTTCAAATACTACAGATGTATGTCCTGATCTACCTGTAGGTATTGGTCCTTGATCATTATTTCCATTATGTATTAAATCCCAATGTGGATTATCGGAATCTATAAATCATAATTATAAATAAATAATTAAAAAAGATATATATATATAAATAAATGAAGTCCATTCCTTTTATAGTAATCGTTTTATTGTCCTCTCTTTTGTTTGTATCAAAAAAAAAAAAAAGGAAGGTAGTACTTACAATTACTTGTATTAAAGGCTAACACTTCATTATAATATCTTCCATGATGTTGACCACCCCATATGTACATAATACCTCCAATAGCAACGGCTGTATGGCCAGATCTTTCAGGCGGAATGGCACCTTCCATTTTTACTCTTTGCCAATAACGATTATCTATTTTAAAATATATATATATATATATATATATATATATATATTTATATTTATATAAATAAATTTTATCTATATTCATTTAATTTAATTTTAAAAGTATAATTTCCTTACTTAGATTTAATGCATATAAATGAGGATCCCATTGATCATTTGTATTTGTAGGTTCACCGCCATATACTATTATCGTTAAAAATACATTAGGAGCAAAAATAAGAATAAAAATAAAAAAATGAATATACGAATAGTTTCAAAAATAGTATATATAATAAATAATAATAATAACAATAATACTACATATATATATATATATATATATATATATATATATATATATATATATATCATTATAAACTTACATAATACAAAGTTTCCCATACCGACAATTGTACAATATTTTCTAGCTGTTGGAATATCTCCTTGAGTTGAAATATGATTAGCTGATAATGCATCTAACAATAATAATAATAAAATAAAAGAAAATGATAGTATAATAAAAAAAATTAAATACGTTAATATTATTGACGTTTTTTTCAGTTGAGGTTTTGTTTATTTGTATCCTTCTTCTCTGTAATTTACTTGTATCAATATAACATAGTTCTTTTTTTCCAGATCCTTTATGAATACCGCCAAAAACGACAATATTATCAGAAGATAAACAGGTTGCTGTATGTCCAAAGCGTGGTACTGTATGATGACTTCCTCCAAGCTTTTTGTTTGACCAAGGATAAACTTGTTTTTCAGAATTATTTTTTGTTAATTTTGAAAATAATGACATTATATCTTATAGAAATAAAAAGAGAAAGGTAAAGAATGTTAAAGTAGCAAATGAATGTAGATTAAAAAAAGGAGGGTAATAATGAATACAAGATGGTTGAAATAGGTATTATTATTATTGTTATTATTATTATTGATGAAGCTGATGGTTTGAGGAGAGAAAAGTAAAAAAAAAAAAATAGAAAAAGAGAGAGATGACAAGGGTTGGTATATAATAAATTACCTTTTTCTCTTCTTTTTTATTTTAAAAAAATAGATATTATATATTATATATAATAATAATGATTAAAAGATGGAAAAAGAGAAAGAAAGGCAAGTTTTAAAAAAATTAAAAAATTTAAAAAAAATTAAACTATTTCAATTTGGAGAATTTCTTTCGCCGCCTCGGATTTTTCTAAAAAAAAATTGATTCCCTTTTTTTATAATTAATGAAAAAGGTTCTTAGGGGGATATGTAATATATATACCTATATCATCTTATTACTTCTTTATTCATATTCTTATTTCATATATCTTTATTATTTTATATAGAAAGGTAATTTATAATATATATACATACATATAGGATATAATGAATTGACATTAAAATAATAATTCAATTGTAGACTATATTAGTGGTTACACTGAGATAAATGACATTTTTTTACTGGTGAACAGAAAAGCAAATTTTGGCTGATCTCTAAGAGTCACGTGCAATTTCTAAACCAAACCGATCGTCCATTCTACATATAAAAAATAAAAATAAAAATAAAAATTCATCTAAAACTACATTTTTATTATTAAAATGAATTAATTATTTTCATATATATATAATTATAATTGTGATGATATATACTTGACTATTATAAAAATAAAACTAATATTTATTTATATTTATGATTAAAAATAAAATAGCACTATAAGGTTCTTTTTATAGTTATACCACGCATGGTGATTCAAAATCATTTGTACAAAAAGTAAAAAGAAAAATCTAAACTCTTCTTTTGATGTATGACAAAAAATAATAATAAAAATAAAAATGGTTAAAAAAAATAGCACATCCTTCGCCTTGACACTATTCTATCATATATGAGAATGGCATATTCTTCCATTGTTATATCCATTACATAATAAAAAATATCTACTTTTTACCTTTCTTTAAACTTAACCATTCAAACATAAACTGGATTACTTTTTTTTTTACTATGTAAAAATTATGTTATTAATAAATAAACTTTTAAAAATATATAAAAATGGATATAAATTAAAGTAATAGAGTATTTAAAGTGGACTTGAATATGTATATATTAAATATATATAAATAATCTACAACCATAATAAAATAGGAAGAACATAAAGCAAAGAAATGAAAAATATCATTTCCTTTTATATTATTTTTATAAGTCCGACAGCATAAACAAAAACGTTTAACGCGGATGAGAATTTTTTTTCTACCTTTATCTTTTATTTTTTTTTCTATTATTTTATTATGACAAGGACGTTAAAACTATTCTTATTTTTTTTATTAAATATATCTCTATGTTCAAGTCATTCTCCACAAATTGTATTTCAAGGAAAATCACCTGTTAAAAAAATAGCTATTATTGGTAAAAAATAAGAAGAACATGTAAAAGTATACAAATTAATACATTCATATAATTATTAAACTGCTTATCTCTTTTTTTATTATTATTATTTCTCATACATATTGTATTTAGGTGGAGGTGCTTCAGGGACGTCTACAGCCTTTTGGTTAAGTAATACTATCGGTCAATCCATACCTATTGATATCACTGTCTATGAAAAAAACAATTACATTGGTGGTCGAAGTACAACAATTTCTATTAAAGACGATCCTTCATTAGGATATATTGAATTAGGTGCTTCTATTTTCGTAGAAGCTAATTATAATATGATGAATGCTTCAAAAAAATTCGGTTTTCCTTTAAAAAGGCTTACCGCGGCAACGAAACTAGGTATTTGGGACGGGGAATCATTTCTTTTTGAAGAATCTGGTAATCAATATTGGGATGTATTAAAACTCTTTTGGCGATTCGGCACTGCTCCACTAAAAGTAAGCTATATTTATAATAGAAAACAAAAAAAAAAGTATTCAGGTAAATAAATAGGTATTAATATGCAACCATATTTTTTTTCTTACCTAGTTTTCTTCTCACAAAGATAAAATTCTGGGAAAATTTTTAAAAGTTTATCAAGAAGATTTACCAAGCTTTACTACCCTAGATGATATTATTGACTACTTGGATTTAAATGACCTTGTAAATCAGACAGCAACAGATTATTTTGCTACAAAGTATGGGGATCAATTTGTTCATGAAATGATACAAACAGGATCAAGAGGAAATTATAATCAAGATGTCGATTATTTACATGCATTTGGTGCGTTGGTTTCTATGGCAGCTGGTTCTGGTGCCTGGTCCTTGGAAGATGGAAATTATCGTATTTTTGAAAAATTTCTTGAAAAATCCACAAATACAAAACTACATTTAAATACCAAAGTGACTTCTATTGATTTTGATATACATCGTGATAAAAAATATACAATTTATACTCATCCTTCCTCACCATCAACGGTCGATCAAAAAGAAGAAGGGCAAGATTTTGATATTATTGTTTTAGCTTCGCCTTTACATTTGTCCGATATTGATACTTCTTGTTTAAAATTACATAAACATCATTTTGAACGTGATTATCATACGGTACATGTGACAATGATTGCTGGTTATCCAAACCCATCTTATTTTGGTAGAAATGAAGATAATGTACCAACTGCTATTATTACTACTGGTGAACCATTAGGTAAATAAAATAAAATAAAATAAGATAAAATAAAATAATGCATACAAGATTATATACTAATCTTATTGAGCATTGATTCTTTTATCTTTCTACTTTTTCTATCTTTATTATCAAAAATCCAGTGAACCATTTTAAAAATAAACAACCACCCTTTACAACGTTCACAAGACATAAAACATTAGATAATGGAGAAGGTGTTTATAAGATGTTTTCTCAAAAAAAGTTAACAGACCAAGATTTGTCTTTTTTATTTTATAATACTAGTTGGGTCTATCGTCATGAATGGCAAGCATTTCCAAAATTATATCCAAGCGGGAATCATGATACAAACATAAAGGATTGGCCGTCTATAATCTTACACGGTTTTCATCGTGACAAAGTTAATAGAAATGAGAAAGATTCTGATGAACATGATGATAGCGATTATTTGAGTAATGGCGGTATTATCTATGCAAATGCATTTGAAAATTTTATTTCGGTAAACATTATATATACAAAAAAATAGAACAAAATAAAAAAAAGTAAAAGTTATATTAATATATGCTTATATATTTATTTTTCCTTTTTTTTTTTTACTTGATTAGACAATGGAAACACAAACGATTATTGGTAAAAATATAGCAAAAGTTATTTATGACCACTGGTGCTATGATAATGATAATGAAAACCTATGTACTCCGTTCGGCGATGGTTGGGGAAATTTTTAAATTAATTTTATTTATTAATATATAAACATACTGCAATAAAAAAAAATGAAACTTGAAAATAACAATGTTTTATTTATTAAAAAACAAACAATAAAAATAAGCACTAATAAATAACTAAATAAAGTGTGATTTTTTTTAAAGATTTTTGTTTTTATGGGTAACAGTAATATTAACAAGCACCTAATTTGTACACCGAATTTATACCGAAAGTATATATATAATCTTTTCAGTAACAAGTAAAAAATCACAATCCCCTCCTTAAGCATTCGTGGTCATTACCATAATCACCAAAGCAAGAGAACTTAAATAAGCTATACCAACTTTCATTATCGTTTTCTATTTCACTTTACTAAAAAGCCAAAAAATTATAAAAGTAGAGCAGATGTAATAAAAAAAGAAGGTTTAAAAATGGATATAAAAAATTAATAATGTCTTTTTTTATCAAGTATACATATTATTCTTAATTATGCAAACGAGCATAAACTTCTTTTACATATTTATTACTATTTAAAATAATTATCATTACATAACACTCATATATGTATATTTAAGTAAATTTATTTTAAATTTATTTTATATTTTAATTGAAGAAAACAACTGAAAAGGAATAAGTAATATCATTTTGCTTGTTTAAATCATGTAGATGGTGATTGCATTAGTATTTTATTCTATTCCAGTTATTTTATTTTATTTTTTAAAAAAAAAACTATTCAGCACTCATTATATATATATGACTATTTTTTAAAGAGAGTAAATCTTTAAAATATCAATTTAGTTTATTTGTATAAAAATTATGAAAAATAGAGTAAATGCCTAAACAGTTAAACAAAGTATGCCTCCATTTTTATTCTATTTTTCTGAAAAAACATTGTTCTTATCGCGATTATCATAAAAAAAAGTACCCACGTTGAGCATCTTGATAATATGATAAAACATAATGGTAGACATGTAAAATATTTTGAAAGATAATCTTTATCTTATTTCTTATATATAGATTTCACAGCCATTATTATCATCATATAATAAAAGATATCAAACTAGTCAAACCAAATTTCATTTTATTTAACTTTACTTGAGAACCAAAAATTATAAAAAAAAAATAAACCGGTGAGGTAAAGAAATAATATATATTTAAAAAAGATACAATACTTTTTTATATTTTTTATTATTACTAATGTTCTAGTTGTTGAATTTATCAATTCAAAATTATACAAAAAATTAAAAACAAAGAAATATTGTGAAACTTTTGGTTAAACTTTATTCAAATGTAAAAGACAAGGGTTGTATTTATACCTTTTAGTGGATTGGTGACACTGGGCTTAGTTTATATGATATAATATGAAAATAGAATTATAAAGTTATCTAGTAAAGGTAACGTGAATTAGAATGGAGTTTAAAGTGTGTCTGTGGTAATGGATCTGCGGGATTAGAAGATTTAAAGTTATAGCAATGCATAAGCTAATAGGAATAGATCATTTTGTATCAGGTACACAGTAGTGATTTTATAATAAATATTAAATATTTCATGTGTATTATAAGTGTATTATAATTATGAAGTCATTTAATATTGTTATTATATGGTAAATACAACATTACTCCCTTCCAGGTTGAAGCAACCGTTAGAGTGTTGTACTTGTGAATTTTTTTAAGGAGTATAGTTGAAGAAAAGAAGTTTTTTTTTTTTTTTTTTTTTTTTTTTTATGCAAGCAGTTTTCTACGACCATGTTTTTTAATGACCGACGTGGCTTGTTTTCTTTTAAGAGGATTTCTCTTTTCATTTAAATTTTTCTTTTCTTTTTCTTTTAATATATTTATTCTTTTCCAATATGTATCAATGCAGTCTTGTGCATTTATATCGATAGATTTTTCCCATGTATCATCTTCAGCAGAATAACCTTTCCATCTTATTTTATATTCTCTATTTTGTTCAGTGCCTCTATGGTTTATTATAGCTTCAACTTCATAGATTTCATCAGTTGGAATGGTTTCATCGTGTGATATTAGTTTTAATTCTGATGGTGTATAATTTCTTGATGTTAATGCACCAGTCATATCTTTTAAAATATAATTACCGTTTTCAGTTTTATTAACTACAATATATGGACCTTCATATACAGGAGCTAGTTTACTGGTACGTGTAGGTAAACGTGCAACTACATAACTATTAATTGGAAAGTTTACTATTGGATATTTTTTATTAAAAGCTTCTTTTTGTGCTTTAACAATCATATCCGTTCTTTCCTTAATAGCTGGAAATACAATATCAGCCATATAATCCATTCTATCCAGTAGTTTTTGATAGGATATAGGATTTTTGGATGTGATGTCAGTATCTGTTTTGTTTTTATCTAATGCAGCATAAGGTGTATTCATATGTCTAGCAAACATAAGGGAAAAAGGGGCAGTTTGTAACCGTTTAGATATTTTATGGTTAACTGCTAATTGTGCAATTGGAGTATACCAATCCCAATCCACTTTTGTTCCTTGTATATGTTTTTGAATAATCTCTTGTGCAATACGAACATATCTTTCAGCAACGCCATTACCTCGTGGATGATAAGGTGTAGATAGACGATGATCAATATTCATAGTAGTATATAGATTTTTAAAGAATTGATTTTTAAATTCAGTACCGTTATCGGATTGTACAATTTTTGGATAACCAAAATCGCCAAATACTTGTATTAAAGTGTGAATAACAGTGTCGGATTTTTTGTCAGGTAAAGGTCGATAGATATTGAATCGTGTACATACGTCAACCATAACTAATAAATAGTTGTTACCTTTAGTTGATGTAGGAAAAGGTCCACATAAATCAATAGCCCAATGATCACCTGGTAAATAAGCAAAGACAGGACGTAATGGATTATATCCTCTTCTTACAATATTATATTTTTGACAAGCAGGACATTCTTTAACTATTTCTAGTGCATCTTTCATAATATGAACCCAATGTAAACCTTCATTATGTACAGCTTTAACAATTGCTTCAGCACCAAAGTGTCCGAAAGAATGAACTCTTTGTAGTATGGATTTATGTTGATTAGCTGGTGGTATAATATAATCAGTGGTTTGATTTTGGATTACTTGGATAAAATGTTTTTCTTCAAAGTATGGTTCTTTTTGTTTTATTTTATCCAGTTTTTCTTTTATTATTTTGTTTGGCTTTTTGTTTGCATAACCTTTGTTTGCTAAAAGGTGTTGACTTGATTTATTTGGTTTATTATCCCCCTCTATCTCTTTGTCAGGTATATCAAGACGGGACAAGAGATCAGGTAGTGTGTTAAGTTTACCTGGTAAGTGAATAATAGTAAAAGAATAATCAAGTAAAGTATCTAGCCATTGTATCATCATGGGTGAAGCTATCTTTTGTGTATGTAAATAGGTAAGAGCTCTATGATCAGTGTAAAGTACAAAAGGTTTACCCCATAAGAATTTATGATATTTTTTAAGTGCAAAAACTATAGCCAATAGTTCTCTTTTATTAGTACTATAATTGCGTTGACTTTTAGATAAAGATTTAGCCATGTATCCTATATGACGTTCTTTACCGTTTATTTTTTGAAATAATGATGCACCAATACCATAATCACTGGCATCAGTTGCAACATAAAATGTTTTAGAAAGATCAGGAAAGTGTAATAATGTATTATTTTGTAATTCTTGTTTAATGGTATTAAAATGTTTTTCATGAACTGATGTCCAATCATTATTTGTTATATTTTTATAATTACGTAAAGCGTCTATAGGTGCAGTTAAAGCAGCAATATTAGCTATGTGTAATCTGAAGTAATTAACTATACCAAGAAACTGTTGAACAGCATGACCTGTCTTAGGACGTTGCCATTCTAATACATTAGTGACTTTTCGTGGATCAAGATCATGACCTTTATCTGATATACAGAATCCTAGTAAGTAAACACATGTCTGTGCGAAGTGACATTTTTTAGGATTAAGTATCAAATTAACTTCTGTTAATTTCTTTATTGCTATAGATACGTGTTCAATGTGTTCTGTCATATTTTTAGAATGAATAACAACATCATCAACAAATGTTTGGACGTAAGGAAGACCATTGAAGATGTGATGCATTACTCTTTGAAATTTAGATGATAGAGGCTTCAATCCAAAAGGACAACCTTTAAACATGTATTGTCTACCTTTGTGTGTAAAAGTAGTTTTATGTTGATCATCTGGATGAATCATGAATCTATGAAATGCACTTTTTAAATCTAGTGTGGTGAAGATTTTTGATCCGTGCATGTTCTCAAAGATCTCATTGATTAATGGTAAAGGATATATATCATCCTGTAAATGTTTATTAATGTGTCGTGGATCAAGACAAGGGCGTTTACCGGTGATATTACCGTATTCATCTTTCTTGGGTGCAAGTGTTATAGGACTATTCCAAGTGGTATCGACTGGGGCGATAGTGATTGTACCTTCTTCCAACCAAGTTTTTACTGCCTCATCAACCAATGGTTGCATTGTATATGCTATAGGATATTGGCGATGATTAGTATCATTGGATGGCATAGTAGGTGTATTTAATTTAACTACAGAAATATCAAGTGTACAAAAAGATGTCTTAGGTATCAATTGATTTTCATCAATATAAGGTGTTATAGAATCTATGAATATGATTCTTTCTTCCTTTGTACCTGCAGGTGAATTATTAGGTTCTTTTATTTCTAATAATTCTTTATCATCATTGTTTTTGATCTGTATTTTATTATCATCCCAATTGTATGCAAGACCTAAAAAACCTATATCAAGTTTTGGTATTAAGTCTCTTCCAATCAAGATATCATAATCATTAGAAGATAGCTCTAATACATGGAATGAATGTGTAAGTATTAATCCATTGTATTTAATGGAGACAGGTCCCGTAAGACCGATGTGTGAAGACGAATTATTTTTAGTGACAAAATGCAAATTAACATGTGGATTTTTATTAAACTTTATATTATTATTAGAACAAAATTTCAGGCTAATCACAGATACATCAGCACCAGTGTCTAGCAAGGCTTTCATTCTAATGTCATTAACAATTAATGGTAATATAAAGGGATTATTATTATTAGTATGATGTGTAGTTATCATATTAATATTAATGTTAATTTCATTTTTGTCTTTATTGCCTTCAACATCCATAGCATCTTCAAGTGTCTCTTCTATATCATCAGCAGCTTGTACTTCTAATTCATCCCAATCAAGATTCAAATCAATGTCAGCATGATGTTTAGGGAGAAGAAGAGTAGGAATAGCCGTGACCTTAGGTGTGGACACATTTTTATTTGTAAAAGAGGTGGAAGCGTTAATAGCTTGTACTCTGTATGTTTGGTTTTTGAATTGCTTTCCCTTGCAATGTGATTTATGTTCAGGTGTGTATACCTCAGGACAATTCCAACATTGTTTACCAGCAACAACATTATTCGTAGCAACAGAAGTAGATACTGGAGCGTGTTTAGGAATAAGTTTACTAGCAACAATTTTATTTTTTAATACTTTGCATTCCTCAGTAGTATGGCTTGATCTTTTACCATGTTCAGAACAGTATTTATCCCTTACAGGAAAACGATCACTACTGGTTCTTCTTTTGCTTCTTTTTGAATCAGAAGATTCTCCTTCATGGTCAAAAGCACGTTTCTGGGCATGTATATTGCGGGCAATATTTAAAACCACAGAAGAAGAAGAAGGAACACCGTCAATATTATCATCACGTCCTTGCATGGCAATTAAAACACCATGTTGTAAAGAACGAGGAAGGGCACGAAGACAGAGGACAGCCATGATTTCATCATCAGACCATTTAGCATTATGGTATGCAGCTTGAAATCTAAGACCAAACTCATTAACAGATTCACCATCATGCATCTTCATGTTTACTACATTTAAAGCATTTTTTATTCTTTTATCCTTGGCGTCAAAAGTATCTATGATCAGCTTGGAAGCTGTGGACCAAGATAAAGATTTACCTTTTAAGTGATCTTTGAACCAAATGGAGGAATCACCCACCATGGCACAATGTACCCATTGTTCCCAATCAACTTCAAGGTTTACACCATTGGATATAAGAATTCTTTCAAACTTTTCTAAGAAAAGTTCAGCAGATTTAAACACCTCAGCATTGGTATCGTTTTTAACCTGACCATCCAAATAAAATAAAGGAACATCTTTGTAGGTCATCCTTATATTAGTATTACTAGAGATGGTGTTGTTCAAAACCTTCTGGGATGTCTGCAAAGTTTCAATATGTCTAGTCAACAAAGCTACTTCTTGACTCACATTGTAGTAATCTTTGTGATCAATATCCATATCAGCTAATATATTTAATTTGGATGTTAATTTATCCTTTAACCTTTGGATTTTTTCATTTAAAGTAGGTACTTTAGCATGTTTGGAAGCAGAGGTACCAGTCATAGGAAAAGTATCCATAGGAGCAGGAGAAGAAGACTTGGAAGAATTGGCAGTGATAGGAGAAGCGGTGGCTTCAGCAACAATTTTAGTATTATTGTTTTGATGTTCAAAAGACATTATTGGTAAGTATAAAAATAAAATATAGATTATTTAGAATAAAATATAGTTATATAGAATAGTATAGTTTAGTTAGTATTAGAATAAAGATTATTTTTAATAATGAATTCACAATAAAAAATGTTGAATTTATCAATTCAAAATTATACAAAAAATTAAAAACAAAGAAATATTGTGAAACTTTTGGTTAAACTTTATTCAAATGTAAAAGACAAGGGTTGTATTTATACCTTTTAGTGGATTGGTGACACTGGGCTTAGTTTATATGATATAATATGAAAATAGAATTATAAAGTTATCTAGTAAAGGTAACGTGAATTAGAATGGAGTTTAAAGTGTGTCTGTGGTAATGGATCTGCGGGATTAGAAGATTTAAAGTTATAGCAATGCATAAGCTAATAGGAATAGATCATTTTGTATCAGGTACACAGTAGTGATTTTATAATAAATATTAAATATTTCATGTGTATTATAAGTGTATTATAATTATGAAGTCATTTAATATTGTTATTATATGGTAAATACAACACTAGTTATTCACATTATAATATATATATTGGTTATTCTACACTTTTAAGGTTTACTTTATGATGAAATTCAAAATCCAATTTAAATAATAAATAAATAAAATTTATATAAACAATGTTATTTTTTTTTTCATAGTAAACAAATAATTATTTATTCATTTATATAGGATTGAGAAGTTATAAAGGCTTTCGTTGGAACCTTTCTTAAAAATCACCTTTTGAATTTACAATATAAAAAAAATTAAATTTATATGCCGCTAAATTTAAACTACGAATTTTATTTTTAAAAATTTTGAATCTTTTCCTATTTTTTCCCTCTGGTCATTATCTCCCTCTCTTTTTTTTTATATAAATAAATAAACAACCCTAAAAAATAATGACCACACCTTCATTATATTTACCGCTGGTATCATGGCATAAATATTCTAATCCTAATACAACCACTTTATTATACCATTATCCTCATGTCTATGCTGGACAAAAAGATGGTCATATCTGGGTATATTCTCTTGAAGGTATGAATCTAAAGGTAAAAAATTATATAAGTACAAATAATAAATATAGAATGAAAGAATGAAGGTAAAAAAAGAAATGAATATCAAATACATATGCCTTTTTTTTTCCCATAGCATAAATATCTTTTAACAGGTCATACAGCCGCCGTTACCGCCTTATGTATATTACAAACTACTACTTCCGATTCTTTTACACAATCCAATACAGAAGATATTTTATTTAGTGCTGACGAAAATGGGTAAAAATAGGTTATATATAAAAGAATTATATTTGAAGAAAAAGAATATGAACGATAATCAATATCATTTATTATAAAAGTGAAATTGCACGTTGGAATACATTAGATGGACAGTGCCAAGTAGTAAATAGTAAAGGATATTTCGGTATACCATATCAACTAAAAGTATTTGATCATGTAAGTATCTATAAAATAAAATAAAAAAGATATTAATATATATACTTGAATGTGAAAAAAAATTCATTGAAAATACATATATTTATATAGCTTTCCAAGAATTATCTTTTTTGCTGTGGTGAATCCAACGAAATATGTATATTAAATGCAACAACTTTAGAAGTAGTGAGAGTTTGGGGTGGTCTCTCTAATTGGGTAACATTTACAAGTTATTTTGATCAAGGTAAGCTGATAAATAATAGTAATAATGAGATATAAAAATTATTTATAAAGATGAAAATAACTATAACAATAATAATCATATATATATTATATATTTCATTACCACTAGTGGAAAAAAATATTCGATTATTAACAGCAACGATCGATGGACAACTAAATGTATGGGATTTAGAATTAACAAACTTGGTAGTATTTAAAGAAAAACAACTAATCAACAATGCGCCTTCCCTAATTAGTGACAATTTGACCAATCGTGTCTTGGATGTTTTGTATCAATCAACACTAGATTTATTTATGATGATCACTCAGAAAAGTGTTACTGTCTTTCAATTACATCATATGGAATATCGATTTCAGTTTGATCTACCCACTCTAATAAATAACGATGAATGGATAGGTGGGGAATTTATGAAGGATCATCGTATAATTTTGTGGACAAAGGTAGAATAAAATAACAAAACAGATTAGATGCAAAAAATAAAAATAAAAAAAAGTATATGTTATTGATCTATCATTAACGGTACTATCATTGCAATTGACGTTATACTATATATATTTATAGAATGGAAATGTACACGATTATTTGTTGAAACCTCATAAAGAAAGCGATCAACTTCATTACAGGTAATTTATTTTGCAATTAGGAATACAGAGTATATACATGTATACATCATTTAGATTACTAAATTTTAAGTACGGCTGTTATTATTACTACTACTACACAGTGCTGAATTATCCACAACATATACATTTAATAACTCTGGTACGCATGATAAAGTTGAAAAAAATATCACTATTATTATTTTTATTTTTTTATTTTTTAAAAAAACAATGTTGATGAAAGTCATACGACTAACCTTAATTTTTATCTCTTTATACTTCTATTATTTTATGAATTAGAGTTGTCAATGGATAATATCAAAACTACGCTATGTTTACAAGATGATGGTCAACCTTATATTCTTACATTTTGTAATCGCTCTAATGATGAATCTTCTTATACAATTAACAAATTAGATCAAAATGAAGATATCCCAGATACATATATATCAAGAAATAAAGGTAAAAAAAAAAAAAAAAAAAAAAAGTTGGTCAATGTGATGGTCAATATAGATATGTATTTACAGATGGAAAAAGTAAACCTATCCATTTATATATTTTATCTTGATAACTTTTATAGAAATATTATTAAAAGAGTCATGGCCAGTTCATTGTCAAGAAAATAATGGGTTGTATGGATCAATCACTATTACAATTCCAGTTAGTAGTAATCATTTAGCAATAGGTTATGGTAATGATTATTAAAAAAAATATAATAAAATATATTCCATATATACACTTATTTTAAATGATATCTACTTACTAATAATTCTGTGTGTTATTATTTAATTTTTTCTTTTCTTTAACTAGAGAGTGGGTCTATTTGCGTTGTACCACTATCTATATCTATATTATATTTAAATAAGATATCACCACAATTAATTCATCATCGTCAAGATACTAGAATTTTTGAAAATGCTCACCATGGAAAAGTAACTTGTTTAATGGTACCTGAACATGATCATGATCATCATTTATTATCTGGTGGAAAAGATGGATGTGTTAAAATTTGGAATTTAATGTAAAAAATAATTCAAATCAATATATAATAGTTTTTTATGTATCATTTGCTGCTACTAATTTTACATAAACATATTACCTCTTTATTATATTTGCATTATCTTAATTAGTAACGGCAAATTTGTAGCAGCTTTTAATGTTCATGCTTCACCTGTAGAATCCTTCGTTGAGCCAACTGAACAAAATGATTTAAAAATCCGAGGATGTGTTGTATCCATAGCCTATGACCATTCGTTAGCCTTAATCTCTGTTGAATCAATGACTTGGTAATTGTTAAATACTATAATGTTTAAATAAATAGCGGTGAAGATGATATTGATGATTAGCATTTACTTATTGACGCTTTTAATCACTTTTTGTTTTTAATATTCTTTTTTAAAAAAACTGATAATAGTTTATATATTATTCCAGGATATGCCTACCCATTAACTTCAATTCAATGGCGTGTATCGGAAGATTACGTACTGTTTGGATATAGTGATGATACTGTATTCGTATGGCAGGTAATAATTTTGATACTCGAATATATATACTTTATTAAAAGCTAATATAAAAAGTGAATAATGAAATTCAATTGAATAATAATTGCATTATCCTATTATTACTATTTTTAACCAATTGATTTATTAGTTACAAGGTGGACATTTAGACCGTGTGTTAAATGGAAAAATATCTAAACAAGTCATGAGTGATGAACGATGGCCAATAAACCGTATTCAATCTGCATCAAGGAAAACAATATCAAATACAAGTCATACAGTGCATACAAAATCTATTTTATTTAAATCTGAAGGTAATTCTATATATAAAGACCGCTAACGCTAAAAAAGAAGTATTCTTATTTTATTTTTTTTAAATATATATATAGATTTATATACAAATAAATTGTTTGCCCAAGTATATCATTTAAACATTCGAAAATTGGTTCATGAACTGCAAGATCATCCCAATGTAATTGAACAAGGTGGTAGATATACAGATTGTGTTCGACCTTTAATGCCATCTGTTTCCACAAGTTCATATGATGTAAATGTATCATATTCATCACCATCACCATCTCAAACAAGTAATAATAATATGAACCATCACCAGCCTTCAAGATCAAGCAGTACGGTTGGATCCGACCCATTGGATAGTAAGCAAGAAGATGATATGGATGAACATCATCATCATCACCATAATCATCATCAATCGAATAATAATAATAAATATAGTAAAGACAATGTAAAAAACCAACCCAAACAACAAAATCATGACCATCGTTTAAAAAAGAAGGAATTAGTATCAACAATTATGTCTATATTAATATCTGCAGGAATAGAACCCGCATTTGAACAACAATGTCAAGAAAATTGGATAATTACACATCAACATGAAAAGAATCAAATGGCTTCATTTATTAGTTATGGCATTCGTGGTGTTAATGGGTATTTAACTTTGGTAGCACCTACAACGGATGAGCCTTCCACATGGTCTTTATCACCTACCTTAACAGCAACAAGGCTAATTGCGATTGCCTTATTATTATCATCCAATGATCCTACTACTATGACAACAATGAATGGAACTTCTAATAATGATATGGCTCTATTCTCAAATTACGTAGATGCTTTAGCTAAAATTATCCCACATTATTGCTCTCCTTCCTTATCTTTACTTAGTAAATATTGGCAAGATGCAAAGGCAAGATTTATTTTTTCTGTTACTTTAAAACAATTAGATAAAGATCGTATAGAATCTTTGGTAGACTACTGGAAAAATTATTGTAAGTTGTATTCTTATATTTTTAATTAATTTACAAAGGAAAGTAAAATTATAAAGTAGGGTAAATAATATTAAATATCATTTCCCTTTTCTTTATTATTATTATTGTTTTTATTTTTATTTTTATTTTTTTTTTAAAAAAAAAAGTACCTATATCTAGCACTTTAAATGAAGCAGATACACAAATGATGACAAGAGCAACAAACATACTTGGTATTATTGGGTGTGAACAGCCCGAATTATTGGACGACGCAACAAGAAAATCTACAGCACTTAGTTTAACATTATTATTATCTGACGCCAATATGGATGGCCATCCTTCTCCTCATCATGAATCCTCGACAACAGCACCATCGACAAACAACACCATGACAGATATATTAACCTTAACAAGAATTTTGTCATCGATGGAATTATTAAGTCAAGGATTTAAAATCTGGGAATCGTATATTAATGCATCTAATGTGTTAAGAACATTATTTAGTTATGCTACAAATTTATCTCTTCAACATCAATTTATTAAACAAGGTGCTAAAAATTCTATCTTTACTATCGCTCAATCTGGACATATGCCTCTTGTTATCGGAACTTTGACTTTTGATACGTCTAACGATAAAAATATTGAAAATCGATTATCTTGTTTAAGAATCATATCCTTTTTCATAAGAATGGTAATAAAAAAATGAATATATGTATAAAATAAAAAAAGGAAAAAAAGGCAAAGAATAGCATGGAATGGTAAAGGGGAAAAATCAGTAAAGAAAATAACTATAACCATTACCATCCTATTATTATTTATTTATATACTATAGAGCCCAATATTATTATCCGATCATGTTTATCGTGTCATTGAAGCCGTGGTAAAAACTTTAGATCCAAATATACCTCATATGAGAGAATCTGTGCTTCAATCTGCTACCTCTATACTTCACGATTTGGTTAAAATGTTAGTATTATATATATAAAGAGGAAAAAGGAAATATAAATAAATTGAAATTGTACCCAAATTTATTCATTTTTTTTTTTAAAAAAAAAATATATAGCTACCCATCAGTTGATTTTAATAGCACAACACAAAAATTAGTAGTTGGAACTTTAGAAGGTGCTACAATTGTATATGATTTACAAACTGCTACTCGATCTGTCGTTTTTGAGGTAAAAATAACAACTGCATAAATATTTAGATTTTATTATTTTATAAAATGAGCTAACTGATTATTCCATTCCTTGCATCTTTTTTTTTTTCTTTAATGATATCAACTTTAGGGACATACTGGATCAGTTTCTGTAGTTAAATTTTCACCAGATGCTAAATTGATCGCAACAGGATCTTTAGTTGATAAAACAGTTCGTGTTTGGTATTCAAATCTTAGTTTATTGGGTATATTTACAAGTAGTTTTTCAAGTCAAAAACAAAATATGGGAACTCAACAAAAACCTTATAAAATATTTTCTTTTGCTTTATTAGATGAAGAAGGTAATAAGTAGAATAAAATAAATAATAATAATAGTAAGAATAATACTAACAACTCATTTACTATTATAATTGTTATCATTATTTATAAATAGGTATAGAGGATCCACCTCAACATATACAATTTGAATGGTCTTCTAATCGGTGCGTTAAATTACATGTTAAAGATATTGTGATGAGTTTTAATGTTTAATCATTATATATGTATTTTATGTATATATAATCTATAATTATTATTACATACATGTATGTATGTATGTACAAAGATATATAATGGAAACCTCTATGCTTTAAAATTTCAACTTTTTTTTATTACATATAATCTAAAAATAAATCCAATAAAACTATAGTTGGTATAAATATTTGAACATGTACACAATTTACTATGGCTGATTTTAATAATAGTATTATGTTTTAGAAAAACATAATAAAATAAAATAAAATAAAATAATAAAGTTAATGTCATTATTTATTAGTCTCTGCCTCTTTAATAAACGCTTCAACACGTCGAGATATGAACTTTATTACTTTGTACAAAAAAATACTCCAGGTCACTTTATGCTTTGTGTACTTATTACTTTTTTTATTTTTAAGACTTAGCACCAGTTTTGTATTTGATCTGGATAGCGTCTTTCAATTTTTTTTTTCTATAAATTTTCAATTGGAATTAAACCCAGCAATTATGGAGATTAATGCATCCATTGTATTCCTTTTTCTTCCAGACAATTAGTCGTCTTTATATCTTTATTGAAAATTGTTACCATCTTCCATTAATATAAATTTAGTACTTTTTTCTTCTACTTAATTTGTTAAAGCAACTTTATAAATCAGTTTCAGCAAAATCAATAACTTTGTATGATGTTGATTTTTTTCACTATCCTTGATAAACATTTCTAACGCTACTTTTTCACTATGTTGAATTTTATCTTACGTATCATCTTGTCAAATTCTATTCTCCATATTATTTGGGTGACTCTCCTGCTTTATGCTGTTCCTAATAAACGCTTTGAATTGCAATTTTTGCCCTTCTTTCGCCATACCTTCACTTGTTTGATATTTTTTCTCAACTCAATTGAAACTCTGTTTACAGAACTTTCACCTATTATTCAATTAACCAACATTTATGTTGTTTTGTTAACAATAATCAGTTCATTATGAATTTCTGTAAAGTTTCATTTTAGATATCATGGTAATATACAGCACTCCTTTATACAAAATATGCCTAATAATGTTAGGACGACAATTAGAATCAAACTTTGTTTTAATTTTTAGCAAAATCAGGTGCATACATGCTATTTTTTACTATGTATGCAAATTTTTCGTACATACCAATATATCATTGAAAAGAATCTTTCCCGATGGACCTTCCTTTCGTTCAAATATATTTCAATCTTTAAAATTACTTTTAAAAAAAGTCGGAATGTCAAAACACAAGGATTTCCATTAAAAGTACTTAAATCACTATTCATATGTATTATAAAGTATAAAAACAATTACAAATAAATCAATGTGTTCATACAAATATTTGCTTTATTTTTTATTTTATTACGTATATATGTGCGATTATTGTTACTAATACTTTAAAAAAGTTATATATGTTATTAGTTATCGCCAATTGAAAAAAAAAAAAAAAAAAAAAAAAAGAGAACGAGAACGAGAAAAAAAATTTAACAAATAATTAGACAGATTATATATTTGAGTAACGTAAAAGAAACTTTCATTGCCAGTTTATATTATTTTTTATTTCCATTTTTTAAAAATTGTCATTTTGGGATATACGGAGAGAAATAAGAACATTAATGGATCATATGAAGAATAAAAGAATAATTTATATTGGGTATGTCTATGTTTAGCACATAGTTATAACCAATTTTTTTACCATATTTTTGAAGCGAATCTACATATTTTTATTAACCTATATTGCAAAAGAAATTAAAATTATGATAAAGATAGTTACTAAAGATAAATATTCAGGTTTACTTTTTTAATTTTATTGTCATATCTTAGGCTAAATCTCGCTCAAATTTGGTCAGTTGGGAGGGAAGTTAGTTGATGAAGGCGTCTTTTTCCACCAAAAGAAAATTGTAATAATTTCCAAATAAAGTAATAGTGAAAATGTACTGTATTGTGGTACATAATATATATTTGTTTTTTATTCTCTACTTCTTTTACTGTTTTTTATCTTAACTTTTTGAAGACCTGCATAATTAGAGTAAATCAAAAAATAAACGTCTAATAAATAATAAAATAAACTAATTATGTACGAAAATTTTTGTCAAAAATAAAAATAAAAATTATTAAAACGTTTTACTTACAAAATAAAAGAAATTTATATAAACGATTAACATGCATTTTATTGAGATTTAAAACTAAGTTGCACCATATGTGTTTTAAAAGTTTACATCTAAATCAAGAACTTATATATATATATATATTAAGTCACCGCAGTTTCTGTGTTTTAAAGTGAAAAAGTTGATCTGAGAATGAAATAATTTTTATTCACTATTTTATCAATTTGCCCATAGCGATTTATTATAACTCTCATTATTTTTTTGGTTCATAACTTTAATGATATTTTGTGTATCTTAAAAAAATGTATAAATTCAATTTTAATTCCAATTCAATAAAGACCAGGCTTTTTCTTGTTTTAAAAACTTTTGTCATAACTTTTATTTTATTTTGATAATATCGCTAAACTACATATTCCTATTTATTGGAACTCTAACCCTCTTATCTGACTTTAATTTTATTATTTTTTTGCTATAAATCATTGGTGCCTTCTGCCAGAAATCTCTTAGTTGTAGAAATTATAATCATTTATATAGAACTTCTAGGTGTTTTTGTTTATTTTAACAGCTATTTTTATATACTTACTTATACTTTTATTTATTTTACTTACATACCAAAGTGAAAGACCAACAAGCGCTTGCATACATTGATAAATATAGAAAGATGGCTAATTTTGGAATGAGTGGTATACCTATAGTTCCTTTTGAAAAGGGTGACGATCCTACATTGTGGATCAATATGTATGAACAATATGCTATGACAGTGGGATTTAGTGAAGATGCTAAGGTGAATCTGTTGCCTTCTTACCTAAGTTCTAATGTCAGGTCATGGTATTTCAATTCAGGTGGATTTAGTGATTGGGATGAATTAAAGGAACAAATGATTGCTCGCTTTGGTGATGATAGAGATTCTACCGAACTTTATTCTATGTTAACAAGTATCCAAAGAAAAAGAGACGAAAGTATCGAAGAATATGGTGATCGTTTCCGTAATATTAGAGGCCGTTATAAAAGAGCAGTGCAAAGTGAAGACATGACGGTTTCCATAACGGAAAAAGACTGGACCAAGATGTTTGTCAGAGGAATCACACCTACAACAATAAAAAGAAGGGTCAAGACAAGTAGACCAGTAACAATACAGGAAGCCATTAACGAAGTTAAAGATTTTGAGTCAGATTTTGGTTTTTCTGAACAATCAGATGATGAGGAAGAACGTTTTGATGGTGTATCTAGAATGTCAAGCAATAATAAAGTCAAGGGTACTGTTACATCAGTTAATAATGTCAATGATGTGGTATCGGGTTTAGTAGGACAAGTTAATCAATTAACTTTGTTGGTACAAGAAATGTCAAAAGCCATAAATAGTAATCAAGGTCGTCAAGTTGTCAAAAGTTGTTATAATTGCAATGAGTCCGGTCATCAAGCTAATCAGTGTCCTAAACCTTGTAAACATTGTGGAAATGGTTCACATCGCTTTTGGGAATGTAGTTTACACAAAAGTAGGTCCAATAAAGAAGATAAGAATAACAATGTCACGCAAACGTTTTATGCTGAAGAACATTTTGTTGTTAAATCAAAACGTGCTCGTACTACAAGGAATAATAATGATAGTAAATTAATCAAGAGGGTTGAATTAACAGTCAACAAGAAGGATCAACCCAAAGCCTTACAGGAAGACACAAGTATGACAGAGGATGATGTTCCTATCAAGAAAGCAAAAAAAGGAAATAGTCCTGATGTTAATGTTAATACTGATATTGTTGGTGATACAGTTACACTTAATGGTGATGAGGGTTCTAACCGGGTGGCAAAAGAATATATAGTTAAAAGCCAATTGGACGTCAGGCCTCCTAAAATGACAGATAGTAAAGATCCAGGTGTAATTCCAAAACCAATTAATAATAACGAGATGGATGAAAAGTCAATTACTGAAAATATTTTAAAAACAGATGTATACCTATGTCACTTCAAGAATTAGCTATATTATCACCTACGTTTAGAAGACTTGCTAAGAATCAACTCACCAAAAATCATAAGAAGAAACGTGATAAATCCAAAACTGACCAGTCTTTATGGGCTAATATGGAACCAGTTGATTATAATAAACAAGGCAAAAACTGTCCTAGAGTTAAAGTGAAAGTCAATGATAGTGTGTCGGTAAATGCAATATTGGATGGTGGTGCTACAGGTAGTTTGGCAAGTTTATCTTTAATTAAAAATCTAGGTATTGATAATATGGAACCTTCTGATACTTACATTGGTTTAGCTGATGGTAGTAAAACTAAGGTGCTAGGCCGAGTTAATTTAATAATTAATCTCATGGATGAAGAAGTGTTGGTCAAAGTGTCTGTGGTTGATCAAGATATGTATCATTTATTGTTGGGTAGAAATGTTCTACATACTTTTGGTATAAAAACAGATTGGAATAATTTCAGGTGGTATTTTAAGTAGAATGATGAAATCATTGCTATGAATGTTAAATATGATGGTCAGGATAAAATTTCTGAAATTATGGATGAAGAAGAATCTTATAATTATGATTCTGATTATAGTAGTGCAAGTTCAAATGATGGTTATGAAGAATATTACTTAGTTGGCATGGATTCTGTGGAACATGGTGCTTCGGACGTGAAACATGGTGATTCTTTGGATTACAAGAAAAATATTAATGCCAAAATTAATACTAGTGTTGATTATGATGGTGATCCAGGAGTAAGAGATGATATATTGAAGGCTATAGTTAAAAGTGTAGATGATTCCAACTTGGAAGAAGAACAAGCAGAAAGGTTATTGAATGTTTTGTTGAAGAATAAATCAGTTTTTGGTGTTGATTATAAGGATCTTTCTGTTACTGATTTAGTAAAGTTGCATATTAATACTGGTGATAATAAACCTATCATGTCCAGACCAAATCATTATATGTCTTTCGCTGATAGAGAATTGCTGCAACAAGAACTTAACGCTATGGTTAATAAAGGTATTATTATTCCTACTTTACATGGTAATTCTAATGAGGGTGGATGGTCTTTTCCAGTGATGTATGTTAAAAAGAAGGATGGATCCAAAAGATTGGTTGTCCAATTCCAAAAACTAAATGATGTTACTATTAGAGATCCATGGCCACTTCCAAGAATTACAGATATTTTAGAAGAATTTGCTGGTGCTTCTACTTTTTCCACTCTTGATTTATTAAAAGGTTTCAATCAAATTGCTGTTGATGATGATTCTATTAATAAATTAACTATGACTACTCCATGAGGTAATTTTTCTTATAAAGTGATGCCGTTTGGAATAGTTAATGGTCCTTCAACTTTTGCTAGATGTATCTACTTGGCTTTAGAACCTTTCTTGGGTAAATATGCAACGTCCTATATTGACGATATCACCGTTTATTCACATTCCTTTGATGAACAACTAAGTCACTTAGATAATGTTTTGTCTAGACTAATAAAGGTGGGTCTTAAAGTTAAACCGAGCAAATGTTTATGGTGTCAAGGAGAAATTAAATTATTGGGATTTAGAGTTAGTAAGGACGGTATCAAGACTGATGAAGAAAAGATTAAAGTGATAAAAGACTTTCCCGTTCCAAATAATAAGACGGCAGTGCGAGCTTTTATTAATCTTTGTGGTTATTATCGTCGACATGTTCACCATTTTGCTTCCATTTGCGCTCCATTAAATACTTTGACGTCTACTAAAGTAAAATTTGAATGGAATGAAAATCATCAAAATGCTTTTGAAAAGATGAAGATTGCTTTAGGTGAAGCCGTGTGTTTAAATTTACCAAGGTCGGATGGATACTTTAGATTGTATACTGATGCTTCTGATGTTGGATTAGGTGCTGTTCTAACTATTTCTGATGATACTGATGGTTTAAATGAAGGTCCAGTTTGTTTTTTGTCAAGAAAACTTTCAGGAGCTGAATTTAATTATACTACTATGGAGAAAGAACTTCTTGCGGTGGTCTATGCATTGAATAAATTAAGAAGATATTTGCTTGATAAACATTTTATAATTTTTACTGACAATTCATCTCTTAGATACTTGTTAAATAAATCGGATGCTGGACACAGATTACAAAGATGGTTAATTGTTTTACAAGAATTTTCTTTTAAGGCTGTTCATGTAGCTGGTAAACAAAATGTAGTTGCCGATGTGTTATCCAGGTACCCTATTAACCAGGAAGAAACAAACGACGTTGATGTTTTAGAGGGTTGGTTAGTTGAAGAAGAATATATAAATTATGAAGATGACCTCAAGAAAATATGGTGGTACTTACAAGGTTTGGATTGGTCTAACAATGACGATAAAACTACAAAACGAGCTATTAATTATCTAGTTGGTGAAGATAAACATCTTTATCGCAAGATTAATGATAGACTCGTAAAAGTACCTTTTGTAGAAGAAAGAAGACGGATATTAGAACAAGTTCACGATGGCCATGGTCACTTTGGTCAACAAGCAACTTGGATTAGGTTGTTTCATTCTTATTGGTGGCCTAATTCCTATAAAGAATGTAAAAATTACGTTAAAACCTGTCATTTATGTCAAGTTCACCAAAATTTACAAAATGAAGGTAAAAACGTTAAATTAAAGGTACCTGTTCAATATCTGTTTCAGAGGTGGGCATTAGATTTCGTTGGACCATTGACAATCTCAAATAAGGGTAACTCTTATTTGCTAGTAGCTGTGGAATATTTCTCTGGTTGGCCGTTGGCAAAAGTTTATTCTTCAATGAGATCTGAGGACGTTGTTGCTTTCCTCTACGAAGATATATTTTGTACCTATGGACCTCCGACTGAAATACTTACGGATAACGGTACCCCTTTTGTTGCTGAAGCGGTTGCTGAGTTTGTAAGTTTTGTTAATAGCAACCATAAACTAGCTACTCCATATCATCCAGTTACAAATGGAAAAGTTGAGCATCTTAATGGCGTATTGGTTAAAAGTGTAAAGAAACTTTGTGAAAACAATCCGTCAGAATGGGATGTTCATCTACCCGCTGTCCTATATTCTTACAGAACGAAAAGTATGGCGTCAGTAGGGATTAGTCCATTTGAAGCTCTTTATGGTGTGCCCCCATTGTCCTACGATCAAGATCCTTTACGTTTACTAGGTGAACAACTTGGTGTCGAAAGAATCTACATAAGGATGGGTAAACATTTGGAAGGTGTTGAAGACTGCATTAAGAAGGGTTCCGCCAAGATAGCAGTAGAAAAATACGGTTCCATTCATGTTGGTCAACTGGTGTTGACGAAAAGAGACGTTAGGGTCAACAAGCTGGTACCTAATTACTTCAATAAGGTTTATCGGGTAGTTGTCCTGTATAGTAGTCGTAATTGTAGGCTACAAGAAGTTGATACTGGTAGATATCTAAAAAGGAATATTAATGTTGATAAACTTATTCCTTATAACCAACGTGAAGATGTTTTATTATAAGAAGTTTCGTATGAATTAGAGTTGAAGATATACGAAAAAAAAAAAAAAGAAGAGAATTCTATTTTATTTTCCGCATGGGTAGGGTTGGTATAGTGATCTGAGAATGAAATAATTCTTATTCACTATTTTATCAATTTGCCCATAGCGATTTATTATAACTCTCATTATTTTTTTGGTTCATAACTTTAATGATATTTTGTGTATCTTAAAAAAATGTATAAATTCAATTTTAATTCCAATTCAATAAAGACCAGGCTTTTTCTTGTTTTAAAAACTTTTGTCATAACTTTTATTTTATTTTGATAACATCGCTAAACTACATATTCCTATTTATTGGAACTCTAACCCTCTTATCTGACTTTAATTTTATTATTTTTTTGCTATAAATCAAAGTAAAGTTAACATGTATTCTGATCTTTAACTTAAAAATTTATTTGATTTTAAGTATATCTTGAAATATATAAATAAAGGTGTGTAAAGGTTTTCATTCTCTCTTTTTCTCTCCTTCTCTCTTTTTCTCTCCTTCTCTCTTTTTCTCTCCTTCTCTCTTTTTTACTTTTATTTTATTTTTATTTTTTTATTTTTCTATTCTTTTTTTCTATTTTTTTTATAATTTTAACAGTAATAGCCAAATGGCCGGATTTACAGTTTTATCACAAGAGCATGCGGATGGAACCAAAACAAAATATCGTATTCCTAGATGGCAGATATATGGTCCAATTATCTTTTTTATTATTGTTGCCACGACAATTAGTTTAGTAATGGGTTTAGTAGTGATTCCGGATTCGAATAGAAAAGCTGAGGAGGGCAGAAAAAGTATTCAAGAAAGTCAAATAGCCAATGAAAAAAAATTCAATGATACCGTTAATGAAATTCAAAAAAAAATCGAGAAGGATAGAAACAGAAACAATTGTTTTTCTAATTGCACTATTGTTAGTTGCTTGGTGCAATGTGACATATCTGACAATGCTTGTAGAGATAAATGTCGTGAAGCTAGACAAACATGTGAACAAAACTGTAGTCAATTATACCCCGAATCAAGTTTTTTTTAGCTACATACATTATTTGTTTTCACTTATATTTTGTTTAATTAATAATAATAAAAAGTATATATTTCTTATTTATTTTTATGGTGTAAACCAAAGAAAACCAAAAATTGGTGGTTTTCATTTTAAATCTCGTTAAATTTAAACACAGGTAGTCAAAAAAAAAAAAGAATAGCCTTTAATTTTTGATGTCTAGCTTCTTTTGTTTTAGTTATTTTAAGTTTAACTACTGATTTTTAAGTAATGATCTGTCTGATTCTCTTTTTACATTTGTAAACTGTATAATTAAACTAGTGTATTTCAATCAATTTAATTTTATAATTTTTTCGAGTTCATCTTAAACACCACCATCATCGACGTAAGCTTTCATATAGTTAATTTACTTATTAAAGTATTTTCTAATATGGCCAAAATCTTATACTCCATCCAAGATAATTTCGCTATTTTTTTCTATTCCAGCAGGGAGTACAACTTTTTTACTTTTTTTTTTTTTTTTTTTTTTTTTTTTTTTTTTTTTTTTTTTTTTACCGTGATTCCAGTGTAATTTTATCCAACTCGTCATAATTCACCATAACCTTTAGGGAACAGTCGTTGCATGGTTTTTATATTGGATTATATCATAGCTTAATTAATCTGAACTTCATTGGAACCTGCAGTAATTGATTAACTATCATTAAAAGTAGCTACGCCATTATTGAAGAAAAGTTTTAGATTCTCTTCTATAATAACACAATTTTGTATATTGAATTTGTTAATATCAAGAATAGCTTCAAAGTGATTGAGTTACTTTCGGTATGTTCAAAAAAAAGTTATTTAGATATAAATAATTATCAGTAATGTAAAAAAAAACCTTGAATGTAAATATAAAATATTAAGAGAGGGGAAAAAATGTTAGCTTACTTTATTTAAAAAAATGCAATTATCTGATTACGTTTATTTTTCATCTTTCAGCTTTTTTATCATGGCTATGTATAAATATATATTGATTTTAATGTTGAATGTTAACACTTAATTTAGTAAACATTCGTGACTTTTATGAACATTAACTCACATATAGAATATGAAAATGTTAATGATTAATTTTAATTTCAAATTAATTGGTTAATTGATTATATAGTTAAAAAAATATTTAGTTTAAATATGCTTTTTTTATATAGATCGATCAATATTTGATACAATAACATAATCTAAAAAATCGCTATTTTTTATGGTCATTAAATTAAAACAAATGCAATTTGTATTGGCTTTATTACATATTAAACTTCCTTCTTTTCCTTCTATCTTATTCTATTTTATTTTATTTTATTTTATTTTATCTGAGTATCCAAGCTTTTTATTTTATTTTATTTTATCTGAGTATCCAAGCTTTTTATTTTTTTTTAATTTTATACAATTTACAAAGCTCATTGTAGTAGATCATAGGTCAATAATTTAATAATACAATACTACATATTTAGCAAAGTAACATTCGTTTATTTATTAATCATAAACTGAACCAATATCACTAATCTACTAATTTATAAATATAACTCTTATTTTAAATATTAGAATAAAATGATAATCAAAACTTTCACAATATTTTTTGCCTTTGTTTTATTTTTATATAGCTTATTTTTTTAAAAAACAAAAATGTGTTATAATTATCTGACATTGGCGATGATCTTTTACGTGCAATAAAGAAGCGTATATATGATAATTTAATCATTAAAAATGGGACAAAATAAAAATCATAATCTATTGTATATATATTATGTATTCAGATGACAAACAATAATATATATTTATGTGCATAAAAAAAAATTATGCAGTAAAGGAAGTATATTATCCATAAAACCGTTATTTATTCAATCATAAACAAAATAAAAAGAAACTTTGATCTAATTGGCCAGCCTTTTTCAATGCGGAGATATAAAATCGAGACATAAAAAAACAAAATTAAAATTATAAATTTTTTTAAGCTTTTCAATTAAATCTTCCTTTTTCATTCGCTTTAAAAATATCTTTATTTTATTATATACCTTATTTCTCTTTATTTTTTTAAAAAATAAAAATAAATCATAATGCAAAATGAAGATTACAATATGAAACCTGTACATGACGTCTTGAAAGACTACGAGTTATTAAATGTCGATGAAAAAAAAGAAAATCATTTACCATTTTTCTTAGCAGAACATTTTGTAAAAAATGACAATATTATTAATTACTACTACACGTCTTTGTTATTATGCAGTATATATATACACGATAATAATAACCAAATGCATATATTAATATAAGTTTTATATTATTACTATTTATTTTATATAGAAATTGAATCTATGTGCAATAAGTCGATTGGATCCAACAAAATATTTTATTGGTAAAAAAAAGGGAAAATAAGGAATATTATAAATAGCTTATTTCTTACTATATATTATTGCTATTTCTATATTTCTTTTTCATTTTTATATATTAATATAGCTATCAATAATAAAATCCGTGTTTACCATATAAATCATGATGGACAAATACTTTCTAAACGAAACCCAATAAAGGTTTTAAATCCTTCACAATCGGTAAAGTTCATTAATACAGCATATTTATATAATAAATGGCCTATTGACATATACCTCATGTATATTCATATATATTCATATATGTGAATGCGTATATATAACTTATATATTTCTAGGATCCGTATAGCATTAATGCTATTAAAATAGGACAATATAAAGATAATAATTCGAATATACATGAAATATTAGTAACAGCAGGAGATAATGGGGAAATCCATATATGGAATACACAACATTTAGAGTTAACACCATATCACTTTTCAAATGAACAGTCATCCACATGGGGAGTATGTATACATCAATCGGGATTATTAGCCATATCATCTAACAATAATAAAATCAAAGTGTATAATATATTAAAGTTACTTGACAGTTACCAACAACAGACCATAAATAACAAGAAACAACATAGTGATAATAAAAAAGAGCCATTAACCAACATATTAAAAGATCAACACGTTTTAACCCTAAGGGGCCATTTACATAATATTCCAAGTATAGATATTGATTCCAGTGGAAAATACTTGGCAAGTTGTTCTATTGATCAAACCTGTCGTTTATGGGATTTATCTATTGGGAAAGAAATTGGAAAAAAATTAATTACAAACCGATCCCAATTTGATGATGCACATGCTTGGGGTTGGGGTGTACGATTTATTCCGTCCAATCAATTTAAATGGGCTTCTTGTCATCATCCTTCTTTAACTAAACATATACTGCATCGAATTAAACAACATCGCCCAGTTTCTGTCATTGATATGCCATTATCTTATTCAGCAAGAATACCAGTCATACATATTAATCCAACTTTAAATGAAAATAATTTACTTAGATTAACTCAATTAGATACCGAAGTTGAAGTGTCAGAAGATGATGACGAAGATGAAGATTATGTAGTACCTTTTAATGAACAAGATAATGATGTCGAAGAGGAAGAAGAAGAAGAAGCGATAGATTATGAAGATGAATATATTGATAATGAATTGAATGATTATTATCTTGCTGAAGATTTTGAACAATTTGGTGACAACGAAAATAGCAGCGACGGTCATTGGAACAATGAAAATGATATATATCGCTGGAATAGTGATGGTGTCAATGGTGATAATAATGGTGGTCAAAGTGATGAAAATGAAAGCACTACTCATACTAGTCAGTTAAATGACTGGGATAATTATATTATTTCTGAAGAACTTACTGGCATAGATCAATTTGTTACAAATGACATTAATTCACGACATGGTGGTGAACATAATAATAATGATGAAAATAGACTTACTGATCGTTGGAATGAAGATATAAATCATGAAAGAAATAATATTGATATTTTAATGAATGCTGATCAACCAAATAATATGGAAACTTTTCAAAATAATAATAATAATATTCCAGCTAACCACGTTAATGGTGACAGAGAAGACATAGAACAAGATGAAGACAGTGACTATATCAATGATGAAGTAGCTGCTGTTACTGATGATGAGATGAACACTGATAGCGAAGGCGACTATGACAATGAAGATAATGGAGAAAATCTTATTCGACCTATTTATCGTGAATTATATAACGCTATTCGATTTCCAGAAAATGTGCCAGCCATTAACGAAATTAATGATGATGAAGAACGGAATCAAAGGGTTAATTTTATTGCTAATAATTTAATACGAATCATAGAAAGGGAACGATTTGAAAGAAGTCGTCAACTACATAATAATAATAATAATACTAACAACAATGATGGAGAAGATAGTGAAGACAATCAAGGTAATAATTCAGAAGGTTGGAATTCACCTCTTCGAAATGTGCACCCTATTAGCTCCAATAGTGATAATAATAATAATAATAATAATAATAATCTTAATATAATGGAATGGGCAGATGAAGGTAAATATATATATATATATTTAATATTTATATTAAAAATAATCTTCTTCTTTTTTTCATATATATATATATATATATATATGTACATATGTGAGTAGGTACCTTATCCTTAAGAAATGGTAATGGAGAAACCACTAGTATACCGGATTTTTTGGAAGATACAAAACAAGAAAAAGTTACTAATAGAGATTACTTGATGTTCACCACTAAAAAAGATGCTTATCTTTTAAATTCATTAACGTTTGATGTATTACAAAAGGAAAAAGAAGTAGTTAGTAGGGTTGATTTTAGATCAGATTATTATATTAATTTAATGGATCGATTATGTTTTTTGGAATGGGTACCTGAATTGGAACTATGTGTCATTGCATCACAAAAAGGAACCGTCTCTTTAATGCGTATCCTTCAGGTTCAATTACCAACGGGTCAACAAACTTGTTTATTTAATCATGAGCAATATTTACCTTTTAATACACAAGAATCTGTACTTTATGGTAAAGAATTAAAAAGAAAAGGGAAATAAAAAGAATAAAAAGAGAAGCATAAATCAAATTTTAAATATAAATATAATTTTGATAGGTTTAACAATACATAAATTACATACCGATCGATTTTCACCTTCTTCTATCTATCAATTAACATTATCTTATCACGATGGAACCATAAGAATGTATCATATCTCTAAAAAGCCAAGCTCAGATTATTTTGATGTATTTTCAGTATTGTAAATCAAAAATAACTATATCCAGTATTCAATAATAAACAGCATTAAAAAAAGTTTTATTATAAAAAAATTGTCCCACCAAACAATGGATTTTAATAATGATATAATGTAACCATATGTTAAAGAAAATTAATAGAAACAGAAAGGGAAAGGGAGGGGGAAGGGAAAGTATAAAAAGAAAAAAGGAAAACAGCGAGGAAAGCAAACAGACCATGGATTTTAATAATGATATAAATTCAATCCATTTATATGCATATAAAACACACGTATATTTAACTCTCAGCAGAGAATAAAATCATTCAAAGAGTCGCATGATTTTTTTTTTTCCTTCAAAAAAATAGTGCTCTATATAACATAAAAAATAAAAAGAGAATTTTAAAAAATACAAAAGAAAAATCTTTTTTTTTCCTTCCCTTCGTTGTTTATTGAACTACTTTACTTTGTTCAAATCCATATACCTTTTAGGTATCCTTGTTTTACTTGGCTTTGCTTTTATTTATTTATTTGATATTATTGTTGTTATTACAAAACTCTTTTTTCTACAGTAAATAAAAACAAATAAAAAAAGAGAGGATGAATAAACAACCTATTTTTTTTATTATATTATTATATATATTTACCTCTTGGTTTAAAAAAAAGAAAAGAAAAGAAAAAAAAAAAAAAAAGAATGACAGAGCTAAAGGTAAGAGTAAAAGTACATAACTTTAGAGTCGAGAAATAAATTGAATATGGATGTAGGTGTAGATGTCGATATTGATGGATGAGTGGTTGCCCTGATCAAAACAGCCCCTTTTTTAATTCTTTCCATAGCCTTTTCATGTTTCAAGATAACGTATATGTATAACAAAACATATATGAAGCATGAAGTGATAAGGATATTATATATATCTCTATATTTAATAAGAAAAGTACCTTTTCATTTTCCTTATCACTTTTTTTTAAAAAAAAACTACTTGAATAAAAAAAAAGAGAAAGAAAGAGAAAAATAAAAAAAAAGTTTTATTTATTTTATTTAAATGATTTTTTTTACCCTCAGTCACGATTTAATTTTTTTATGGTATTTGAACTTATTAAGGAAACTACTCAAAATCTATTATTTTATATTAACTAGCATAATAAACAATAATAAATAGATTATTTATTTATTTATATGTTATTTTTATTATACTATTGTTATTATTACTATTGTTATTATTATTATAGGTTATTGCTATTATAATAATATTTTTCTCTAGATTGATTTAGTTTCCTTGATTAAAAAAAAGAGAAAAATATTATTCATATTTACACTACTTACATTTATAAACTTATATAAATTCAGTAGTGTTGCTCTTTAGTATTTGAATCATTTATTTTACTTTTATCTTTAATATATATATATATTATCGAATAAAAGTCTATATACTTTATCAGTATTTTTTTTTTTTTTTGATTCACTATTACGATCCTACTGAAACAAAAAGAAAATCATGCAATTGACTTTGAAATTATTAATATATTTAATAAAAAAAAAAAAAAAGAAATGATACGTATTGAATTTGATATGTGCACAACTAATAATCTTATATTGAGTTCTTTATAGTATGAATCGTTTGTGCTAAGCATCTAAGCTGACTCGAATTTATAAAAATATATTCGATATCCATAGAGATGGTAGGTGATGCATTTAATATAAAAAAGTAATTATTTAATACCTAAATAAAAATAGAAATAAGTATGCACACGCCTATTAGTGTTTCATTAAATGTAAAACAATCATCAATAATTCAATTTGCAAGAAATGAGGTTACTATCTACTTTACATAAGCTACCTTTAAGAGTTAACACATCATCACTAATATCAAATTTCATATTTCCTACCGTTTTTTTAAAACTGTGGTCGCCCCACTGAAAATGGCCATGATTATAGCCAAAAGCTGTATTTCGGTCAACCCTTGTATTTTTTGTTTATAAGGTCAGTGTTAATACAAAATTAATCACTTGTATTACGGTTTTTATATAATTATATTTAGTTAAAAATTAAAAGAAGGATGGATAGAAAGCTATTGATTATTTATTTTATATTAAAAAATATGACTCAAGATTATAAAAAACAAAAAGAAAATAGAAGTATGTTTTTTAGATATTGGATTTGGTTACACGATATAAAATTAACATAAGAGAAACTTTAATAAGTGTATATTATATATTTATAAATATATAAGCAATTATTTTAATGCTGGTACCCAACATCATTTTGGTGATTCTCATTCAACTGGAAATATGAAATCATTATCATCGTCACATATAAGTAATTAAATGTAATTACTATCAAATATATATATATATATATATATATATATAAATAGATAAATAGGTTCAAGATAATAATAATAATAATAAATGCCAAGTTGTAATGGGGGTAACACCTCTTTCTTTGCAATGGCATAGTCAAATTATAAAAATAACGCCGTAGTCACTACTACTACGTATCTGTGTAACAAGAAACTAAAAAATAGGATTGAAATAATAGTAATTATAACGGAAATTAATAATAATAATAGAAATACAACTAGCATTAAAAAGAGTAGGTATGGTAATAAATATATAAATGGAGATCAATTGATTAAATGCTAAATAAAAAAAGGACTTCAATTAAAAAAGGGAAGAGATAAATTGGGTATTTTAGTACCAAAAAGAAGGTTTTGATTTTTTTTTGAGAAACGTTTTTAATGTGGTACAAAAAATCCGAAAAAAGAAAAAAAAATGGATTACTAGGAAAGCTATAAACCATTCACTTATTTTGTTTGCCATTTATTAGTATTACTATTGTAATTTGCTATGTTTTTTTATTTTTTATTTTTTTTATTAACATTATTACTTTAGGAATATATATATAAATATATTAACGAACTATTACGTGCATCAATCTTTTGTTTTTGTATTTATATTTGTATTTGTTTGTTAAAAAAGGTTTATCAAGATAGCCAAATTAAGTATTGAACTCCATTTTAATTTTTTTTAAAGTTTTTTATAAAAAGCTGAATTCTATCTGCAATAAATCACCCACAGTCACCATCATTAAAAATGAATAAGATTATTACATCATTATGTAAACATTGATATATATATATATATATAATTGAATGATAAGCACTATTTTAGGAAACGAGGGGTACTATTGGTTTTTTTTTTTGTTACGTAAAATTCCATTACTCCTTCTCTTTGATTTCATAAAGTTTTTTTCTCATATTTAAATATATAACTATGAAAAAAAAAAAAAAAAGTATAAGAATTTGATCGTCTTTTATTGTTTTGTTTTTCATATTGATATAAAGTTACGCGCGATTTCCATAAAAAAGAAGGTTGTTTATTCTTTTTTTTTAATGTTGTAATACCTTGACACATAAATCATATGTAGTTTTTTATGTCAAAAAAATAAATAAAAATAATAATGATAAAAATGAACTCAGTTTATATCTATTCTTTTTATTTTATACAACAATAATGATTTAGGTTGGTTAGGGTTTTTTTTCTTATAATAGTAAAATAATAATAATAATAATAATATATATATATAAACGATTGAATAAACTTGTAAAAGAAAAGGAGTAAAGAAAGTATATAAGTAAATAAATAAATAAATATAAAATAATAATAATGATAATAATATAATGATAATAATAATATAATAATAATAATAATAAATAGCATATATGTATAAATATATAAAAAAACAATTATATATGTGTATTTGTGTGTTTGTTTGTTTGTTTGTGTGTATAAAGCTTGTTGTATGTATGTATGTATAAATAATAATAATAATAATAATTCTACTGTTGTCTCTTTTTTTTTTTTAATGATCACGAGAATGAGGAGGGGGCGGGGTTAAAGGATATATAGGGTAATGAACAGTATATTCCATTGCATTCGAATGAAAAGTTCTTTGAGATAATTGATCTACATATATAAGAAATAAAGGAAAAATGTAAAGTTAGTCCATCAGTTCCTTTTTTTTTTTTCCTTTTTTCTTAATATAATTGTTTCCCTTATTTTTTCTTTTTTTTTCTTTTTTTTCTTTTTTCACACTTTATCTATTTATAAATTTATAACTTTACCCATTAAACTTGGTATAGGTAATTTCCAATCTCCTTCCGGGCTAGGCGACCGATTTAATATATCATTTTTATAATAATGTGGAGGAGAATGAGGTGGTGGAGGTAATGACGGTGAAATCATAGCATTATTATTATTATTATTATTGATATTATTTGTTGTAGAAGAAGTAGATGAAGAAGGCGATAATGTTAAATTTAGCATAGAATGAGTTAATTTATGTGATGTATTATTGATATTATTATTATTATTAGATATTGATGGAGGTGGTGGTAATGTTGTAGTTGGATTATTATTATTAGTAGTAGTAGAGGAAGACGAAGAAGTTGAAGAGGATAAGGTAGATAAAGAAGATGATGTAGATAATAATTGATTGGAGGATGATTTACTGTTAGGAGGTGTTGGATATTGATTTGATAATGAGGATGATGCATTGGAATTAGCCATATGAAAAGCAGCTTTTAATTCAGCTTTTTCTTTTGCTACAGTAATACCTTGTACAGAATGACGATGAGGACGTATGGATTGATGTTTTTGAAAAGTTGCATGAACAGGTGATGACATTTTTCGAAGAGCCGAAGAAGAATTGGTATTGGTTGAAAAAGATTGCTGTAATAACATATCTTGATAAGAAGAGGTTTGTGATAATGGGTTGGTAGGTGAAAAGGCTTTCATTAATTTTTCTATTCTACTTAGTCTATCTTCTATACGATCCATAGCTTCGTTTCCTTCTAATTCTTTTGACTGTAAAGTATTAGGTGAAGATGCTGTAGTGGTAGTAGTAGTAGTTGATGACAACGAAGATGATAGTTGTAGCTTTTTACTATTTTTATTTTTTGTCGATTTATTTGTATTAGTAGTCAGAGATGAAGAAGATAGTGGGGAAGATAGTAATGGTTGAGTATTACTACTATTGCTATTATTATTTGCTATTATGGTGGCTGTGTTATTTGAATTATTACCATTATTTATCGTAGATTGTTGTTGATATTGATGTATATTTGCCAAAGATCTTTTTCTTCTTTCCGAGTTATTAATACACTCTAACTGGTTTGTTGCGCAATAATTACATGGGCTACCACCATCACACTTAGTTTTACGTCGACGACAAGTTTCACAAGCTGATCCAGAACTAAGTCTTCTAGCCGTACTAGTTGTAAATACCCCACGAGCATGATCTGACACTACACTATATATACATTCTTTACTATCATTACAATGAGAACAAGGTCGTTGACCATTACAAACTCGTTTCTTCCTTTTACATGATTCACAAGCTCTTAAGGTAGAACAACGTTCAACTAATAAATGACGATGGGTTGTGCTATTCATGGTATTAAAGGATAATTTACGTTGTGAACTTCCTAATGGCATATCTATCTACTAATTTATTTATTTATTTATGTATTTATTAGAGTGAAATGGATTGCTTGATTGTTGTAAATAATAATTATAAAGTTGAATAATAATAAGAAGGATAAAGTTGATAAGTGTCAATAAATCTATTTAAAGAGGTAAAGAATAAGAAAGATAGATAATAATAATTATATAAAAGGCCAGCTCTACTTTTTTAATGAAGAAATAATGTGTATCAAAAAATAATAAATTACCTATAGTTATGATTAATAATGATATGTTGGTATAAAATATAATAAAATATAAATTGGTGAAAGAGGAGTGAAAGAAATAAAAAGACGGGGAAAATAAATATATATATATATATATATTTCTTTTTAAAAAAAAAAAAAAAGGAGGAGAAAGAAAGAAGGAAAAAGGAAAAGAAAAAAACTTTTTTTTTCCTTCATTTCACTCTTTTTTTTTTTATTTCATTCCGGCTTGACTTCCGACTCTAATTATTTTCGTATATTTTCGTATTTTTTTTTTTTTTTAACTCTTTTGTCACTCTTTTGTCACTCTTTTGGAATTCAGCCGAAAACTCAGGGCAAAAAGAAAAAACACTATAAGGTTTATGATATATAACATGACGATTCCTTACGATTTATGACTACGGTGTTTCAATATTAGTCTAACGTGATATAAGGTTGACCAATAAAGGAAAGGCACCGAGTTCTACCCATCACTGCAAGCTTCCCACTTTTACTTGCTATTTTATCCGAAATCAAGTTAAAAACTGGTTCAACTTTTTATTGCCAAAACGAGAATAATAATAAAATGTCATTGTTCCATACTTTATATATTTAGTCTTTTTTAAAAGATAATAAGGAAAAGAGAAGAATATGAAGATAAATTAAACTTTCAATAATGAAATCATAAATTTATTTCTTTTTTTTTTTTTCCTCAAGATCAACTTGTATTTTAATACTTAGCTACGTAATTCATTGTTATATATATCATGATCCCCTCAAAAAAAAAAAAAAAAAATAAACTTTAACTCCGTATATATTTTAATTGTGCTACGTACCAAGAAAAATAAAAATAAATATATATTAGGTACGTATTTAGAATAAAAAAAAGAAGCTTTAAAGAAAATGATACGTCAATTATGTATTTGATATTACGTATACGTGTATTTTAGTGTTGATTTTATTATTAAAATTTTTAGTTTATAAAATAAATAAATAATAAAGCGAATAAATCAGTTATTTTTTTTAGGAGAGAAGGAGAGTGTTTTTAAAGAGGAGGAGAGAATGAGTGACTTGATCTTACTTTCTATCTCTTTCTCTTTTTTTTATTCTAACCAAAAAAGTATGGCTTATTTATCATTCTTCTTCTGTTTTACATATATATACATAATATCCTTATTTTAAAAAATAAATAAATAATAGTAATTAAAAAGTAAAATGATCACCAAAACCTGTCATAGGATTGTACTATGAATCATACCATTATTAAAAAAAAAAAAAAAAAAAAAAAAATCGATGAGTCCCCTCGATCCAAAGTTCCTAAATCTTGGAAGAGATAAAAGCGGGGATAATTAAAAGGAAGATTTTATATTTTTTTCATGATCCATGTAATAAAGATAAGAATATATAAATGCAAAAATCATTATCATTTTTATATACATGTATTATTATTATTATTATTATTATTTTATTTAAAAACAAAAGAGAATATACATTTGTGGGTGTTTGTGTGCTTGTGTGCGTATGAGTGTATGAGTGTATGTGTGTGTAACTTTTTTTTTTTTGTTTATATTTTAACTTTAAAATATTTATATATAAATATTCAGGTGATGAATGAATGATGATTTTAACCCATTACAGGATACTTTCCGAGGTAGCTTCACAAGGAAAGAAAGTAACGACAAATTCAATTTCTTTTCGAATGACATCACAAAATTGATTTAAAGGCAAATCATTTCCATTATAACCAAAGGGGTTTTCGATTTGAGCTCCGATGGCATCAATCCCGTATAAAATAAAAGAGATAATCACACAAGTAGGCACCAACCACCAGCCTAATTCATTTACAATAGTGAAAGGCATGACTACTAAATAAAGCCAGAGACTTTGTTTTAAATGAATATTATATGCTTTTGGAATAGGTGTATCTTCTAAACGTTCCAACCCTGCCAAACAATCATTTAATTGATTTAAATGACCAATGATCACACCAGAAAAGATAGAATCGACTTTTTTATTATGTTGAGCTTGGGCCATATATAAACTCATTCGGAACAAAATTTCTAGTGGTAAAGACATGTTGGCTTCCATGGAGTCATCAGGTAAATCTTCATCAGATATAAAATAATGAGTGGAAGAAGCTTTCGAGGAAGTGGAGGATCTTCTACTTTGAGATGATTGTTGCTCATTATTATTGGACGATGATGATGATGAAGAAGAAGAAGAGGATGCATTATTATTATTATTATCTTGGCCACCATGTAAAGTAATATTAGAAGAGGTTCGTTGATGATTATTAATGCGTTGATTTACAATGTCATTGGGATTATCACCATAATGATATCTATTTCTTCTTTCCCCATAATGAATGTTGTCTCTTAAATAACTAAGACGATCCTTATCCATCATATAAACACTTGATAATGCATGTTTATTTTTTTTTGCATTTTCTTGATCATCTTTAACAGCAGCGGGAATCCAATGAGGAGGTAATAAATAATCTAAATCATAATAATCTAAACCATACTCATGACGTAAATGATGCTTTGTTGAAACAGCAAAAGCCAAAATTAATTTCATACACCGCATTTTTTCCAAATGATCATTTTGTGTTCTTTCAGGAATAGATAACCAAACCAATCTTGACAAATTTCTAGCATTAGAAGTTAAAGTTTCCCATAATTGTCTTCCTTCATAATACCTAGCATAAGATGTGTTGGCTCGAAAAGCTAATAAAAGACCCAAGACTACACTGAGAGCAGGAATCACACTGTTACTGATATAAATAGGATAACCTAAATCATAAGCATAAGCGATAGCATAACCATAAAGTGTTGTTAATATCACTAGAGGGAAAATATCAGGTACGACCTAAAGAAGATGGTAAAATAAAATAGATGATAGGTTAACTATAGATGAATCAAACGGTAAAATAAAATAGGATTTATATAGACGCATATATACATATATATACATATATATATATATATATATATATATTTGAATTACCGATCCTTTCAGACTTGATTCATAAATAGAATGTAATAATGAGCGTAACATATATATACAGTATTAAAAAAAAAAAAAATGAGAGAGAACGTTTAGTTGATCATTTTAAAAAAAAAAAAAAAAAAAAAGAAAGAAAGAAAAAGAGATAAAAAATAAAAACGATGATCAAAAAGAATAATTGATAATAAAACGATATTTGAATTTAATCAAAAAAAGGAAATAAAAAATTCAAACTTTAATATCAAATGATGATAAACCAATTTCATTTGATGATAATAAAGGTAATTTATGATAATCATTTCTTTTTTATATATATGTGTGAATATAATCAATATAAATTATATCATCAATCAATTTTTAGTTAAATAAAACCTTAAAAAAAAATCATCATAATAATACGTAATAATTACCGTAAATGATCTGGAAAAGAAGATAAGTCACGTAACCATTTAGACCGATAATTTTTAGGTGCTTTATCTGAATCTAATACATAAGTTTCTGTCAACATTTATAAAAGATGAGATGTAATGAAGAGAGAGAGAAAAAGAAAAAGAAGGAAAAAGAAAAGGCGCAGAAAAAAAATATTCTTATTATTATAAAAATAGGAGCAAATTAATTTTGTGACATGGTTTTCTATTTTTTACTATCTTTAAATATTTTTACTAGTGTTTTTTTTTTTTTTTTTTTTTTTTTCATACTATAAATACATATGAAAACAGCTTTACGATTATTATTTTATTTATTAAGTAGAATCTATAAGCCTTTTTTATTAATATTCTAAAAAAAAGGTTTGATGTCATAGGCTCAAATTGTTTTTATTTATATTTTAGAGTGGAAGGATGATCGGAGTTTAGTTGGAAGTAAACATATATTAACCTTAAAATATATATTTAAGTCACCGCCAATCCATCTTTTTCTGTATGGAAGCCAAATTTAGGAAGGAAAGGCTTTCTAGTTTTTCATAATAAATAATATATGGATGCTTTATGTAACATTATGTAAAATAACATAATAAAATTAAATAATGAATTAGAATAATACAATGCTGTGTAAAAATTAATAAAAAAATACAAATTTTGTCAAGTATAAAGAACGTTTCTATTTTATAATGAAAAATAGACAATATATAAAGATGTAAAAAAAAAAAATAAGCATTTTTATGCAACAAGTAGATTCTTTCCCTAGAATTTTTTTTCCCTTCCTTTAAGATAATAACCGTAAATATATACGTACATACTACCCTATTTTCACAATATTTTGACGATAGCAAATTTAAAAAATCATGGTTTTATTAAGCCATTGAGAAATGAATTATCTTTTAATTTAGCTAATGTCAAAATAAAAAAATAAAAAAAAGAAAGTTGCATGGATTGCGCTTTAGACCTAAGGGGAGTGTATAAAATTGGTTACTTTATAAAAAGTATCCTACCAATTACTGTAATTATCTGAGGGGGAAAATTTTCTGGGGAAAGAATCTACTTGTTGCATAAAAATGCTGGCTTTTATTGTGCATCTTTATATATGTGAATATTTTTATAAAATACATCACCCTTTTATTTGCATAAATATTGGCTTTTTTATTTTTTAGGGTTGTTCCTTTTATTTGGCAACATAACATCACTATTAAAATGTGAAGCAAAGTGTGGAGTGTAACCTTCTAAAGAATATGATCTTGAATGCTTTATTGAAAAGAGCATTTACAAACAAATATACTCTAGTGTAATATTTGGTTCAACAAGATGTTACCATAAATGCAGTGAGAGCAAGGAATTATGCGCAAATAAATATTCACAAGAAATGGATTATGCAGATTGTAAATAGAAATAGAATAGTTAAATACACACTTTTTTTCAATCTCTCTTATTTACTTTTCTTTGTTGTGGTGGATATAATATGATCAACCTTTATTATATATATATATATATCCTTTCTGTTGTTATAAAGCTAGTATAAATTAAAAAAGAATAAATAAACTAATGCTTGCACCATATAATTACGCAAATTAAATAAAGTTTAAAAACAAGCGTTTCTTTATTTTTACGTATGAGTAGATTACAAAATAAAGAAAAAAAAAAGGTTATTAATAGGTCTTTAAGAGATATTTTTTTAGATTTGCTATTGCCAAAGTAATATGAAAAGATTATATGTAGGTACATATTAGAATTAGGAGGAATGCGTAATATTGGCTATATTACAAAAAACGCCATATTGAATAATGGTATTATCTAAGGAGGGATATAAAAATTTCTAAGAAGAGGATCTGCATGATGCATAAAAATGTTAATTTTTCTTGTACATTTTTTTTTATGAAATATAAATACCCTTTCGTCTCATTAAAGCTCATCCTTTTTATTTAATTTCTTTTTCTTTTATTCTAAAATCAATGTTGTTTCAATTCAAATACCTTTTTTATATATTAGGATTATTCTTCTTGTTGAAGTCTTCATATGCAGAAGTTGTATCGTTGTTCATGTGTGATGCTGATTGTCCAATGCAACCTAATGAAGGATGTCATCGTACATGCTCATCTGAATATGATACTTGCCAAAAAAAGTGTGAAACCGACTACTTTGATAAAGGTGATATGCTTGGTAATATGAGATGTACGGGTGAATGTAATACGGGAATGAAAACGTGTGCAACTAAATGCCCACAAGTAATGAATTACGAAGATTGTAAATTGAAATGCCATAGTTAAATACGTCCTTTTTTTTTACATCCGAATGATTCCTCTTATTCATTTTCCCTTGTTATGATGAATTTAATATGATTAATATTTATTTATTTATTTTTTTATATTTCTTTTTCTTTTTGCTGAAACCACGTTTTTTTTTATAAACTAATAAATAACTAATACTTTTATTATATAATTACGATAATTTAAAAAGGACTTCAAAAAAAAAAAGCATTTTTTAGTTCCTACAAATAGGTTAATTACAAAATAATAATAATATTAAAAATGATAATTTAAAATTAATATGAAAGCAAAAAAAATAAAAAAAAGTTTTCAGAAATGAATAATTTTTAAATACGTTATAGTATCTATCTACTTATTAAATGTATTTATTCTATTCCACTTTTTAAAAAAATATACAAGTAAATAAATTGCGTTATAAATATACAGATGGAATGTTAAAAAAAAATCCATAAAAAGAAAAAAATGGAATGCCAAATCAAGTATTGCTATTATAACGCACATACAAAAAATAAAATAATTGTCATATAAAATAGCCTTTAAGCAACGATTGAAAAAAAAATACGTAATTTAAATTGCCCTGAATTTTATAAAAATTCTGGAGTAAAAAAAAAAATGGATCTGCATTTGGCATAAACCTGACTATTTTTATTATACTTCTCCCTAATTATATAAACATTTATTTTCATTTTCAATTTCACTTCTTTTTTCATCTTCATTATATTATTTTATTTTTAAAAAAAAACGCAATTTACCATCCACTATTTTCTACTTTTCCTAGTAGTGATAAAAACAGCCCACGCGATTGTTGGAGGAAAAGAGGTTAGTACTCTAGGAGAGTACCCCTTTATGGTTAGTGTCTTCAGTGGAGACTGGGAAGGTTCCAAACTTAAGTATGGAAGGGTTATTCGTGATTTAACTACAGTGATTACTTCTAATCGCTGTGTCAACGGAGAAACTGCTGAGAAATTAACTGTCAAACGTGGTTCATTGAATTGGATTCAAATGCCTCAAATAGGAAAAGTAACTGCTGTAAAGACTCATCCTTCGTTTGACCCTGGATCTACTTCACCTCTTTATGATGTGACCATTTTAAAAGTAGATTTTAATGTATTAGAAATAGGTTCAGTAAATTTTATTTCTTTAGTTACAGTTGAACCTCCATCTAATGATGATACAATAGTATCATTCACAGGATAAGGTAGAACAAGTAAAGATGATAATAAATTACCTACTATGCTTCAATCCATTGAATTACCTTTATTATCTCAATGTACTACTAATACCACTAGCACTATTGTTATTCAACGATGTATAGGTGGTGACGGAAAAGGGACATGTGTTGGGGACGAAGGCGGACCTGTCATGTATAATAATCAACTAGTGGGGATCTTGTCTCAAGGTTCCTGTGGTGCTCCTGATGTACAAAATGTCTATACAAGCACCATAGCGGTCCGTGATTTCTTAAACAGTAGTTAGAACAAATGAATCAATGATTACTTTTTCTATGAAAAGATAAAATAAAAACAAATCAAAGGAAAAAAAGTCATAGAGTCCATTATTCTAATCTACTCATTAATTGTTTAAAATCTCTAAATAACGATTCTAATAAAGTTATATCCCTTTTTTTTTTAAAAAAAAAAAAAAAAAAAAAAAAATATCCATATTTTTAATGCATTCATTTATATATGCCAGCTCTTATTATTTCCTTATATATCGGGCTATCTTCATATGCTTCTTCACAGCTCTACCATACCAACAAATAAATAAATAAATAAAACTCGTTACTTATTACATTTCTTTATGTAACTGAAAGTCAACTATATTTAGAAACAATTGTTGTCCTTTTATAGAATCAATCTACTTTATTTAGATAACTGGTTTTTTATTTTAATTAGACAATTAAAAATAAAAAAGCTTTGTATCAATTGCTTTTTTTTTAAATTTTTTTTTTCTTTATAACTTTTCACTCTTTGGTATGTATATTAACAAAGGGTTGGAAAGGAATTATAAAAGAAAAAGCTTATGTAAATAAAATAAGATAATTAATAGGCATTTAATAAAAAAAAAAAAAAAGAAATATATTAATCAATACTGGGATGGTAAAGGTCAAGCTAGGTTCGAAACTACTTTTCTTTTTCTTTTTCCCTTTTATTTTATTTTAAAAAAAGCTTGAAATGATATACTCTTTTTTAAAAGTATGTTATTATTTACATTAGCTCCGCAAGCATTTTTATAAGTACAAGTTATTATATATTTTAAAGTCGTTCATATTTATGGCATGTTAATACAATTTTAAAAAATTTATTAATTATACGACATTATTAATAATAATAAGAAGATGAATAATACTAACCACATATATAAAATTAGAGAATTATATACGTTTTTCTTTTAAAAAAAAAAATTAAAGTTAGTTTATACTAAATTATTATTTAAAAAAATAAATCAAATTATGATGATTTGATTTAAATGGTGAATTTTTGAGTAATACAAGTAATGGCTTGACCAGTAGAAGTGGTAGCTACAGCTTTCAAAGTGTAAGTACCAGGAGGAAGAATGGATGGAACAGTTTCAGTGATACTGAATTGTTGAGGTCCAGGTGCAATAGGACAGATTTGACCAATCTTTGCAGCTTCAACACAGAGATCATAAGTCTTTTGCCATACTGTCAAAATACCAGCATTGACAGAGACCTTGATTTTAGCACCAGCAACAAGTGTTGCTTTCAAGTCACCAGCAACATCAACTTTAATGAGTTGACCAGGAACAGGAGGTTTAGGGTTATAATCAGCAAAGTTGACTCTAAATATATAAGATAGAATTAAATTGTTAAAAATAAATAAAAATAAAAATTAAATAAAAACAAAAGTAATCTTTTATTTTCTTACGCCATAAGATCATTGGCAGGATTGGTACTACAGATAGTAAAGTCTGAGGTAGCAGAAATGGTAGACTTTGGGACTACACTAGCAGTAGATAAAGTAGCTAATACAAGGACAGCAAGAGAAGAGGTAAAAAGTTTCATATTGGAAAGAGAAAGATGGTTTTTTAATTTTTAAATTTTTTTCTCTCTCTCAATTCGTATTCTCTTATATAGTTTTTTTTTTTTTTTTTTTTTTTTTTGTATACATGTATATTTTCTCGAACCACGGTATACGTTTACGCCTCTTATTTTAAAAAAATAAAGTAAAAAAGAATATGTCAATATAAGTAAAAAGGTCATCTGAATAATGTATGTATAACACAATGTTACAAAAACTATTAAAAAGTATTACACGAAAGTAAAAGTTTTATGCCAGAAGTAATACATGAAAGTAAATTCCTACGAACTTTTTTTTATAAAAATTTTTTATTTCCTTTTTCTTTCTATTTCTTTTTATGTCCTATTAAAAGAAACACCCGTATCTTCACAATGTTTTCACAACGCTTTATTTTTTTGTCCTTTCCCCACAAAAAAACAAAAAAAAAACATACAGTTCGTTTTGTACGCACATACACATAACGAATTCACAGCATTATTTAATCCCCGCAAACAATATAGCATTATTCGCTTACATAGCCCTTCTTATCCCCACAAAATATATACTCTCGTGTAACAAAAATCTAGGAACAGATGGATGGTTACCTGGTAGAAAGTTGAGATTGCTACCAAATAAAATTAAATTAAAAAAATGACCATGATCATAACTTAAAATATATGAAATAATGAAACCATGAAAATGAAAAAAAGAAATGGAAAATATGAAATGGCGAAATGATGAAACTATGAAAAAAAAAAACATACATTTTTTTTTTGTCTGGATTAGATGTATCTTGTATTTGTTTATTTATTCTATCCTACCCATTATATTCTAAAATAAATGATTATTTGCTAAGATTATTCTACTTGTTTAAAACCTCCCATGACAATTGCATGTGTAATGCAGATTATTCAATGGAACCTACTGAAAGATGCTATTTTGCATGTTCAAAATAATTTGATCCTTGTAAATCAATGTATTATATATAAGATTGGTATAGCATAGGTTATGTAAATATCTGTAGTAGGCACACTATGAATTTATACATAGATATCCACAAGAAATCAATTACGAGAGTTTTAAATTAAAATGCCATAGCTAAACCCTTCTTATTTTTTTGTGTGGATTATCACTCTTATAGTCTCCCTTTGCTCTGAGAAGTTTGATATAACTAATCTTTTATTTTATTTTTATTTTTTACATTGCTTTTCCTTTTTTTTATTATTTAATTATTTTATTTTATAAATTAAAAAATAATGTTCCCATCATTATGAGAATTAAAAAATGTGGGTCCCTTTTTTTCTTCAAATAAATTCATTACAAAATAAAAGAAAAAAAGTCTGAAGAAATAGATGACTCTTAAATATACTATAGTTTTCCATTTGTCTATTAAATATACGTAGTCAATTTCTTTACTATTAAAAAATACAAATTAATAAATATATAAATTATATTACATATGTAGATTGAATTTAAAAAAAATGAGTCCAAACCAAGTATTGCTATCACAGCATATACATACAAAAATAATAAATAGAATAGCCTTTAAATAAAGATAAAAAAAATGCATAGCTTAAGATGCTCCGAATTTTATATAAATTCATGAATTAATAATAATAATAATAATAATAATAATAATAATAATAATAATAATAATAATAATAATAATAATAATACGAATTTAAAAATGATATACACTTTGTATAAGCTAACTAGTATTTATTCACTATATACTTTTGTATTTATATATATATATATATATATTATTTTATTTTATTTTATTTTATTTTTTTAAAAAATAAAAATAAAAATTCAATATATTCTTCTTTTTCTTTTTCTAAAAAAAGTTATAAGAACGGCTTATGTCATTATTGACGGAAAAGAGATTACAACGATGGACGAGTATCTCTTTATGTTCAGCGTTTGTAATCAAGCCTGATTATATACTAATACATATAAATGTAAATGCATTCTATTTAATGCAAGAAAGATAATCACTTCAAGTTGCTGTTTTGATGGAGAAACTGTTTCTAAATTAACTATTAGTATTAGTTCATTCAATCGAAATCAAAAACCTCAAAAAAGGTAGATACCATAAGAATGCATCTTTCATTTAACTCTGAATCTACTTCATCTCCATCTCGCTATAATGCTGTTTTAACAGCAGACTATACCATAACAGAAACGGATTCCATAAAGTTTATAACATTTTTAGCTACAGCTGAGCCTCCAACTAATGGGAAAGGCACAATGGTCTCATTCGATGGATGGGGTAGTACAAGCAAAGATGACAAATCATTGCAATCATACTTCAATTTATCGAATTGTCTTTATTTTCCCAATGTTCTAATACTAACACTACCACTATTCAAGTATGCATGAGTAATGGTGGGAAGAGGCACTATGTTGGAGATAAAGGTGGGGCAGACATATACAACAATCATCTGGTAGGGATCCTATCTCAAGGTTACTATGGTGCTTCAGTTGCACAGTATATACATTTACTACTGTTGCACTTGTTCTTAATTTCATATTAACGAGGTAGAGTGAATAAGTCTTTTTTTTTATCAAAATAAAATAAAAAAGATTGATCATCAAGAACATTAAACATATATAAATTTATACATATACATATTATCAATTAAAAAAAGTCATTTACTGCATTTTTTTAGTTTTAAAAATTGGCTTTAGCTACTTTCTTTGGGAATATCATAGGGTTTATCTTTTAATAAACAAGGAATTGATTTTTCCGTTTTTTTTATTATTTTCTTTTACTTATTTTATTTATCTATTTCTATAAATTTTCAATATTTAGTTTCATATATTAATGAAGAATTATAAAATTATACGTTGGAGAAAAAGAAACTTTTGGAAAAGAGGTGGAATGATAAAAGTATATAAAATATTATATATACTTCATAACCAATATAAAGGGAAAAAAGTTTAGGTTCAACTCAGAGCATTATTTTTGTTTTTTGTTTTTTTTCCAAAAAAAAAAAACAAAATAAAAAAAGACAACTTAAAAATAATATCTTCTGTTTTTAAAAGCATGTGTTGGTATATATCAACTTCTCTATATATTTTTATAGAAAGTAAAAAACTACAGTATATAAGGACACTTTTTATAGATATATAGTTATAGTATGTCAATACAATTTTAAAAATTTTATTAAGCATACAACATTAATAATAATAATTATAACAAAACTGACTATGTCTTTTTTAAAAAAAAAATAAAGCCAATTTATACTAAATTATTATTTAAAAAAATAAATCAAACTGTGATGATTTGATTTAAATGGTGAATTTTTGAGTAATACAAGTAATGGCTTGACCAGTAGAAGTGGTAGCTACAGCTTTCAAAGTGTAAGTACCAGGAGGAAGAATGGATGGAACAGTTTCAGTGATACTGAATTGTTGAGGTCCAGGTGCAATAGGACAGATTTGACCAATCTTTGCAGCTTCAACACAGATATCGTAGGTTTTTTGCCATACTGTCAAAATACCAGCATTGACAGAGACCTTGATTTTAGCACCAGCAACAAGAGTTGTCTTCAAGTCACCAGCAACATCGACTTTAATGAGTTGACCAGGAACAGGAGGTTTAGGATTATAATCAGCAAAGTTGACTCTAAATAAATAAAATAGAAATAAATTGTTAAAAATAAATAAAAATAAGAATAAAGTAAAAATAAGTAATCTTTTATTTTCTTACGCCATAAGATCATTGGCAGGATTAGTACTACAGATAGTAAAGTCTGATCTAGCAACAAGGGTAGACTTTGGGACTACGCTAGCAGTAGATAAAGTGGCTAATACAAGAACAACAAGAGAAGAGGTAAAGAGTTTCATATTGAAAAGAGAGATTGTTTTTAATTGTATTTTTTTTTCTTTCGCAACTCGTACCTTCTTATATAGTTTTTGGTGTCCTCCCCCCACGCACGTTTTTTTTTAAAAAAAAAGAAAAGTTCATGTCAACGGAATCAAAAAAAGTCATCTGAATAATGTATGTATAGCACAACGTTACAAAAATCATTAAAAAGTATTACACGAAAGTAAAAGTTTTACTGCTATTATTATGCAAAAAGTATTACATAAAAAGTAAAGTTATATGAATTTTATATAAAATAAATACTTTTTTCCTTTTTCTTACTATTTCTTTTATGTTCCATTAAAAGAAACACCCGTATCTTCACAATGTTTTCACAACGCTTTGTCCTTTCCCCACAAAAATATGTGTACAGTTCATTTGTACACACACATCGAATTCGCAGTATCGTTTAATCCCCGCAAAAATATGGCGTTCATGTATTGAAATCCTTAAAAAGATCCAAATTACGAGGATTTATAAGGATTAACTGGATAGTTTGACTTATTAACAAACCAAAATAAAGATTAATATTATAGATTAAATAATAAAAAGTTTCGTTTATCGAAAAATTAATAAATATGTTCAAAATGTTAGAAAAATTGTATATTCGAAAGAGCCCGTTTTTTTATTAGAGTTAAAATTTATGAAGATTTTTATATATGAGCTGAATTTGGAAAATGGTTGAACATAAAAAATAACTTTTTGGTTTTTTTGTATTTTTCAAACCCAACACATTCACTTGCACAATGCTCCTTTTCTCCACAAAAACGCGTACTCGTGTAACGAAAATGTAGAAATAAATATTTTCTTTGTAGAAAGTTGAGATAGTTACAAAATTAAAAATAAAAAAATGACTCACAAAAAGGAAAAAGAAAAATATAGAAAAATATAAGAAAATAAAAATAGAAAAAATCTTCAGGGTAAACTTGAATGATATTTATTAATCAAAAATAAATAAATAATCAATATAAATTTATATAGAGAGAGAGACAGAGACAGAGACAGAAAATGGAAAGTGGATTATATTACATAAATTTTTCTTTGTTCCTTTTATAAATATATATATATCAATCAAAAGTAATTAAATAAGACAAATAATTAAAAAACAAAAAACAAAAAATAGATAAATTTGACTAATTATTATTATTTAAGAATCCATTCATGTTTTAAAGCATCCATAGGTGTCATTCGATCTTGAGGATCCCATTGAAGACATTGTTCAATAAAATCAATAAATAGTACATCACTTGTTCTAAGAATTTGAGCCAAAGTTTTAGTACCAGGTTTACGACATTTTCCTTTCGAATTGATCACCTTTCTTGCATTCCCTTGTGAATCAAAAAATAGTTTTCTTCTTGAACTTTGTTCTATAATATGTGGATCAGGTAGTCCTAATAATTCCATAATACATCCTAACTGTTCTTGTTCACTTTCACCAGGGAATAACGGGATACCTAAAATATAGTAATAATGAAATAATATAGATAGAAAAATTAGAAAAAAAAAATGTTTATGTATTTGGTTATTATTCCATCTCTTTCTATATTTCTATGATTTTTTATTTTATTTTACCTGTATGTAATTCTGCTAAAATACAACCTAAACTCCACATATCAATAGATGTATCATAGGGATTACAAAGAATGATTTCTGGTGCACGGTAAAATCGACTTTGGATATAAGTATACACTATAATTGTTAATTAATAAATTAAAAATGGAATTAAAATAAGTACATATATATATAATACAATTTATTCTCTCTTTCTCTTGTATGATTATATATATTATAGTACTTACTTTTTTCATTAGCAAAACAACTACTACCAAAATCAATTACTTTAATTGTACTTTTTGATGGATGTTTTAATAAAATGTTCTATATATACATATATAAAATAATGATAAAAAAAATGAAATGAATAAAAAAATAATTTTATATAATAATAATATTAATTATATTAATAATAACAATACTAAAAGTTGTAATGAGTTACCTCTGGTTTTAAATCACAATGAATCACGCCATGATCATATAATAAACATAAGGAACTTAACATTTGAAGAGCAAATCTATACATTAATGATAATATAATAGAGGTTGAAAGATAGATATTGTTAATTTATTTTTCTTCCTTCTTTCATTTTTCTCTCTTATTCCTTATTTGTCCATTGTGCCTTTTTTTTATTATTTTATTATTATTATTAATATTTACCTTTTAATAAGACTGGTAGCAAAACCTTTATATTCATATTTCTTGATAAATTCATAAAGATTGATACTAAGACATTCACAAACAATACATAAATGATTTCTGAAATAAAAGTAATCCGTCATTCTAACATTATGATGTTGATCATCTGGATCCTATATATATAAAATATAAATAATTTTAATCAAGTTCTTTTTTTATATATTCATCTGTATACCTTCTTTTTATTATTTTTACCCAAGCAACTAAATCCTTCAAAATTTTAATTTCCATTAACGCCTGTTCATGGAACCGCCTTTTATTGCGGATTAATTTAATAGCAACCGAAGTATTTGTTTTATGATCAAAGCACTTCACCACTTGGCCAAAGGACCCTCTACCTAATTCTTCTAAAATTTCATATCGGTAAGCTAAATGATCTTGACGTAAAATTTGATAATCTCCTCTTTCATCATCATAACCATAATTATTCATAGTAGATTGTAAATGGGCAGGATGTTTTAGTGCATACTGACCAACAAAGTAAATATCTTCATAATTTAAAATTTCATGTTTTTCATATTGACTTAGACACGGACCATACAATTGCAAAGCAATATGTGGATTTTTTCCAACATTATGTTTTAATAATAATTCTTCATGCGTGATATGATTATCATGTAAAGTTAAAAATGGTTCAGATAATCTATTCATTCGTTTTAATCGATTATTTGGGTCAAGGTATTTTTGATGAAGTAAAGCATTACTATTGGTGTTATTATTATTATTTTGTATTCCTGCTGTTGATGCTGCTGAAGAAGAAGAAGGAACCTGTTGGTCATGCTGTTGGCCATGTTGTTGATCGTGTTGTGCCACCATAGCTTGTAATTTTTCATGTAAACTCATGGATCGAATCCTTTCACCATAATGTTGTTGTTGTTGCAGTTGTTGTTGTTGCTGCTGCTGCTGTTGATTTATATGTGTAGTATCATCAAATGGAATAGAATGTTTACGCAATAATGCATTATTATTAATTCCTGCTACAGATGTCGGAACAACGCTTGATTTTTTTGTTTTTAATTTATTATCTTCTTGTAAAGATTGTTGATTGGCTTTTTTATTAATCATTGAAATAGACAATTTTCTTTTTTGTTGTTGTTGTTGTACATCCTGATTTTCATTCAACATATCTTTTAAAGCAATTTGAGGCATACTAGGTCTTCTAGAAGATAACATGGAAGGTGAAATGGGTGGCTTCTTCCTCGTTGATGACTTTTCTATTAATTCTTTGTCTTCTACTTGTTGATGATCTCCTTGATGTTGCTTCAAAGTGGTAGTGACATGAGTAGGTATAGGTTCTATTTTCATAGGTGGTAACGTCATAAGATGTTTCTTTTGTTGTTGTTGATTATTATTAGAAGTGGGTGGTTTTTTTTGTTGTAATTTTTCTTTTCTTGCAGTTGTGGATGATTTATTTTTTTCATTTCCTCCACTTCCATCTTCTTCTGATCCATCTTTATTACTTTTCTTTTTATCTAATATAAGATTAGGTTTTTCAAGATTCCCAGGTAATGTTTTTCCTCTTTTTCTTCTATAATTGGCTGGTATATTAACACCATTCTTTTTTATCACAACAGTTGTAGTATTAGTAGTAGATGATCCTTGTTGTTGGTTTCCTACACCACCACCACCAACAATACTTTTTTTTCTTAACCTTGAAGTAGGTGTTTGAGGTGAAGATGATGTAATAGGAACTCCTTCTTTTAAACTATCTCTACGAGATTTTCTTCTTGTCGTATTTAAATGAGGAGGTGTAATGGGCGAGACTTCATTATTATTAGAATGAGGGTTAGGTGAATGAGTAGTTGTAGAAGAAACGATGGATTTTTTACGTAATCGATTCCCAATCATAATAGAAGGTGATGATGAAACATCATCTTGTTGCTGCTGTTGCATAGTGCTTTTTCTACGATTGTGGATGGATAATTTTTTGTTATTATTACTATCTTTATGAGTCATTGAAGTGGATGAACAAGGACGTGAAGCAGGAGAAGTAGAAGTAGAAGAAGAAAAAGAAGAAGAATCAGAAGATGGTGTAGTAGAATTGTTCTCTTGACGCTTATGTAAAGAAGAAGGAGAAGGAGGGATTGTTGTTGTTGTGGTATGTTGCGTTGTTGTTGGAGTAGTAGTACTAGTGGTATCATGAATAGGTTTTTTATTATTATTGGTATAAGTTTTTTTTAAAGAATTTCTTTTTTCTAATAAATTTGGATGTAGATGAGGAGAGGAAGTTAGTTTAGTAAAATGCTGATCATCTGTTATATTTGTCGTTGTATTAATATGATGAAGACCGTTGCTATTTTTAGATAATCTACGTTTGGTATTTGAAATAATATCCGTTGGGTTAAGTGAAGGTGATGATTGCTGCTGTTGTTTTTGACGCAATCCGTTTGTTTTATTGCTGTTATTATCCAAAGAGGATGGCTGTTGTTCATTATGATGGTCTAATCTATTAGATGAAGAAGTGGGTGAAAGAATACCTAATTCTCTTTTTGCCTTTTGCCTTTGTATAGCTAAAGAATCTCTTAAAGCATCCACTAAACGAATTAACCCAGTTTCTTGTTGATCCATAGGTGGTAAAACTAAAGAACTTGGTTGAGTAGGTGGATTTAAATTAGTGGATGATACTTTTGAAGCATTATCATCATCTTGTTGTTGTTGATTCATGGATGTAGAGGTAGTAGAAGTTGGAGGTGGTGGTAAAGAAGAAGGAGAAGGTTCTCTGAATGATTTTGTCCTTTGTCTTGTAGTTGTTGAAGATCCTAATTTGGTAGTATGATTATTTGGTATAGAAGGACGACGTTCATCTAATTTTTTATGACCAAAATGGTTGACAAGGGAAGGTCTTCTTCCTGAAGGTGTTATGTTTGCAACAGAATTAGCCCGCGAACGTTGTTGTTGTTGCAGTTGTTGCTTAGTTTCTATATCTACACGAGATGATCTTCTTTTATCTATAATAGTAGCTACACTTTTTCTTCGAATAACTTCTTTTTGTACAGATCCTCTTCTAATAACACTTTCATTATTTTCTTCTTGTTGTTGCAGTAATTGTTGTTGTTCTTCTAATAATTTAGTACTACTAATAGATAAAGCACGGGAACGACTACTTGCTGTTGATCTAGCAAACCCACCTTCTACTTGCTTACTTGGTCTTCTATTATTATTCATATTATTATTATGTTGTTGAGGTGATGATAACTTGTCTTTATTATTATTTTTATTATTATTATTATTATTTATGGATGGCTGTTGTTGATGATGATGATAGGACCCATATCCTTCTTTTGGTTGCCAAGTATTTAATAAAGAGTTGCTAAGAGTTGTCGATGTTGACATGCAACTACATAATAAATAATAAATAAAAAAGTAAATAATATAAAGTACTCATTAGTTTCATCCCATTTGTATATACATAACTATTTATTTATTATTTATTATTTATTATTATTTTTCCCATCTTACCTTATGTTTTAAAATATTATTATTTTTTAAAATAAAAATAAAAAAGATAAATAGAGAAAGATAGTTGTCTTTCTGTTGCTTGTTTTTTTTTTTATATATTTTAAATGAAATCCACTTTGACCTTAAACAATTTAAATAGTCGAACGCGCTGTGATAGGGTTTGACGTGATAAGTTACAAAAAATAGATATATATAGAATAATAATAATAATAATAATAAATAAATAATAATATTAAGAGAAAAAAAAGTGAGAGAGTGAAAGATTGAAAAAATAAAATTGAGATTTAAAAAATAATATAAAAAAATGTCACGTTTTTTATTCTTTTGTACCTTTTTTTTAAAAAAGAAAAAAAAAAGACAATGGATGATTTTTATTATAATAAAAAAAAAGAGAATGGGAATAAAAAAATGAATGGAAAGGAAAAGGAAAGAGAAAGAAAAAAGAGAAAATGAGTAAAAGTAAAAGAAAAAGGAATAAAAAGGGAGAAAAGGAAATCATATATAATTTCGAAAAAAAAGGGGGTAAAAAATAAATAATAAACTCTACGCTATGTTACTTAGTTTTTATAAATGTGTGTGTGCGTACGTGCGTCCATACGCGTGGGTGAGAGTTCCAAGTTTATTATTATTTTTTATTTACCATACTGCTTTTTTTTATTATTATTAAAAGCCCGCATTTTTTTTTTTCTGTTGTTGTTATTTGTTGTTATTTGTTGTTGTCATCTTAAACCATTAACCTACTTGCAAATAAAAAATAAAAACCAGTTTTTATTTATTTGACTACGTAAAAATACATATAAAAAAGAGTCTGTGTAGAAAAAACTATTTCCTAATTGATATGTAATAAAAAAAACAGTTTTCTTCTTACAGACTTGCCTTATATGGTTGCCCTCTATTTATAAATAAATAATAAAAAATGACGATGAACGGAAAGATAATAATAACTTTTCTAAATAAATATAATCCATAATTGTTTCAAATATTAATATAAACGAAGATCTTACATATATATATATATATAATTATAATTATATATTTATATTTCCTATTTATTGGAATGGTCGTATGATATTTTATTAAAAAAATCCATTTAAAAAAATGGAATGGTAATAATAATAGGGTGACTCTTTCTATATATGGAAAATTGTACCTACAAAAGTTTAATATTATGATAATTATTATCTTATATATTACTTATTTATTAGAACCATTTTCTATATTCTTTTTTCTTTTTTTTAAAACACCGATCAATAAAGAAAATAAAAATCATTTATTATTTCATTTATTATAATTTATTATCATTTCATTACAATTTTCAATTTTTTTTATTTCTTCTTTTTTTCTTCTACTTTTTATCAATAAATTATATATATATATATACATACATTTTAAAATATTAAAAATGGAAGAAAGTAGAATATCAACCATTATACCAACCATTACATGTTCCACTTGTTTAAGAGCTTTACCAATTAAAGATCTATCGAATCATTTATGCTATCATGATGATCCTTATTTAAAACTATCTAAACCATCTTCCCCATTAACTTTAGATACATCATCCAATATTATTAACCATCGTCGTCATAAACCATCCAAATCATCTCCATTAAAACAACATAAACCATTACAACGAAATGAAACTTGGAAAATAGCAAAAAATCAACATCATCACCAACATGGATTATCTAGATCCATTTCTATTGAATCCTCTATTTCTTCACCTTCTCCTATCACACCTCCTTCACAAAAGCCTTTTTTATCATTTCGCACACAACTATCAAGTCAAGAAGAAGAACAAGAAGAAGAAAAAATGATTTCTTTTTATAAAGTACCAATAACATCATCACAAGATCCTTCTTCTTCACTTCCTTCTCCTCCTCCTCACGATGATGAAAAAGAAAATCATCATCAACTTCCATTATTTAATACAGCAGCAGAAACAGCAGCAGCAGCAGCAGCTAAAATCATCCCACATGATCATCATGATGCCTTTTTAAAACAAAAAAAATCATTTCCAATTACTTGTTTCGATTGTAAACGATGCATTCAACAAAAGTCCTTTTCCATTCAAATAGATTCAAAACATCACTATCATGAACATTGTTTAAAATGTTCTATTTGTCGTGTTTCTCTAAATAATTATAATTATAAAGATTATCACGGTAAAATTTATTGTAAAAAAGATTATCAAGAATTTGTACAATTTAAACCAAATTGTGCTACATGGTAATAAATAAAAAATAAAAAAAAAAAGATCTCGAATTAAAAGTCCTTTTTTTTAATAACTTTAAATTTATTCATTTATTCCATAATTCTATTTTTATTCTTATTTTTAAAAATATATACATATATAGCCATCAAACAATAGAACCTCACCAAAGACCTACCAAGGCCTTTGAACATTACTATCATGCCGAACATTTAACATGTTATCATTGCCATAAACCTATTGATGAAGTCACTACAGGGATAGTTCAACATAAAAAAAGAATGTATTGTCGTAAAGACTTTAATCGATTATATTTACCTAATTGTCAAGGATGTAAAAAACCAATAGAAAAAGAAACCGTTTCATCATCAGATGGGAAATTAAAAGGAAAATGGCATAAACACTGTTTTCACTGCTATCAATGTAAACAGCCATTTTTAAATAATACTTTTTATGTTTTTCAAAACCAACCTTATTGTCAACATCATTACCATCAATTAAATAAATCTTTATGTCATCGTTGTCAACTACCTATTGAAGGAAGATGTGCTCAGACTACTACTTTAGATGGCTTGGTTCACGCTAAATATCATCCTTCTTGTTTTACCTGTCATGTAAGTACACACATATTTCTATACGTATTAAAATATATAAACATAAAAGAAAAAAAAAACTATTTTTATTCATTCTTCTTTTTTATTCAATTTACATAGACTTGTCATGAACAAATAACTAACATCTATTTTACTGATAAAGATCATGCTATTTATTGCTCTATTCATGGTCAACAAAAAAAGAAGAGAGAAACTTTATTTTGTGATGTATAAATAATAGTAAAATAAATAAAAAAGTATAAATTTAGATTCCTTTTTTAGAAACCACTAATGTTCCTTTTTAAGAATTGATATGAAAAAAAAAAACTTTTTTTTTATTCAAAGGAAACAACTTGAATTATTTTATTATTTTGAAACTATATAATTCACTGTAAAAAAAACACACACACATTTTGTTATATATGTATGAACATTTTAACATTGAAAAAAAAAAGAATATCTATATATATATTTTGAAGTAAATTACACCAAAATATAATACCATAAAAAAAACCAATACCTGTTTGAAATTACTTTTATTTTATATTTTTTAGATATATGTTACATTTTTTTTTAAATATATATATAAAATAATAAATAAAAAAACCATGTATTATTGGTTATCTATCAAATAAAAAAGAAAAAGACAAAAAGAAAAAGAAAAAATTTTTAACGAAATACCAGGTTATATACTTTGAGTAACGTAAAATTCATTTTCAGTTAATATTATATTCTATTTCCATTTTTGAAAAATAGTTATTTTGGAATATACCAGGAAAAATAGAAAAAGAATAATAAATCGTATGAAGAAAAAAAATTGATTTGTATAAAATACATTTCTAAATCAAGAATTTATATATATATATATGTACATATACAACCACCGCAGTTTCTGTGTTTTAAAGTAAAAAAGTAACATTTACATGTGTTCTGGTCTTTAACCTAAACTTAAATATTTACATTGGATTTCAAAATACATCTTGTAATAAATATTTATTATTATTATTATTTATTTATTTTATTCTCTTTCTTTTTCTCTTTCTTTCTTTTTACTTTATTTCTTTTATATATATATATATATTTCAAATAACAAGCTTCAATGGCTGGATTTACAGTTTTAACAGAAGAAAATTCAGATGGAACCAAAACAACCTATAGAGTTTCTAGATGGCGTTTCTATTGTCCTATTATAATTTTTATTGTTGGCGTTACGGTAATAGGTTTAGTAATGGGGTTAGTAGTAGTTCCAGGGTTCAATAGACGAAGTGATGAAATGGAAGCTGAAGCAAAAAAACGCAATGACACGGCCACTGAAAATCAAAAGAAATTCGACGAAATAAATAGTATAACTCAAAAACAAAAGGAAATAGATGGAAAAAGACATGAGTGTAAAATGGGCTGCTTTTTTGATAAATGTATGATGCTTTGCGATACGTTGGATAATGATTGTAGAGATAAATGTCGTAAAGATAGAGTAGGTTGTGAACAAAATTGCGAACTGACATACCCTGCAGCACCATTATAGTAATTTAATTTGTCATTTTAATCCTCTTTCTCCTTTTTTCGTTTATAATTTGTAACTTTAATAATAATAATAATAAAATGTATATATATTTTTTTTAACAATCCTTTTTTTATTTTTTTTCAAATATACTTTTTATTTTTTTAAATAAATGAAAATATATTATGGCATAATACAAAATAGCGCTGTAATGAAAAAAAAATTGAATTCCTTTAAAGTTTGCTGCATTTTAATAAAGAAATGAAAAATAATGGTTTTTTGAATTCGAAGTTTTGATTCAATGCTTCTTTTTGTTACACAATATGAATATAATTCAGTTCTAATAAAGTAAAAGTTAATATTGTTCAATTCTGGTTGAGCATTATTCAATGGTATTTAATTCTAATAAGATTATCAATCTTGTTATATTTTCGATAATTGTAACATTTACTAATAATAAAAACAAGTTAGTAAACACAGGTATATTTTTAAAGTATGCTGATACGGAATTAATCTAAATACAACCAATCAAAAAGAAATACTAATAAACATTATGGAAAAAAAAAGAGAAGGGAAGAAAAAAAGTGTAAAAATAAATAAATAACAAAATTACTTTTTAATTATTTTTTTGCTTTAGCTACTACCATTACCACTGGGTTTATCGCTCCTTCTATTTATGTAATCTCTAACATCATATGCTGTTGGTAATTTGTATTTGGATTTTGTTTTGTGAATTATAAATAAAAAAAAAAATATAAATATGGGATTCTTTTTTAGAAATTACTGATGTTCCATTTCAAGAACTAATACGAAAAAAAAAACTCTTAAACGTATATATATATATCTTGAGCTGTTTTAATATTTTTAGAACTTTATATTTTACTGTAAATATATATATATATATGTACGTGTGGACATTTTAAATTTGTTGAAGAAAATAAAAAAGAATATATATATATATATGTATATAATTTGAAGTAAATTACTCTATATATAAAATCTTCAGAATCAACCAATGTACGCTTGTATTATCTTTATTATTTATTTGTTGCGAATATATGTATTATTTTAAAAAATTAAAAAAAATATAACAAATAAAAAACTGTACGCCATTAATTATCCATAAAAAAAAAAAAGAGAGAGAAAAAAGAAAAAAAAATTTTAACATAAAACCTGGTAGATTATACTTTGAGTAACATAAATAATTCGTATTCAGTTTATATTATTTTCTATTTCCATTTTTGAAAAATAATTATTTTGGAATATACAAGGAATAAGAAGAAAAATAATAATTAATCATATGAAGAATAAAAAAACAGATTTTATGGAATACATAAAATATACATGTTTTGAGAACTATTTCTAAATCAAGAACTTTTATATATATAAAGCCAATAGAGTTTCTGTGTTTTAAAGTAAAAAAGTAACATTTACATGTGTTCTGACCTTTAACTCGAACTTAAATATGTATAAATATATATATATATATATATCTGATTTCATGATACATCTTGAAATATATAATAAATAAAAACTTCTTTTTTCTTTTTCATTTATTTTATTCTTTTTCTTCGTAATACATATATACATATTTCAATTAACTATCACCAATGGGTGGAGTTGCAGTTTTATCACAAGAACATGCCGATGGAACCAAAACAACATATCGTATTCCTAGATGGAAAATATATGGTCCAATTATTTTTTTCCTTATTTTTGCATTGATATTTGGTTTAGTAATGGGATTAGTAGTAATTCCAGGGACCAGAAGACGAGGTGAAGAAATAGCAGCAGCTAATGAAAAAAAATTCGATGAAAAGGTCAATGAAAATCGGAAGCAATTCGAAATAGATAGTAAAAGACATGATTGTTTATTTAATTGCCCCTTTGGTAGTTGTATGTCGCATTGTGGTTACCGAAATACTACTTGTGTAGATAATTGTCATGAAGATGAAAAAGCTTGTAATCGAAATTGTGAACTATTATACCCTGCAGCACTATAGTAGCTATTTATTTTATTATTTTAATCTTCTTCTTTCTCTTTTAATTTATAATTTGTAACTTTAATAATAATAATAAAATGTATATATTCTTATTTTAACTATCTTTTTAATTGTGTTTGTTACTTTTTTTTTTAAAAAAAATAATAAAAGTATATTATGGTATAATACAAAATAATAAAGTAAAAAAACGGCTATTAATTAGCTGACCTAATTTATTAAAAAAAAAAAAGGTGTAACCTTATTGTTCTCCCAAATATCAGTAAAACCAATAAAAAATATGTTTACATAAATGAACGCAATAATAGATGATAATTCATGAGCTTATTTTCAATATACACCTTTTTTATTATTTCATTTATTTCATTAATAATTGATATACACATGTATAGTACAACTTTATATATATATATATATACTTTAAATAAATTATACTTTTCTAATCCTAATCTACTATCTTTTGCTTATTAAAGTATTGTATATATATTGGCGTTAAAAATAAAAATCAAGATGTAAATAAATCGGCCAAATAAAAAATGATTTTGTTAATGAGCTATTAAAATTTCAAGCCACTTAGTCCACTATTTATGGCACTAAATAATTACTAACTTGAGTATGATTATTTAATAAATTAATTAATCTTTAAATTTTCCTCAAAAAATGAATCCGTATATCAAAGAGATTGGTATTATTGAACCGTTAAAATATCAAATCAACTTGTTTATTATTTATAAAAGTATATGAGTACTTAACAATAAATAATTATTACAAAAAAAAAAAACTAATCAAAGCGATATTAGCATTATTAAGTATATTTTTATTTACAGTATTCTCTTGTTTATAACGAAAAAAATAAAATAAAAGGTAGCTTTAATCAATTTGATTATTTGAAAAATATACAATTTGCCATATAAATATAACTAAAATAAGTGAAAAATAAAAGCAATAAAAAGCGGTTTAATTTAATATATGAATGTACCAATAAATACAAATTTTATTAATTATAATTAGATAAAATAAAATAAACACTGGTTAATTGAATAAAAGTTCATTTGATGGTTTATATGATAATAATATATAATTGGATAATATAGATTATCATAATAACTTTTTTTATAATAATTTAATCATTATAATATGATATTCTTTATCTGAAAAATACTTGAAATGATAAAGGCTAGCTATAACTGAAAGTACGTCTTCCATGGATTTGCGACCAATTTTCCTTTAACATTGTTTTTGGTGATTCAGTAAAATTTAATATATTCATTTTATCGTCGTAGAAGAAGAATAGAACAGTTGAAAATGATCGTTCTAGTAAGGCAGTACTACCTTTTTATTCTTATATGGGACTTACTAAATCACCTGTTGCCGATAGTTTCAATTTCATCATTATATAAATGTGTATATATCATGTAACACACTTTTCTCTTGCACGAGTTTTTATGAATGATTACTTTTGGGATATCTGTATAAGAGAACGTTTGCTCCATTGCGCAATCACTGATATTTTTGGGGATTTGTGGCACTTAATGTATACCACTTATTTCGAGGAATGTTATAATTGTAAAAAGAATTTTATTTGACAATAATAATATTCCATGTAAAAAAAATAGTTTTGGTAAAAAGATGGCAAAAAAATTGAAAAGGGAAACTCTTTTTCTCATCTTGTATTTGTATTAATTTTTAATTGTTATATGCTGAAGAAGTACCTAGGAGAGTTAGATCAGCAACTACGCTCTTATAGACTATTATATATTTGAGTACAACCAATATGAGGTGATATAAACGATAGCAATATAAAAAGGTTGCCTCATTCTGGTTAAATACTCATTTTGTTACTATTGAATTTTTTTTATTAATATTTTGTCTATTTTCTTGATCAAAAGAATCTATTCATTTTTCATACTTTATATATTATTATATTGTGATTTTCCACATCTCTCGCTATTTTTTTAACCCAATATCAATTTCATATATGCAATTATTTTAATTTTTCCTTTGTTGGTATAGATTGTATTGAGTTTCAATTTTATTTTTTATTTGAAAAAAAACCATTGTTTCCTTTCCTTCGCATCTATTCCTTTCCCTTCCATTTCCTTTCCTTTTTTATTTTTATTTTTTACTACTATTATCACTTTTAATCACCGATATATTTTTTTAATTACTATAATTATTCACTAGAATCTACTAAATATAAATTTATTTTATTAAGTCTAGGTAAAATGTAAGGGTAAGAATTGCAAAGCAATGATTATATGTAAATGAAAAGTTTGCTGAAATGTAAAAATTATAAACAATTAACGAGATATTCCTTTCTTCCTATGGTTATTGAAAAAATAATAGATCCAGTTGCTGTTGTTGAAAAAAATATAATATATTTTACTATTATAGTTAGAGAAGTTATAGGCAATTTGGTTATGTAATCTATCCGTGTTGTTAAGAAAGATCTATTTTTATGAGCTAATAGTACAGACAAAAATTTAAGAGGATACAATGACAATTCATCAAGAATTCACAGTGGAGAAAAAAATAAATCAACAGAATAAACTGCTAGAAAATGTTAGAAAAAATTAGATATGTTTAAAATAAATCCAGGAAATAGATCATCATCAAATCAAGAAATGAAATTAAATACATAAAGATAGTCAAAAAAAGCGGATGTTTTGAGTTATGTATATTTGAACGGAGAGAAAAAGCCATAAAAGGAAAAAAATCAGACAACCTATTAATAATACTCATGGCTTTTCTACCAAATACCAATAGCATTAAACTATAATATATTGCTATCACTTGGAAAATTTGATGCATCCTTTTTCCACTTCTATATACGTTTAATAACAAATATCAAGAACTTTTTATATTAAATATTCGATAAAAGAAATAATAAGGCCGATAATTTCTGGATCTAATAGATAGGATATGAACCACTAAAAAAGTGTGTAAACCTTTCTATTTAGCAAAAATAAATAAACATATAAATAATAATTTAAAGAGAGATTAATTAATTTGACCACTTTGTAGTAATATTTTAGGTCAATTGAGATTTGTAACTTTTTGTGCATAGGAAGGATTTTAGGGAAAGAAAACTGAAAGAACCCGAACAACCTATACAACCAAATGACGAATAATAACAATAATAACAAAATCAAGAACTTATTAAAAGGGAGAAAGATAATAATTATAAAAAAGGTTGAAGAGAGAAAAAGGTTTATTTAGTTATTTTTCTATACTGTTTTTATTTTTCTTACTATTCTTATTATCCTTATTATAGGTCCAGCGTTATATTTTCATTAATAATTAAAGAAGTGAACAAATGTTATATTAGACCTGACATTCTTTTTATATAAAATATCCATACAGATTCCTAGTGAAAATAGAAAATGATGGAATTAAATTAAAAAAGGCGGCATCAAAAATTAGTTGTAGTCAGGATATTAGGTTTGGTTAAAAAAAAAAAACAGATAGACTTACATGGACTATTGTGCTCATGGGCAAAATGTCAGCTTTTCAAAAGTCGTGAAAAAGTAAATAAAAATATATTATACAATATTGAACTTTTTTTAAATAAGTTAATTATGATCTATATAAAGAAAATAATAAAAAAATTAAAAAATACTCACAGTTTACGTACCCCAACGTAAAGTCTACTTTTTTTTTTTTAATTATCACTTAATTTAATAAATAATAAATGATCATATATATACGAATTATGATATGGAATACATTTAAGATTAATATCAAAATTAAAAGTTGTTTTTTATATAAATTTAATAAAAAATCATTTATATAGCAACTAAACCATTTTTAATATATTCCCCACGTAACAGATATAATGATAATGATCAACTAATATCTCCTTATCTTGATTTATTATGTAATAAAGGACTAACCAAAATAAATAAATAAATAAAATAAACTCGTATATATATAACATATTAAATGATTATTGTAAGAGAGGCACTTGGTTATTTTTTTTATTCAATAAATCATAAAAAAATGAAAAAGTAAAATATAAAAAAGTCGTAAAAGTATTGGTGTACTTGTTACCATCGTACTTGAAAAATTATACATTGATTATATTTTTTTATTTTGAAAGATTAAGTTTAAAAGCATGACCATTGCCATTTTTGTCTTTTTTTAAAAAGAATAAAAATAAAAAATTATTCAGAGTACGCGCATATTACTGAAATTTGTAATAATATATGCATATTTTTATATATTTATATTAATCTAAATTAATATTTATTTATTTATTTATTTATAAATATAGACGCATTACTATTAATAAAATATTAATTTTTGATCAGTTGTATTATTTATAACTTCCATATATAGATTTAAGAATTTTTTTTCATTTCAGATCGGTAAGTGTAACTGCAACAGACCCAATGAGAAAAAAAAAAATCAAAGAAAGTTTAATTTTTAATTTATCTCTCCATGTTTTTTAACAAACACCAAGAGAAAGGACTATAATAAATCTCTATGTAAAATCGAAAAATGACTTACTATATTCGCGTTATATCGAAAACTTGTTCTTTTTTCCGTTGGCATTGACATTGACCACACGTGGCTAAAATAATATATAGTATATAAATCAAAAAGATTTTATATGAAAAAGCAGTATATTTTAACTTTTGTTTTTAAAATGAAATACTATATATTTTTTTAATAGTATTATATAAACATAAAAACTTAAATACAGTGGATTTTTTTTTTAAAAAAAATATGTACGTAAACATTGTTAAAAAAAAAATGACCGAGAGTTTACTGTTAAAACCGCGCACGTGTATTTTTTAAAGTTTATAACAATCTGTCAAAAATTTTTGGTTGCCATATCGGTAAGTGAGCCGCATATTCAACAATAAGCGCGCTTAAACATATTGGTTTACTCCGTTAAACAAAAATAAAACCTGTATGTATGTTGAGAAAAGAAACAATGATAACCGAATAGTGGGGTGAATCAAGAATCAATAAGAAAACAACTACATTATATAATTATATGAATATTAAAAAGTCTTTTATAATTAATTATTCTTATTTTATTTTTCATTTTATTGTCTAAACATTGGTAGTAATATGTAGACATGGAAAAACATTGACACTTTTGCGTTGGTTAATTTAAATTACATATACACAAAAACACGGACCGATTTTTTTTCTCTTTTTTTTCCCACATTGCACATAAATTAATCAATGATTAAAAATCCCATCTTTTTATATATATATATATTCATTATATATATACAGTTACGGATGATTCTATTTAAAGTAGGCGTAACCAGTAAAAAAAAAAAAAGCTCAATTTTCATTTCATTTATTCTAATAATGATAATATATTTCATTTTTTTTAATCACAGATGATCAGAAACATAAAATAAAATTGGATTCTTTTTTTTTTTTTTTTTTGATTCGATCTGAAATTTTTTCTTTTTCTCATTTTATTCTTTTTTTTCAAAATAATAATAATAATAATTAAAAATAATAACTACTTAATTACTAATACTATTTAATTACTAATATAATCAAAATGATGGAAAGGTCTACTTCTCTCTTACCAATGATTAAATGTTCTACTTGTTCAAAGGAAGTGCCAATACAAGCATTATCTTCTCATTTATGCTATGATCAGCATGCTTTTAAATTATCTAAACCTGATATACCTTTAACTTTAGATACATGTAAAAAATAAAATGAAATAAGATAATTTCAAAATATTATTTTATATAAAACAAAAAAACTAATTATAATACTTTTTTTTAATAGCTTCATCACCACCACTTAATATCAGTAAATCTACTTCTACTTCATCTATATCGTTAATATTAAATAAGTTCAATCGTAAAAGGTCAAATAGTAATAGTATTCCTAATACCGAAGAGCCAACAAAACCATCTCAGAATAAAAAAAATAATCCATCAATGATGATACCAATTGGAAAAGGGGTATATAAATCAAGCTCCTTTGATTCTTCCTTGTCTTGTTTTCTTCATAAAAAAAAAAAGAAACCATTTCAAGTTTTAAATAAATCAAGCCATTTAAATCATGAAATAGAAGAACAAAAAGAAGAAGAAAAAGGAGGAGACCAATTATATAGAACATATTCCAATGAATCTACTCATTCTACTTTATCACCGATAACACCTCCTGTATATCCTCAGCATCATCGTCATTACGGCCATGATCATAAAAAATCAATTAGCAATAGTAGTAGTATTTCATTTCGTACTTTTACTATATATCATCCTTCTCCATTAGATTATCAAATTACTGAAGAAAATAATTATAGCCAGTCTATTTTTTTCCCATCACCACCTGATGATCATCATTTAATAGATGACAATATACCTTCTACATCAACAACAACTACAAAATTATTATCCACTTATTATAATCACCTTAATTTATTAAATCAACAAAAAGTTAATTGTTTTGGTTGTAAACGACCAATACATGATATAGCAAGCTCCATTCAATTTGACCATCATCATGTAAGACTTGTATAATAATAATAATAATAATAATAATAATAGTATCTAATCACTACTATTGTTTCATTTCTTATTTAATTGTTATTTTTGTATTAGAATTATCACCAACATTGTTTAAAATGTCATTTATGTCGTACTTCCTTAAAAAATAAACCTTATAAAGTACATGATGGCCAGGTGTATTGTCATCAAGATTTTGAAGAATATATTCAAACAAAACCAAATTGTACTACATGGTAATAAAAAGATAAATTATGTTCTCTTATCTATATTGAAAAAAAAAAAAAAAATGATGTTTTAAAATAATAGTCTCATTTTTATTTTATTATTTTTCCATATTAAAATATATAGTCATGAAACAATAGAACCATATCAACGACCTACTAAAGCATTAAACCAATACTATCATGCAGAGCATGTGACCTGTCACCACTGTCATAAACCTATCGATGAATCTACCACAGGCATAGTTCAACATAAAAAGAAACTTTATTGTCGAACAGATTTCAATCGTTTATTTTTACATACATGTCAAGGCTGTCAAAAACCAATAGAGAGAGAATCTATTACTTCTTCCGATGGCAAATTAAAAGGAAAATGGCATAAACACTGTTTTCATTGTTATCAATGTAAACAATCATTTCCCAATCATCAATTTTATGTATTTCAAAACCAGCCTTATTGCCGACAACATTACCATCAACTAAATAAATCTTTATGTCATGCTTGTGAATCTCCTATTGAAGGAAAGTGTGCTCAAATCTCTTTAAATAGCCAAATTCATTTTAAATATCATCCACAGTGTTTTATTTGTTACGTAAGTAAAATAAAATTAATAATAAACGTATAAGGAAAAAGAAATGATTATTAACTTTTTTTTATTACTATTCATTTAGATTTGCCAGGAGCAAGTAAAAGATATTTATTTCACTGATAAATTTCATCATATATATTGTAAAGTCCATGGTCGACAAAAAGAAACAATTATTTCTGATCTTTCCATGTTATAAATAAATAAATAAATAAATAGATAAATAAATCTTTTATAGATCTATTGAACTTAAATTTTTTTTTTTGAGTTGAATTAAGTAATCAAAAGTAACACAGACATTAAAAAAAATGAAACGTGGTGTCTGTTTTTTTTTTATTTCTTTATTTCTAATCAATTAAAATACCGTCTTTTTTTTAAATTATAAAACATATTTATATTTATTATTACAATTTATTAATTTATTATTTTCAATCAATATAGTCATTTTCATCAAATTGATCTCTCATATAAAAAGTAGGGTACACACCGAAGGAAGTTTTCAAATACCATTGGCCATTAGATAATTGATTTAAAACAAAATGAACCACACCATTAAGAATCAATTCTTGTTTAATTTCTTCTTCGAAATATAAATCATATAATTGATCATCTAAAGTTGTTTCTTGCTTACGATCATATTGAACCAAGGTCACTTTATAGTATTTTATGTTGTTATTATAATCACTATAGGGTTGAATATCTTTTATTTTTGCCCATAAACGAAGGTCTTCCTTTTTTAAAATGATATTATCAAGGTCCTTTTCGTTATTATGCCATAAACTTGTTATTAATTTTTTAGCTTCTTTAATTTTTGTCGATTCCTTATTATCCGTTGTTGATAAACCCATGAATTCGGCTGCTAATTGCCTTGCTTTTGGGTCTGTTAATTGTTTTAACCACTCATTATCGTCATCATCTATATTATTAGAGAGTAATTTGCCTTGAAATAGTGTATGACAAGCAGAATTAAACGCACCAGGTAATAGGTTTTTTACTTTTTTACATGGAACCAATTGTTCTTTAGCTAACCCCACAAACTGTCTTGCTTTTGCAATATCCTCTTTATACTCTGGTGCTACATTTCTTATTTCCAAATATCTTAAAAAGGCATCAATCATTTTAGGCGCTTGTTGATGATTGGACAAACTAATAAAAAGACTATGAGGAGATAAAAATTTATTACCTAAATAAATTTGAGCAACTTCGCTAAAACTGATATAAATACCATCTTCCAATTCATCTTCTTCATTATAAAAATCTTCATCTTCAATGGTAGCTGTAGCAGCTTTGGCAGCTTCAAAATCTACTTCGACATCGCCATCATTGGCATCAGCTTGAGCAGAATCCCCACCAGTAGCACGACCAAGGAATGCATTTGGACCGACATTGACGCCTCCAAATTTTAAATAATCATCAAAAATGGCTCGGTTTTCTTCGGTGAAACGGTGATTCCGTTTATATTTCCAAATGGCATATTCAATTCTTCTTGCTAAAGAACGTGATCTATATATAAAATAGAAAAAATAGTGTATATATCAATAAGTACAGATATTAATTTCTTTTTTGAGTAAATAAATAGATAAAGTGATTATATGTAATATTTATAACTTTACGGATCATAGGGATCTTCAACAGCATCTTCGTCATATTTTTCTTTATAGTCTTCAGTTATTTCTGACCCAGCTTCAGGTAATTTGGAAGTCTTTGATCTTTTCTTTCTTTTCTTCTTTTTTTTTTCGGTGGTATTATTAGGTGAACCGTTATCATTGTTATCATTATTATTTCTTTGTATATTATTTAATCCTCCCGAAGGTATCTTGGCTGTAAGTTGAGCTGGAGTAGATAAACCAACAGTAGGCACAGAAGGATTTAAAGAATCCATATCGAAGTTTTCATCTAAATCTTCATATGCTGCCTTCATAGCTGCTTCATTATATTGCTGTAGTAAAGCACTACAGAGGAGAAAAAAGTAAAAACATAAAACAAAAAAAGACCGAGAGAAGTATATTGTATAAGTATAATTCTTTTTTGTTATATAATTATTGTATAGAATTTATATATCGAGCGAATTACAGAAGCTTATCTCTTTCTTCGGGATCCATGGGCCTTTTTTGTTGAAAAAATAATGAAAACAATGAATTAAAAGGTTGAAAAATTCGCGTCTCTTAATTTTTAAATAATTTAAATGGCCGACTAATTCTTTGTATTAATGTTATTTTTTATTTTTGCATGTTATTTTGATGGTTTTTATAAACTATTACAATTTATAATAAAAATATATATTAAAGTTTAATCGTTTTAATCAGATTATTATGAATCTAATACATATATATATATATATATAAATAATAATAAAAATAACAATGGCATGATGAAAATAAAAAGTGATATGGTTAAAGAATAAAAAGGTAAATTATTTTAAAACTCAGTATCTTATTTTTTTTTAAAAATGGTCAACTTTTTTTCTCCACTTTTTTTTTCTTTTTTTTTTTCATTCCAATTTTTTTTACACTATTTTTATTTATTTGTTTTATTTAATAATAATAATAATATTATAAATATGTTAATTTCACCTATATATAATAAAGATCCTTTTGATATAAAGTTCGACTTTGAAGATTTTATTAAAGAGGAATTAGGATTGGATTTAAATAATTTTACTAAACCCGAAGGTAAACAAAACAGAGGATTATAAATCTCTTTACTCTTACTCTCATTCTCTATGCATTATTATGATTGAATTCTTACTTACTTTTTTCTTTCTTTCTTTATTTTAATACAGATGAAAAAATATGTAAATATTTTTTAAAAGGGTCTTGTACAAAGGGTAATTCCTGTGCATATAAGCATCGTGATGCGGAAAAGGACAAGTTAGTAGTTTGTAAACATTGGTTAAGAGGGTTATGTAAAAAAGGGGATCGATGTGAATTTCTTCATGTCTTTAATATGAAAAAGATGCCTGAGTGTTGGTTTTATTCAAAATATGGTGAATGCTGTAATGGGGACGAGTGCATGTATTTACATATTGATCCGGAAAGTAAACAAAAGGAATGTCCTTGGTATGCTCGTGGATTTTGTAAACATGGTCCCCACTGTCGTCATAAACATGTAAGGAAGATGGTGTGTCAAAACTATTTAACTGGGTTTTGTCCTGATGGTTTAAATTGCCCTAATGGACATCCAAAATATGAATTACCTGTAAGTAATAACCCATCATCAGGTGATAATCCACAACAGCAACAACAGCAACAGCAACAACAACAGCAATCACAAAGACAACAGCATCATCAACAACAATCATCACAACAACAATATCACCCACAACAGCAACAACAACAACGTTCTTTTCAACCACCTTCTATGTTACAACCTCCTTCTTCTATGTTTCCTGCACATCAGCAACAACAGCAACAAGGAAATAAAGCATTTAGAAAATTGGAAGAAGTTACTTGCTTTAAATGTATGCAAAAGGGTCATTATGCTAATAAATGTCCAAATCCTAAAGTAGGACAAGGGATGCAAGGCTTACAACAACAAATGATGCAAGGTGGAATGCCGGGAAGAATGTAATGATTTATATGTGTGTGTGTGTGTTAAAAAAAATAATTAAGATTTTGTAAATATATATATCTATTTAATTGCTTTAATTTCAGCTAGCTTTATTATTGAAATAATAAAAAGAAAAAGAATAAAAAATGATTAATTATGTAATTTGATATTTTTTTTCAAGGGTACACTAAAAAACATTATAGTTGTTTTTTTATAATTACATTTTTATTTTTCGAATAGACATAATTTTTTTAAATGAAATAAATAAACATTTAAAAACTAGTTTATAAGCATATTAAGAAAAAAGATAAATAAACTTTAGAAACATGTTAATAAAAAGTAGACGTGATTTGGTATGTGTACTCTTTATTTTCTTGGTTCAATTTTATTTTTAAAATGCCGCCCACTACTATTTTTTTTAAAATTTCGATTTTTCCTTTTTTTCTCTCCTTTTTTTCGTTCATTATTCATTATCTTTTTTTTTTTTTTCTTATCAAGACTTGTATATAAACTATATACTTATTAATATATATATATAATGTCATCACCAAATCAACAACAAACGCAGCAACCACAACAACGTTTACGTATTGGCCAATATCAAATTATAAAAACAATAGGCAGTGGTTCCTTTGGCAAAGTAAAACGTAAAGTTTTTAAAAATAAATAATCATAATTCTATTTATCAATAAAAAAAAAAAAAAACAAAGGGAATCAAAACTATAAAAAAAAAAAACATTTCCTTGCTATAAATGTAAAATAAGGCATATGTATATATAAGGAGAGAAAAAAAGACAAGAAGCTAAAGAAGAAGAAAAAAAAAAAAAGATAAGCAGCTTATATTTATTAATATATATAATATTATACTTCTTTCTATAGTGGCAACACATGCCATTACTGATCAAAAAGTGGCCTTAAAATTTATTAATAGAAAGAAAATAGCAAGTATGGATATGAGTGGAAGAGTAAAACGTGAAATTCAATATTTAAAACTATTACGCCATCCTCATATTATTAAACTGTATGTAAAAGTAACAATGTTAATAACAATAAAATAATAACATGGAATGATAGAATAACATATATATGTATATATTAATATGGAATAATTTACAATTATTATCATAAATACATTTATATTTGTCTATGTAGATACGAAGTCATAACTACTGCTACGGATATTATTATGGTGATAGAATATGCAAGTAAAGAATTGTTTAATTATATTGTAGATATTGGAAAAGTAAGTAATATACAAAAGGTTGCAATGGATTAAGATAAAATAAAATTATTGAATATTGGATTAAAAATTGTGGATTGTTTTTATAAAAACTAAACTATATAGATGTCAGAAGATGATGCTCGAAGGTTTTTTCAACAAATCATATGTGCTGTAGAATATTGTCATAGGCATAAAATCGTACACAGGTAAAAGGAAAAGGGAAAATAAAAATGCACATGATTTTTTTTTTCAAATTTTCGCTCACACTCTCTTTTTATTTATTTATTATTTATTTATTTTGAATATAGGGATTTAAAACCTGAAAAGTAAGATGTATTCATATTATATAAATAGATAAAGATCATGAACTCTTAAATAATTGTCTATATTTTTTTATCTATATATTTTTTAAAGTTTATTATTGGATGCTAATAATAATGTAAAAATTGCTGATTTTGGCTTATCAAATATTATGACAGATGGTGATTTTTTAAAAACAAGTTGTGGAAGCCCAAATTACGCTGCTGTAAGTGTATAAATAAACGAATGAAAATAATGAAGCAATATAAATAAATAAGTGATCTAATTTATACATATTATTTATTTATATTTATGTTTTCATTATATATAGCCTGAAGTTATTTCTGGAAAGTATGTTGGGTTAATAGAGATAAAAAAAAAAAATAATATGTGTACTACCAAAAAAAAAAAAAAAGAGATCATCATCTATTCATCTATTCATCTATTCATCTAATTATTTTATTTTACCTCTAAAAATAAATGATAATGATTAGATTATATGCTGGGCCCGAAGTAGATGTTTGGAGCTGCGGTGTAATTCTTTATGTAATGTTATGTGCCCGATTACCCTTTGATGATGAATACATTCCTGCATTATTTAGAAAAATCAATGGTGGAATCTATACAATGCCTAAAGATTTAAGTCCTGAAGCCAAATCTTTATTAGCATCCATGCTGGTAGTGGACCCTTTAAAACGTATTACTATTCAAGAAATTCGCCAAAATCCTTGGTTTAATAAAAACTTACCTGATTATCTAAAACCTTTACCTCAAACTGATGCTGAATTATCTCACCAACCTATTGATGAATCCATTGTGGCCGATTTGCATAAGGTAAAATGAATATAAAATAAAATAATAATAAAAGTCACCATGGTCATAAAAAATAAAAAGTGACATTCGTGTTTTTATATATCTATATATATCAATTATTTTATATTTAATAATAGAAAATGGGATATACTACAGAGGCTATTCATAAAGCCTTACACGATACTGAAAATAATCCTTTAAAAGTAGCTTACCAATTAGTATTAGATAATACACGTTTATTACAAGGGTGTAAGTGGATATATGTATATTAGAATAAATGTTCTCTCTCTTACTAGATACTAATGATATTATTCTTATTATCCTTATACTTATTTAGCAAAACAAACCGATATACAAAGCTTTTTTGCTTCTTCACCTCCACCTTGGAATACCACACTTGAGGATAGAATTACACAAGCTAATAAAAATGATGGCGAAGAAAATAATTTACCTAACGAAGAAGAAAAACTAACAGATTCTTCTATTTCTGTATTAAGTTCAAGTATCCCTAAATCAGAATCTAATTTCCAAAGTAATTATATATATATAAATTCATTTTTTATATTCATTATATATTTTAATAACCATTATAATCATTTTCTTTTTCTTTTTCTTTTTTTATTCTAGCATCTACCTTTAATAATGGAAATGCACGTACAGCTACACCGGAAGGATTAAGGAGACATTTATCAACCAATAGTAATAATGGAAGCAGCAATCACAATAGTAATAATCATACTAGTAGTAGTAATAATAGTAATAGTAACAGCAGTAGTAGTCATCATAAAAAAGCAAAATCATCTTCAAGATCAAAATGGCATTTTGGCATTCGAAGTAAATGCCCAGCATGGGAAGTAATGTTGGAAATTTATCGATCCTTAAAAAATGTTGGTATGGAATGGCGATCAATTGATACTTATCACTTGCGATGCCGTTATATTTATCAGGAATTGGATATGGTTGTGAAATTTGATCTCCAATTATATAAATTAGAAAATAATAGTTATTTAGTGGATTTTAAAAATGTTAATACAGTATCTAATAAGAAGAAAAAGGGACAACAACAACAAAATCAAGGTCAACTGGAACATGATAATGATATTGATAATCCTTCTACTCTTGTACAAGAAAATTTATTACAACGCCATCAGCAACAACAAAATGATAAAAAGAATGATTTATCTTATTGGGCATTTAAACCAGACGCTTCTTCTACTATTTTAAGTGGTAGTGGTGGTCACAGTCAAAATGAAAAATTATTTAGCATATATCCATTTTTAGACGTTTGTAGTAAACTAATTACTGATATTGTATAAGGAAGTAACTCAATAAATAACTATCTTCATCATCGTGTAATAAAAAATATTATTAATTGTATGTCCAAAAAACAGAAAAAGTAAAAGTAGAAAAATTACAATCTTTTGAGGTTATAATACTTTTTAAAATAAACGATCCATATAAATATGTGGCTGGGAACCGAAAATTAGGAATCGAATAAAAGCATTTTATTTCACTTTGCCTATTTATTATCTACAAATAAATATAAATTTGTTTTTATAAATAATGCCACTTTATATGTAATAAAGTATGCTCTTTTAAACAAAAAGCAATTAAAGAATGTTTGTATAAAAAATATATTTTTTAATTTTTACAACGGAAATTTTCGTGATCATCCTCCTTTTCCAGCCACTTTTTAATACACTGTATTTTTACCATAGAAACTGGTTTTAAAACATGTGTTAAAATCTCTAGATTATAAAGAAATGAATCATAATAACTTTTTAGAAAATTTTAAAAAGATGTAACCTATACTCATTTATTTTATCATTTCAATGACCATATACAGCATTCGAATTGATAGAGAATTGTTTTCGTATTGATTTGATTCTTAATAAATTTTAGTACATGTTTATTTTTAATTAAATCAATAAAATTTTTTTATATGATTACTATATATACCCTTACTAGTATTATCTATAAAAGATATCTTTATTAAATTATTAGAACTTGTGTGATTTAATTTTTTTTTATAGTGTAAACGAAAATTACAAAATCATGCTCGAAACAAAAAAAAAAAAATTAATAGCATCTAGTAATAAATTTCAATCATGTATTTAATTATCCTTTAGACATCATAATATCAAAGTAATCAGCTATTTATATTATATAGTTGTTTACTTACGATTTACACCATAATTAAAAAAAATAGAAGCAAATGATGTAATTTAAGTAGCTTTTTTATTATATAATTGATTTTTAGAGAATGTATATTAATAAAGAAAAAAAAAACTTAAGATACTAAATGATAAATAAAAAAAAACCAACCTATCTTGGTACCACTATATACTAAAAATCAATATTCCACCTATACAAAATATGTTGCCAATAATAGTTCATATATTGCTAATTAGAATATACAGATGCTTATTATTTTACTTGGGGTATTTATAATAAAGCAAGTGATCATTAATGAACATTCTGCTTAGACATACCATTGGAAAACACAAATATTCACAGTAAAAAAAATTCAAACTCAACGTTGGGTACTTACAAAAAAGGCAACATTTGCTTATACATAAATATATGCAAATATTATTGGCGATTCTTTATTTTTTTTTTTTTTTTTTTTGCCATAATATAACATTCGTTTTTTTTTTTAATGAAAAAAAAAAATTATAATATAGTGATGAATACCCATATATAGAAAATATATATTTATTAGTAAGCTATAAAAATAATTAATATTAAAAAAGTATATATATATATATATGAGTCTGTGTGTGTATGTATATGTATTTGTATATATATATGTATATTGTTAAAATTATGAATCAATATTCAAGACTATGATCGATCATTATTTTAATTATTAAAAAAATCATGCCACACCAAATGAGACAAAAAATTAAAAAAATTACTATCATCTGAAACCAAGGAACAAAAAAAAAACGATCATATAGAGGCCAATAAAGTCACCATATAAAGAAAAATGAAAGAACAAGTTTCGCAAAATAGGACCTTTTTTAAAATGTGTTCCATAAAAAAAATACCACTGAACGCACCTTTTTTTAAATAAATAATAATGCTTTATATTATATTATATTCATTTTTAATATTTTAAACAGTGGAAAAATTAGTAGTTACAGTATTTGTTTGTTCAGTTGTTTGTTTGTTTTTTTTTTTTTGGCCATCATACATAAGAAATGAAACAAAATTAAAAAGAAAAATCAAGATATACCTCGTTTTTTATACTATCAATGAAACCGGGCATAATTATTTATCCCTCTTTTTTAATATAAAAAGATACAAATTACGAATGAAAAAATGATCATTAAATTTCTTGCATTCACTTTTTTTTCTCTTTTTTTTCTAAAAAAATTACATTCTTACATTAAGATTTTTTTAGTTAAAATAGACATATATATTTAATAATGCTTGTTTATCTTCCACTCTTTTTGTTCTTTATATTTAATGTTAGTTGGGCCATTGGTAATATTGATAATAATAATAATAAATTAAAAAAAGTTAATTTATACAAGCTTCAATATTTACACTATATTTATTTATTTATTTAGCTGAACCTGCATCTGATGGGTCTAAACCTGAAGACGCAAAAATGGAACAACTCAACAAGTTTACTTTAACTGATAAAGGAGAACAAGAAACTACTACTTTTGGTACAAAAATTGATAATCAAGAAAGTTTAAAAGCTGGTTTAGATGGTCCAACTTTATTAGAAGATTTTATGATTCGTGAAAAAATCTTTCATTTTGGTACGTGAAAAAAATAAGATTATTAATAATAATAGTTTATTTTTGAATTTTTTTTTAAACTTCTTTCTTAACTTTATTTTTTATATATCATATAGACCATGAAAGAATTCCTGAACGTGCTGTTCATGCTAGAGGTGTAGGTGTACATGGCTATTTTGAATCTTATGGGGATTATTCCAATATTACAGCTGCTTCATTCTTAAGAGAAAAAGGAAAAAGGACTCCTATGTTTGTTCGGTTTTCTACAGTACTTGGTTCACGTGGTTCACCTGATACAGTAAGAGACGTTCGCGGTTTTGCTTTAAGATTTTATACAGATGAAGGCTTATTTGATTTAGTAGGAAACGATATTGCTCCATTTTTCGTTCATGATGCTATCAAGTTCCCTGATTTGGTTCATGCTGCTAAACCCCAACCTGATACTGAAACACCTCAGGCTGGCTCTGCTCATGAAACTGCTTATGATTTCTTTGCTGAATTCCCTGAATCTCTTCATACAGTCTTTTGGGCCTTATCTCCTCGCGGTATTCCTAATTCATTACGTCAAGTAGAAGGTTTTGGTGTTCATACTTTTAGATTGATCAATGAAAAAGGCGAATCTCATCTTGTTAAATTCATGTGGAAACCTAAACAAGGGTTATCTAATTTACTTTGGGATGAAGCACAAAAGATTGCTGGTAAAAATATCGATTTTCATCGTGATGATCTTTATACCGCTATTAACAACGGTGATTATCCTGAATGGGAATTTGGTGCTCAAATTTTAAAAGAAGACCAATTTGATGATTTCCCCTTTTCTCTTCTTGATCCAACAAAAATCATTCCTGAATCTTTGGTTCCTTTTACACCTTTAGGTAAATTTGTCTTGAATCGTAACCCTGAAAATTACTTTGCTGAAACAGAACAAGTTACTTTCTGCCCTGGCCATATTGTACGTGGTATTGGCTTTACTAATGATCCTTTGCTTCAAGGTCGGTTATTCTCTTATATTGATACACAAACCAACCGTATGGGCAGTGCAAATTACATGCAATTACCTATCAACCGTCCTATCAACCCTGTTCATAATAATCAACGTGATGGGTTTATGCAAACTCAAATTCACCGCGGTAAAGTGGCTTATTATCCTAATAGACTTCAAGATAATACACCTAGTGTTGTACCTCCACAAGATGGCGGCTATATTGATTATCCTGAAAGAATCTCAAATGTTACTAAAGTGCGTGGTAAATCTGCTAAATTCTTTGACTTCTATTCCCAAGCTCAATTGTATTATAATTCTTTAACAAAAGCTGAAAAACAACAAATGATTAATGGATTACGTTTTGAAATTGGTAAATCTAAAAGCCTTGATGTACGTAAACGAATGATTCGAGTCATTAATCAAGTAGATAATAACTTGGCCCGTCGCATTGCCTCAGCTGTAGGTGTTCCTTTACCTGAAAAAGAAGTTGAAAACAAGAATCAAACTACAGTAGGTATCTCTATTGAACGTTTCCCTAAACCTGATAATATCAAAACTCGTCGTGTAGCTATTTTAACGGCCCCTGGTACAACAACATCTGAAGCTAAAGCCATGTATGATTTCCTTAAATCCAAAGGCGCTTATCCTACTTATGTCGGTCCTAATTTAGGTGATCAAGACGGCCTCGATATTACAGATACTTATACCACTACTTCTTCTGTTCTTTTTGATGCTATTTATGTTCCTACTGGTAGTGACAAGGCCTTTAAAACTTTGACTTCCAAAACTTCTCTCTTCCTTATGGATGAACCTAAAATGTTTGTTTTAGAAGCCTTCCGCCATGGTAAACCTGTTGCTGCTACTGGAAAAGGTATCGATTTATTGAAATATGCTGATGTTGACCTTCCTGGAAAGAATAAAAAAGAATTGCATGGTGTCGTTGTGGGTAAAAATGCTAATGACATCACTGATGAATTGGAAAAAGCTTTAAAGCAACAAAGATTCTGGGACCGTTTACCTTTAGATGATGATGCTTAATTAATAATAATAGTACATATAAATAATATCCCTTTTTATTTTTCTTAGAGATTTTTTTCATTTTTATTATATAGAAATCAAAGTCAAAATCAAAATAAAAAATATAAACAATAAATAATAAATAATAAATAATAAATAATAAATAATAAATAATAAATAATGAAACTTAAATAAAATTAAAATTAAAAAAAATATTGAATTATAAACGAATTTACAATTTTTTTTTAAAAACATATATACAAAATACAATAAGATGTGATATATTAAGCAAGTAGAATAAAAAAATTGACTCATTACAAAAATTCTTTTAAAGTTATATTAAATCAGTAAACTATGAAATGAGCTAACAGATAATATATATTAATAAAAAAATAAAAAAATAAAAAAAAAGAGATAGGATTTCAAATTATTAATATCTAATCTTTTTTTTCGATTTCTTTTTTCACAATTAATATCCTACTTAGATGCTCCGTTTTGTTACTAATATCGCAATGATATATTTTATTTTTATCAAAGGCACAAACTTTTTAATAATACCTTTGTTTATAAAATAGTGTTGCCAAATCGATGAACAAATTGATTATTCATTATTATCACTTGATAATAGAAAATTCTAGACCATGTATATTGACTTGTCTTATAGTAAAATGATGCCCATTCATTAAATTGGGTATCTATACTAAATAAGAGTTTGAATATAAAATAGATATTTTATTATCTTTAAATTATCAAAAAAATGCTTTATAAACGTACTGTTAAAAGTCCCTATACTGAATCTAAGTTCATTACCATACCAATATAGAAAAAACCTATGACAATTTTTATGGATTATCATATAGTAATAAAATATATGAACAATCATAAAAATGAGATTATTAAATCATATTGATTAATATCACTAACCATATAAAAGTGAATACTTATTCTATATAAATACCATATCAAAATTATATTATTATTTCATCTTCACTTTATATTTATAATAAAAATATACCACCCAAGAAATTCTACTCGGCTGTTTTGCCTTTATTACTATATTCGATTCTTTAATTACTTTTTACATATAGATATTTTTAATATGCTCTCCACAATGTGATAAAAAATGGACTTAAAAGTTCTTTTCAGTTCTTTTTTTATCATCGTTCAGAATTACCCAATCATTTTTTTATTTCATTCTAGCGTTTTGACCAACTCTGATAGAATTTAACGACACATGAAGTTGTCTTCTCTTCCAGTTTTTTTTTTCTTTTTCCAAAATCAAAAAGTTTTCAAAAATTTTTTTTTTCATTTATGTTATTTATTTTACCTATAATATATATTACAATATAATACATCGTTTATTTGAAACGCTAGTATATATATTATATTTGATTATAATATTGATTAATAGCATTAATTTTATTTTTATTATTATTGTTACATTTCTAAGAGATATTATATAAAATCATAAGTGTATTGCGTTCCCTTTTTAAGTGTCAAAAAAATAACCTTTTCTTTTTTTGATTTTTGCATAAAAAGGGTTTCTTTGATTGTATCTAATTGTAATCCCTATATATCTCTGGTTCTTTACTTTATTGGATTAGTCTATTAACAATTAAATATTTTTTTATTCATTAGTATTCTCTCTCTTTGATCTCTTTTTTATTATCCTTATCTTGGCATGATTTCCTCCTTGATTGCGCATTTTTCTGATTTACTATTAGTGAATTTTTTGTGTGCTAAACTTCATACGCTTGTTATTATAAAATGTAACTAACAAAAATAATAATGATATTAAGTAATATGGCAACTTTATTTTTTATTTTTTATATATATTCATTAATTTATCCACCCCAATTGCTTTTCTACATTTGGTTAAGTATAACCAAAGCAAAAGTAATAAAAGAATGAATCAAGCTTGTTAAAAAAGCTTATCAGTTTTAACTCAATAAATTTTTCATAAATGTAATTAGGCTATGAAAAATTCATATATGAAACAAGTAGCGTAGAGGTACTTGTAAAATATAATGAAATGGCTGAAAATGCTATGATAGACTTGAATGCTAGTTCAAAAATAACATTGAAATATAAATATGAAATTGCTGAAGTCGACAAAGACAATGCCATAATTTATAGTTATCAAAGAAAGTTGGTCGCAATTTGCTTTGAAAAGGTAATTATATATTGTGAATATGATGAATTCATATTTACTTTATATTAATAAACAAGCGATTTTTTTATTTATTTAATTTAAAAGTGTAAATTTTTATGAAGACGAAAATCTTTTTTTAAAAAAATTATTATAAATGATAACTTCTAAACTGTTGCTGTATAATAAACTTAATGAAGATAAAACCTACACATTGAACCAGGTTATAAGACATAATTAACGATTTTAAATAGGAAGTTGTTTTAATAAAATTATTTTAGTTATTTATTTATTTATTGAATAGGCTATGCTTATTAATAATAATCAATATGATTAACCCTAGCCAAATTAAATTGATTATTGGTGACCTTTCTTCTAAATGGAAGTTTTTAAATATATATATATATATATATATTGTAGTTTCCGTGAAAGCAATATTAATAATATATCAGTAATGATTATCAAAGAGCAAGCCGCAGCCCTTTTAATCAATGGTCGATAATCACAGAAATACATCATGTTATCTATTTTAAATTTTATGCAAGTAAATTAAAATATTTAAATGCGCGTATTATAAGCTTATTTAGTAAATTTATGAATCTATAAATACTTAATTGATATAGAATTGAATCCGTTGAAGACTGGAATGACGATAATGATGTATCTGAACTTGTCATCTATAGAAGATTTGCAACTATTATGAACATAATATTTCAGCATTTTTCAATATTGACTTATAAGTATTATTCTATTAACTTTATTATTATTATTACTATTATTTATCGAGTATTTATTTTTTATTATTTCATTCTATAGTAGATGGCCAATTAGCTATACTACCCATAAAGCCGCAAAAAATAATGAAACTCTTTTTGGGTCAGTGCTGCCCTTGTCAATAAACAACTTTGGTCACAAAATTGACTTATTATTTAAATACAATAAAAAAAGTATACTTGAATTTCTAGCAATGAATTCAAAAAAAGCAGTGTTGGAAAAAGTTTAAAAATCATCCAAAAATGTAAAAATATACATACTAATGGAGCTATTCCCCATTATTTTAAAAAATTGAACAATATTTCCCTTCTTTTGCTGCGATGAATTGGATATGGATGCTTGTTTGTGGCATAAAAAAGTAAATTGTTAAAACATCTACATTCTAATATTGGGATTGATTTAGATCATTACGGGTACATCTACTTATTGGTAGGCATAGACTGTTTATTCTTTTCAAAAAAATAAAAAAATTAATAATAACTACTTCACTTTCTGAGGTTTCTAAATTTAAGGAACAATAACAATATTATTTTATTATAAAGTAAATAAATATTAATACATATGAGTATAGTAAAAGTTAATTTATTAAAGAAAAATTCAGAATTTTATTCAAATATTAGGTAAAATAGTCTGAACAGCAGTGGTGGAACGCAATCAGATTGATCAGTTATATGAATTCGTCTACGTTAATGATAGGTTTAATAATGTTGGAGACGTTGATGGTAAAACATCCTATAATAATTTTTTCTCCAAAAATAGTAAGGCAAAAAAAAAAAAAACCTTTAAAATCAAATTTAGATCTTTTTTATTTTAACATTTTTTTATCCTATGTTTTTATTTTATTTACAAAATTACATATATATATATATATATATATATATGTAAAACATTGAAAAATAAAATATATCATTAATACTTCTATCTTCTAAAATATATGTTGCTATTAGCCATTATGGCAATATCTATTTATTGATAGATAGAGATGAGATTTTCTTTAAAAAAAAAGTAAATTTAAATATACGTACAACAGGCACCAAAATTTGCTAGTTTAAGGAAACGCTCACAATATCATTTTACTATAAAGTGAGTCAATAACTATGGTCTGGAAACTTCTTTTATGAAGCGCTAATAATAAATAATCAATCATTTGTTCATCGATTCGAAAAAAACCTTCGCTATATCACACTTTTAATGGATAGAATAATTACTAATTCAACAACACTATTTTATAAATAAAAGTGTCATTAAAAAGTTTGTATCCTTGGTAAGCATAAAATATATCATTGGGTTATTAGTAACAAAGTGTGAGCATATAAATAGGGTATTAACTGGGAAATACCTATATATTATTTGTAAATTTATTTCATAATTTTTTGACTCAACACAATTTAAACATTTTTTTGTAATGGGTCAATTTTTTTATTCTACTCGCTTAATCTATCACATTTTATATTTTGTATATATGTATATACATATATATTTAAAAAAGTATTGTTAATATATTTATTACTCAATATTTATTTTTATTTTTATTTTTAATTTTATTTAATATTTAATATTTAATATTTACTATTTACTATGTATATTTTTTATTCCAATTTACTTTCACTTATATACAATAAATATGAAAAAAAACTTTAAAATAAAAAGGGATATTATTTATGTACTATTATTATTAATTAAGCATCATCATCTAAAGGTAAACGGTCCCAGAATCTTTGTTGTCTTAAAGCTTTTTCAAATTCAATAGTGATATCATTAGCATTTTTACCCACAACAACACCTTGCAATTCTTTCTCACCCTCTTCAGGAAGGTCAACATCAGCGTATTTCAATAAGTCGATACCTTTTCCAGTAGCAGCAACAGGTTTACCATGGCGGAAGGCTTCTAAAACAAATATTTTAGGTTCATCCATAGGGAAAAGAGAAGTTTTGGAAGTCAAAGTTTTAAAGGCTTTGTCACTACCAGTAGGAACATAAATAGCATCAAAAAGAACAGAAGAAGCAGTAGTATAAGTATCTGTAATATCAAGACCGTCTTGGTCACCTAAACCAATACCAACATAACCAGGATAGGCGCCTTTGGATTTAAGGAAGTCATACATGGCTTTAGCTTCAGATGTTGTTGTACCAGGGGCCGTTAAAATAGCTACACGACGAGTTTTGATATTATCAGGTTTAGGGAAACGTTCAATAGAGATACCTACTGTAGTTTGATTCTTATTTTCAACTTCTTTTTCAGGTAAAGGAACACCTACAGCTGAGGCAATACGACAGGCTAAATTATTATCTACTTGATTGATGATTCGAATCATTCGTTTACGTACATCAATGCTTTTAGATTTACCAATTTCAAAACGAAAACCATTAATCATTTGTTGTTTTTCAGCTTTTGTTAAAGAGTTATAATACAATTGAGCTTGGGAATAGAAGTCAAGGAATTTAATGGATTTATCACGTACTTTAGTTGCATCAGAAATTTTTTCAGGATAATCAATATAGCCATCATCTTGTGGAGGTGCAACACTAGGTGTATTATCTTGAAGTCTATTAGGATAATAAGCCACTTTACCACAATGAATTTGAGTTTGCATAAATCCATCACGTTGATTATTATGAACAGGGTTGATAGGACGGTTGATAGGCAATTTCATGTAATTTGCACTGCCCATACGGTTGGTTTGTGTATCAATATAAGAGAATAACCGACCTTGAAGCAAAGGATCATTAGTAAAGCCAATACCACGTACAATATGGCCAGGACAGAAAGTAACTTGTTCTGTTTCAGCAAAGTAATTTTCAGGGTTACGATTCAAGACAAATTTACCTAAAGGTGTAAAAGGAACCAAAGATTCAGGAATGATTTTTGTTGGATCAAGAAGAGAAAAGGGGAAATCATCAAATTGGTCTTCTTTTAAAATTTGAGCACCAAATTCCCATTCAGGATAATCACCGTTGTTAATAGCGGTATAAAGATCATCACGATGAAAATCGATATTTTTACCAGCAATCTTTTGTGCTTCATCCCAAAGTAAATTAGATAACCCTTGTTTAGGTTTCCACATGAATTTAACAAGATGAGATTCGCCTTTTTCATTGATCAATCTAAAAGTATGAACACCAAAGCCTTCTACTTGACGAAATGAATTAGGAATACCACGAGGAGATAAGGCCCAAAAGACGGTATGAAGAGATTCAGGGAATTCAGCAAAGAAATCATAAGCAGTTTCATGAGCAGTACCAGCTTGAGGCATTTCAGTATCAGGATGAGGTTTAGCAGCATGAATCAAATCAGGGAACTTGATAGCATCATGAACGAAAAATGGAGCAATATCATTCCCTACCATATCAAACAATCCTTCATCTGTATAAAATCTTAAAGCAAAACCGCGAACGTCTCTTACTGTATCAGGTGAACCACGTGAACCAAGTACTGTAGAAAACCGAACAAACATAGGAGTCCTTTTTCCTTTTTCTCTTAAGAATGAAGCAGCTGTAATATTGGAATGATCATCATAAGATTCAAAATAACCATGTACACCTACACCTCTAGCATGGACGACACGTTCAGGAATTCTTTCATGGTCTATATGATATAAATAAACAAATAAAAATAAGAAAAAGAGATTTTATACTATTGTTATTATTAATATTATTATTTTCACATACCAAAATGAAAAATCTTTTCACGAGCCATAAAATCTTCTAATAAAGTTGGGCCATTTAAACCAGCTTTTAAACTTTCTTGGTTATCAATTTTTGTACCAAAAGTAGTAGTTTCTTTCTTTCCTTTATCAGTTAAAGTATGCTTCTTAAGTTGTTCATTTTTTGCATCTTCAGGTTTAGATCCACCAGTGAGAGATTCAGCTAGATAAATAGAAAATTTATAGTGTAAATATTGTAGTTTATATAGAGCTAGTTTTTCTTTTTTTATTTATTATTACCAATAGTACCAAGTGTTTGACTCATATTAAATATAAAGAACAAAGAGTGGAAGGTAAATAAGCATTATTATATACATCTTTTTAAATAAAAAAAAATCTTGAAAGTGTGACTTTTTTAACTAAAAAAATACTTAATGCAAGAATGTGAAATTTTTTAACTAAAATAATCTTAAACGAAAAACGTGAACTTAAAGAAAACAAGGGTAAGAAAGTTAGCATTTATTTTTTCGTTTAGAATTTCTAACCTTTTATAATAAAAAAAGAGAGATAAGTAATTATATCCGGTTTCATTCAGATAAATGCTGTTATTATAAATTTTTTTATTATGTATATTATTATTTTTTTAAATGACCATTCTATATTAAAGATAAATATAAAGTAAAAGAAAGTATTATTATCTTATTAAAAAAAGGTACACACAGTAGATTATTTTTACGGGAAATATTTTAAAAAGAAATCTTTATATTTGTGACGCACGTTCTTTCATTTTTCTTTTTATGGAGAATTTATGGGTCTACATAAGATCGATTTTTTTTTAGGTTTCATGGTTTCAGACGATAACTATTAAAATAATGCAATTGTAACCTTGAATATTGATTCATATTTTAAATCCAGACCCTTTTTTTTTCGTTTGGCATAAATTACATTACGAATATATATAGTTGCCCCATTTTTAAACATATACATAGTACATTTGTATTCAATGTTTTTATATTTTTTACTGATAAAATCATAATTTAACAAAAAAAAAAGTATATTTCTTTTAATATTAAATTAATTTTATAGTTTATTGATAAAATATATATTTATTTTATATGGATATCCACTATTGTATTGCATATCGTTTTTATGTTTTTTTTTAAAAAAAAACGGATGTTATACTATTACAAAAAAAAAAGAATTGCCAATAATCTTTTCATATCTTTATGTATAAGCAAACGCTGCCTTTTTTGGAAATAGCCAACGTTGAATTTGAATATTTTTTTCTAACTATATGACTAAGAATAAAATGTATTATTGATATTTAGTAGATTACCAGACTAATGAAAACTGGAAGAAATATAATACGCAGATTAATAATAACCTTATTTTTTTTATTTTTTCTAATTTTTTTTTTTAATATTTATAAACAGGTTAAAAGACTGTTTTATTTCGCTATTTTTGATCCAATCACTTGTATACCACGTGATCATCACTACATAATGTAAAATAATAATACAAAGTAAAATCATATAATACACTATTCTTCTATCAATTTTTCTTCTAGTGCATTAGGAAAAAGTATTACATATTGGTTTAGCTTTTACAAATAAAATATTCCTTGAACCACATCTTTCGTTGATCAGTAATAAAAGAAGTCCTTTTTGTCCTACACTCGGTGCATAATAAAAAAAAATGCAGTTCTTTCTTTTTTTACTTTTTCTTTTCTCTAAACATGTCTTCTTTTATATTTTACTTTGTTTTTATTTTCAAAACATTTTTATTTACTTATCCATTTATTTTTCAAAAAGGATATGCTACAAACAAAAGCTATATTATTAACAGAAAGAGAAAAAGTGTGAAATGGGCCAGGATACAATTCATTTGATAAAGAATTGACTCAATTGAGAAATGAAGCCGAAATGAAAACATACAAATTAAAAAACAAATTAATCCTTTTGAAACGGAAAAATGAAAATATTTATTGAAATTTCTACTTGTTAAATTCCATATTGCCAATATCGAAGCACCTTTTCGATACGATTATGAATTTAATATTCATTTAAGAGAAAAATTTTTATGAATTTTGATTATGATCTTTTAGATGTGAACGAAATCATCATTGGATTAATAAATTGACCGGACCAGCAGCTCATTTTTATTCTGCCACTCACCCTTTGGATCTGGTAGAAGGAAGAGCAAAAAAAAATAATAAGAAAACTGATTTATATTGGTAATAGTTGTTGGATTGGTAGAAAAGATATTATTTGTCCAGGTGTCAAAATAGGTAGTGATGTCACTGTTACCACCAGTTATATAGTAAGATTTTTCTAATTTTGTAATGGTGGTGGATGTACCAGCTAAAATTATTAATAATATACAGTTAAACCATCATTGAAAAAATTAAATATTAAAAATTTAAAAACTCAGTTCACATATAGATTATGTATTAAAGATACGCAGGCTATATAAAACTCCATAAAAATTTTTCCTTCATATAATTAAAAGTTTATTTATTTTTATAAAAAAAAATAATTAGGTTAATCAACACTCCCATCGCAAGCATTATCTTGATCTGGTAATGAGGGTTTGGTATTCTCAGCCTTATAGTTTATATAAAATTTATAAAGGTATATAAAAAATATATATACATAAGGGCTCCCCTAGTTGATTAACCAATTAAAAATAAAAAATAAACTATGATCCCCAACAATAATTTTTTTTTTTAAAAAAAAAATAAAAGATCAAAAACCCATACCCATATAATAAAATAAAAAGATGAAAGTGAGTAAAAAGCGTTTATATATACATATGTGCATTACTATTATTATTATTATTACAATTTTGATTACCTTTTACAATGGAACTATTTTAAGAAGGAAATATTAAAATGATGAGACTTAAAAATTAAGCCGAAGCAACTTGAGGTTGTTGTTGTTCTTGACAACAAGCAGAAGTACGACAAAATTCTTTATCTTGTTTTTTTTCATCGAATTGTTTCAAAACACCAGTATCAATAGTAGGATAAATAAAGCCAGGAGCTGATTCAGGAAGTAAATCCCAAGTCAAGAAATCATTAGTTTGATTTTGTTTAAAAGAAGCATCAACGATATTTAAACGTTGACAATACTTGGTAACTTTATTCCAATCACGATCGACATTTTTAAGATCGCGAGACATATAACGGAAGGAGCGCTGATAAATCTTACGGTTTACAATAGAATTCATCCATGGTTTCATATCCACAAATACTTCATATGCTTGGGATGGATTGGCAAACATATAATCGGCACCACGTTTCACTGCCTTCATAAACTTTTTCACCTTTTCAGGGTTTTCATGAATAAACTTGTCATTACCAATCATAAGAATCTATATAAAAAAATAATTAAAGTTAGATTATTTTTTTTAGAAGCGTGTCGTTTTATTTTTTAAATAAAAAAAGTAAAATAAAATTAACCACTTACAGAGCAGAAACAGCAACAACCTAAATCTGCCAATTCATCAATACGTAGCATTTGCACATCATCAGGAGAACGACCATGTTGAACAGACCATTCTTCCAATTCGACCATTTGAACATTTTCAAGCCCAATACCACAATCGATTTCACCATCCATTAATGCTTTGGAAACATTCATACCTACGCGAATAGCTTGATAATCAGTATCAGGATTCATACCATATTGGCGAGCTAAATCGTCCACTTGAATTTTTCCAAATTCACCAACGTAACCAATTCTTTTGCCCTTCAAGCTTTCAAATGAACCATCAATTTTATTTTGATGTTTTAAATAAATCACACCCGTAAAAGGTTCATCTAATAAAGTGCCAATGGATTGAATATCATACCCACGGCTTTTTCCAGCGATGGTATGGATCATAGCTTTACATCCTAAATCGGCTTTACCAGATCCAATGATTTCCGTAACATCGGATGGATTATTTGGTTCCATAATGGCCACTTGGATCCCTTCTTCTTGGAAATAACCTAATTTATCGGCTAAGAATAATGGTAAGTGGTATGGTGTAGCATGCCAGTTTAATAAACAAGTGATTTTTTCGGTAGACATTGTTTTAATTTTCAAAATAAAAATAAAAGTAAAGAAAGAAAGGAAAAAGAAGTTGGATAAACAATAAATATAAATATATAGTAAATACTCTAATCTTTTTTCTTTAATTTAAGCAGCACTGATCCGTTCATCTCCGAAATAATGAAAAAAAATTCACATACTAAAAATATGAATCATTTGAAACTTGAAATTCACTCAACAAAAAAAAATTAACCAAGTTATGCATTTTGTAGTATAAATAGAAAGGGAAAGGGTGGGTACCCTGTTTTTTTATTATAAAAACTCGGACATGGTTATAACAACTCGGTGATTTTTTTTTTACAGTCACTAGAAAAGAAAAAGATCGCTAGTTTTTCCTTTTATGGAATTGTATTTATATAGTGTATTTATAGTGTACTTAACGCGCGCTGAATATAGTACGCACAGAAACAATAAAATTTAGGGATGCTCAATTTTTTTTATTTAGTTTTTAATAGATACAAAAAACATGGGTATTATTATGTACGCCAATACTCGTAAGTTATCACTAGTTGTATGAGAGCGTACTCCTTTTTCATTTATCTTGGATGTAAAATGTAAAAATAAAGTTAGTTTTTACCAATAAATATTTAGAGGGAGCTGTTAAGCATTGTTTCAAAATAATAATACCAGATATATATTCTATTTATTTTAAATTCATTTTAGAATAATAAATTAAACTAATTATTCAAGTAAAATATATTTTATCACAAAAAAATTGATTTCTGGATTGAAACAATTAAATATAAGAAATATTATATGAATATTATACACAGTTATAAAATTGTACAACATAAAACAATAGAATTAAGAGATTTTATATGTTTCTTTCCTTCCCACCCTTTTTTCTTTATTTATTGTTATTTTTATGGTTCTCAATTAAGAAAATACGGAAAATAGAATAGGAAAATAATTTAATTATATATTAAAAAACAAAATAAAAATAAAATTCGATTAATGAAGAGAAGAGTAGTTGGAGCAATAATTAATATCACCTTAATCTCTTGTAAAATATATTATATACTTCGAAATAAAGATATTAGTTATGCATTCAGAATATAGAATTAATTAATTATGTTATAATATAAGGTGGCAAAAGATAAGAATATATAAGTAAATGTATTAAGTTAATAAAGAATGAGTAGCAAATATGATATGAATTTTATTAACTATTGCGGTATAATGATCAGAACTGACATATAAGTGATAAATATAATGTAATGATAATAAATATAATATTTTAAGTGCAAAATGATAATTATGTAGGCTAAAAAGTGCTATTACAGGAGCTATATTAATATGCCTTTGTATAAGTTATATAATTGTTATGTCGAATAAAAATATGATAACTTTTATAATTGTTATCACTACTGAAAGGGATGGTTAAGTTTTTTTTTTTTTGTAAAAAGTGCTTATTTTATTTGAATAAATAAATAAATAAATAAATAATTGAATAAATACTATTTAAAGTTCATTGTGAATCCAAGTATTTAACATTTGAAGAGATGCTTCAGGTTGATCATAAGGCACCATATGACTATATTCATTAAGAAAAAATAAGAGAAAAAGAGTGAGAAAAAATGGACCATAATCTTCATCGTTATTATGAATGTATTTTTTTATTTTTTATTTTTATTTCTTTTTCTTTTTTCATTTACCCTGCACCAAAGACACGTAAGAAAGCGAATTTACCATCCTTAGTAGAGCGAAGTTCACCAAATTGAGTGGTTTGATCAAGAGCGGAAATCCATTTTTCATCCTTAGCAACATTCTTAAATTCTTCGCCACCAGACCAAGGTAATTCCAAAGACCAAGCCTTATTACCCATCTAAAAAAATAATAATAAAAAAAGAAATGAATAAATAAATATATTTTAATTATCATTATTGTTATTTTATTTTTTTAAATTGCTTACCCAGTTACAAATGAAATCAGCATCACCTGCGTAGATTAAAACACGAATGTCATCTTCTAATAAAGGAGGAACGTCATTTACATAAGGTCGCATCCAATCTCCAGCCAAACTGAATCTAAAGTTGATTTGCATATTACAACTTTCGTATTGTTCTACTTTAGCACCGACTTCCTTTTTCACATCATCACGATTAAGATACTTTTGAACGGATTCCAAAATTTCATAACATAAGTTGCCACCTTTGCATTTTTCACGAACATCATAAGGGTTCATTCCAGTTTGTTGGTAGGGGGCAATTTGATCTTTATTACATTTCATTGCGGCTGGTAAACATGAAAAGACGCTACCAGATTTATAACAGCTTTCAATTAAACGAGCACAGGCTGGGTAGGCTTCGTCCATTTGGCGACAGGTGGATTTTTCCAAAACGGGGCCATAGGAATTTTCACAAGCCATTTTAGCATAATATTTATATTGAATTAAAGGATCAGTTAAACCATTACCAATCATTAAACTTTTTAAATTGATAGGGCTTAAAGTGGATTGCATACTATATAAAAGGGAAGAGGAGTGTTTGCCTTGATTGTTTTTGTTGATTTCAGTACCAATACGTGGAATATAATGACCAGCATATCTATATAAAGAGAGTGTTTTGAAATAATAAAAAAAGGAAATAAATTAATACATACTACACACACACACATATATATATATATATATATATATGTAAATTGAATTATTATTATTTTTATTAGTTATGACTTACGATTCACCGGCCACATGGAAATCCAAATCAGCATATTGTTTGAAATTCTTGAAAAATAATTGTAAAAAGGCATATACATGTTTAGCTGCTACTTTGGTGTCACTTGCTCCACCTTCTCCATAAGAATATCCAACATTTAATGGTTGATCTAAAAATACAATACTGCTATTACTATTCCATGAATAAGGATTAATGGTTGTGTCGTCACCAGCTTTATTTACTGTACAAGGACTATATTAAAAATTAAAAAAAATAAAAAATAAAAATCAGTTTATTTATCTATACACACACAGTTGCTTCTCTATTTTTTATCTTATTAAAAATAAAAAACTTATACTTTTGTAAATATTTACCCTAATTCCATAAATAATCCAGTCAAAGAAGAACAACCTGGGCCTAATAATAGTAAAGAAAAAAAAAAAAAGTATATCATCTTATCAATGATCATGCTATATGTATATATGAAATGGTAATATAAATATATATCCTATCTTTTACCTCCATTAAGCCAAAGTACCAAAGGATCTTCTTTGGGTTTATTTCTAGATTCAAAGAACCAGAAAAAGAAATGCTTATCATTATCGACGTCCAAATAACCACTTATCTGTATTAATATATAAAAAAGAAAAAAGAAAAAAAGGGGGTGGGAGGATAAGCAAAAATAATTTTGAAACAATAAATAAATTATTATTTTTTTTTTATTATTATTATTGTTTTTTTTACCTGTTTCACATTAGGATCACATAAGGAGGGGGTTTTATAACGCATTGTATATTCAGGGAAAGCAGGATGATTAAAAGTATTAAATGTATCGGTTAAATCATCTACAACTTGATGTACTTTATCTTTTGTATCTTGGATAACATCTTGGAATTGTTGCCAAGCATCGTTCACACCACTTTGAAACAAGAATTTTTCGCTAATGGCAGGTTCAGCAAAAACTGATGGTTGGAAGAATAAACTACATATAGATAATGTAGATAAGATTTTAAAACTTGTACGCATTATTTATATTAAAAAAAAAAAAAGAAGTAAAAGAAGAAGAAAGAGGAAAACGATAAAAAAAAATTATTTAAATTGTCGGATTATGTCAGGTGAGTGCGTAAACTTTTTAAAATTAAAACTCCGTTTGTATTTTCGTTTATAGTATTTTTTTTCAAAAGAAAAAAGGGCCGAGTATCATTATTTTTTTTACATATATAAAAACAAATAAAAAAAATATAATTTTTATTTTATTTCACCCTGTTCATTATCATTTAATAAAGGTTTTCTACCATCAAATTCTTGGGCTAAACTGATTTCTTTTGATGCCGTCATCCAAAATTGACCTAATAATGTTTCCGAATCATAGTGGGAAATAGGATTCTTGGTTGTTTTATCAAATTGCATTTCTTCCCATGTTGGTTGAATAATAGGTAAATATGGAATAGCAATGGATGGGTCTGGGTAATGTCGTTTTTCTTGTTGATGTTGCATTTTCATTTTTTTGTAATGATGAGAATGAGGATGATTTGTTGTTGTTTGTTGCTGTTGTGGTTGTCGACGACCTCTAAAATGTGGATTAATTGTTCCTATATCATTTACTGCGTCTGATTTTTCACGATGGGTCATATTTTGATATCTTGTCGCTTGTTCCCAGGCCATATTAATTGATGAGTTTCCTCCCCCTCCAGATTTTTTTTTCATCATCATGGCTGGTGTTAATTTTGTATCCATTTCTTCTTCTTGCTGTTGTGCTGGTGCTGGTGATGGCTGTTCTTTATCTAGCTTTTTTTCAAAAATGGAGTTTAAAACATGTTGGCATATCTAATAAATAAATAAATAAAAATATGATTCATTAATAAGATGAAATAAAATACGCATCTTATAGTATACTTTTGTATTATTATTATACTTACCATGTAATGAGATTTAGAATCATCATTAAAACGAATAGCAATAAAATAAAGTGAGGCAAGACATTTTAATGCAAGGGATCTAACAAAAATAAATTACGTAATGTTATTCTAGTTGGTATCAATTTCCTTTTTTATCATCTACTAATCTCTTTTTCGAATGTTTCATCTATTTTATTTAATTACTGTGTTTGCTGTTGGTCAACCATTTTAGAAAATAGTGTTTTTTTTTTAGGATTTCTTATCACTGATAGTAACTCGTTTATCATCTAATAATAATATAAATAAAAGAATTAACTATTTCTATCCAATAATTATAATCATATTAATAATAGAGAAAATGGAGTGAGGATTTACCATATCAACAAGTGATTCTACAGAAGTTGGGTTTACAATTGTATCTTGAACAAAAGCACTTTCCAATTGATCAAAAAGATCATTAATAAGTCCCTATCATAGAATAATAATGATGATTATATATATATATATATATTCTATTAGCTACTTTACTTATTCCTCTATACATCTGTGTTGCTCAATTAATAATATCGTAATAAAAAGTATACTTACAAAAGATACTATTTCATAACCAGAAGAAAGATGGGAGTTTGGTTTCATGGCATTTAATAAATGGATATCCAAAGTGTGGTCATTATTGTTAAAGGTTGAATAATGATACCCATCCCGAAGACACGTTCGCCATTTTGTTCTTTTTTCCATATTTTTTGTGGTTTTAATCTTAATATAATCATTTTGAAGACTTGAGTATTGATAAGCATTATAATCTATTAAATGTGTCGTAGGTGATGTGGTTGATGTATCTTTAAATAATGAAAATATATCTTGATGTAAATTTGGTTGAACAATGGTATTCAGAAATTCCTAAAAATATATAAATTAAAAATATATCATGTATTAGTATGATTTTATATTCTCCATACTTTAAAAATATATATTTATCTTTTTTTTTTTTCCTTACATGAACTTTATCATTATTATTCAATAAAGATGGAAATGCTAATTCTTGTTTTACTTTAGGATGAGGTAACTGCATATTTAATTCTGTATCTAATTCATGCCGTACGCATTTTAAATAAACTTTATCCTTGATACACACTAACACTTGATTCCAAACTTTACTTTGTTTATTTTTTTCAACGGTTGAAAGGTATATTGGAACGCCATTTAATATAACATTCAGTAAACGTTTAGCCTGTTCATCTATTTGCTATTAAATAAATAAAATAAAATAAATTAGTAAGAAAAAACAAAAGAATGAAATAAAATTAATTAAAAAAGCTATCATTCATTATTAATTATTTCATTTCATTTCAATTTTATTTTTTCTACATTACATTAAGAGTAGTAACAGGGTGAATACAGGTACACCATTCATTATTATCTATAATAAAAGAAAGAGAAAGAAAAAAAAATCATATTAATAATTTATTTTTAATTCATTCAAATTTATATTATAATATATGTATAAATCACCTGATGATTCTTTTATTTGATGTTGATTTTGAACAATGCTACTAGTTATTGTGCGACTAGATAAATAGGTTGGGTCATAAATAGCAATATTATATACATTAGATTTGATTGATTTTTGCTTTATAAAATGTTGATCATTAGATTCAAAATAATAATTGATGGTTTCCATATCAGATTCCTATTTAAACATACAAATATATTCAAAAATTTAGTTTTTTTTTTAAAAAAAAAAGCATATATAGATATATAATTATGAGTTTTACTTGTTCAGTTGAAGAATTGACTGTATTGTAATGATGAATATTGATACAATCGACATTAAAATAAAGTTGCATTAAATGGTTCATAGTGTATCTTAAATCGTCTTCTCCATTTGGTATATTATAAACAGTTACATTCACTCCTGGCATAATCTTGATAAAAAAAATAATATAATAATATTAATTTTTTTTTTATAATTATGATATTTTTTTTCTATTCATTTTCCCCTTAATATCTATTTTTATTACTTGTTCTGATATTGGAGGGATTGGATAAATAATATTTCTTGGTAATATACGAATAGCATCTATTTGAATATTCATTAATCTATCACCATAACCATGTTTTTGACAAGCAAGATAGAGATTGGCCCTTATGTCGGTGACATTTGTTTGATGGTTATTTCGAAAGCTAAAAAAAAAAAAAGGAAAAAAATTAATGAATTTGTTTTATATATATGCATGTTTACTGGTGATAATCTTTCAAAGATATACATAGTTATTATTTATCATACACACATGCATACTTACTTGAATCCTGTATCTTCTTCTCCGGTAGCAATATATAATATACGACTTGTTATCACATCCTGATCCGTATTACCCAATATTAAGTCTAAGCTTTTTTCAAATATTTTCTGCATTCGTTTTCCGTTATTAATTTTCTTTGGTCGATACTCTTGAAAAGCTTTTTGCATCTAAAAAATAGCATAAAAAAAAAGAGAGGAGAGAGAATATGTATGTAAGAGTGAGAAATAAAGTAAAGATTCCAAGGGTTACATCTTTGTTTTATTTTTTATTTACTTGACTTAATCGATCATCGCGATGTTTATTCCATTTTACTATAACTTCAGGACTATTTCCAGATACCAAAACCGTGATCTATACATTTAAAGATAATTATTATAAAATATATTTTATAAATACTTGCGTAAATGTATATTACTATAAAAAGACTATTATTTATATTACCTTGGCATTGTCAATCAAGTCCCAAATAATACGGCAAGCATTTATAGTACTACTCACCATATTTGTCCATATAGGAAAAGGTGGTAGATTCCCTAATACAAATAAAAATTATATAGAAATATAGAAAAATATATATGTTTATATTAATATTAGTAAAATAAAATATGAAAATCAATCTATCATAGCAATGTTATTTATTATATTACGTGAAGCTGGTATTTCTGCATTTTCTTGTATTAAACTAGGGAGTGAAAATGAAGCCAAATGACCATCTAATATAATTACTGTATACATGAATTTACATAGATATATATAAATATATAAAGTTAAAATGTTGAAAAGAAAAAAAGTTCATAGCATTAGAAAATCAAGCCTTTTTTTTTACTACAAATTCAACTTCCGATTTTTTTTGCCTTCAAAGTTTTACAAATGGTATACTTTTATAAATATATTATTAATTTTTATTTACTTTTATTATAAAAACGATGATGATGAATTTTTATATATATGAATATATTTCTATTATTTTATTTTTATATAAATTACTGCTATTGTTACTATGATAATGAAAAATAAAAATAAAAATGGTACGTAGATTAAAGTTTAGCGGCCTTCATGACTTCTTCAGTAAAATTATTTACTTTTTTTTCAATATTTTCTCCAGCTTCCCAACGAATAAAATCAATAACTTGAGCACCGCCTTGAATGCCTTGCTCTTCTGCTACAGATTTTACGTATTCTTCTACGGTTTGGCTAGGATTCATCATATAACCTTGTTGATTTAATACCACGTCCTTGATAGAATTTTGACTTTCTTCATCATCCAAAGGAATATCTTGTTCATTTAAGTATTTAGGGTGGAATCCGACAACTTGTCTTGCAATTTGACGGGCGGTTTTATGTATTACTTCACTTTGTTCAGGGTTAGTATTTCCATTGACTTTTAAAACGGCCACACCACCAATTTTACCTGTGGATTGATCCCCTCCATGAAGATAACTTGCTGAAATACCTTTATTTACCACTGCAGCTCTTCGTAAAGTAATATTTTCTCCTAAAATACCAATGGTTTTTACAATCATTTCTTCTACTGTCTTACCAAGGTCCTCATCATCGTCTATATTAGTTGATGTTGTTCCTGTTTCTGTAGTTGTAGCTTCGGGCATTAATGGTGATTTTAATAATGAATCAATAGGAATGGTTTCAATAGCTCGTTCAAGGTTGGTAGGTTCATGCATTAATAATGAAGTGGCGGCTATACGTGAAGCTAAATTTTTAAATACACTATTACGAGATACAAAATCGGTTTCGCAGTTAAGCTATGCATATATCAAGAAAAAAAAAAAAAGATAAGAGCGAGTGAGTTGAACAATAAGAATAATAATTTTTTGTTTTTTTTTTTTTAATAAACATTTACTTCAATAATAGTACTACGCATATTCACCGAGGCTGTACTAATAAGACCTTCTCCAGCAATTCTATTAGCAACTTTGGCGGCCTTTTTTGCTCCAGATACTAAAGCATCTTCTTGTAACCAAGCTAAAGCCAAATCATAATCGTTATTATTTTTTACTAAAGCTTCTTTAGCTTTAGTCATAGAAACTTCAGTTTCCTGTCTTAGCTTGGAAAGTAACTTGATATTAGGTTTAATAGCCGTGCTATATCCTCTTATTATAAAGGAAACCCGTGTAGAATGAATCAATGGTTTGGTGAATAACATTCTTTTTTTCTGTATGTGTGAGTGCAAAATAAAAATAAACAAAAGAAAAAAGTGTCAAAAAAAAAACCACGCTTAAATTTTTTTTAAAAATAAAATTAAAACTCCGATTTACTTATTTGCTTGCCCATAGAAATACTTTTTTTATTTTATTAAACACGCTAGTATTAAAAGAACATGTTAATGATTACTAGAGAATTTATTGGGACCTTCACCACCTTAAAAACGTTCATAAACTATAATGAATAATTAAATTAAAAGCAACTAATTTTTTTTAAAAAAAACCGTAGATCATAAAAATAATCCAATTGAAAAGCTTTTTCTGTATAGAAAGAAAAAGATAAAAAATATATGCAAAACATTACCTTTCGCTTCTTTCATGATATATATTATTTATAAAAAAAATCAATTTTTTAAGGTATAGTTTTTAATCTTACCATAATAATACTAATAATAATATTAATAATAATGATAATAATAAATAGAAAGATGCTTATCTATCCTATTAAGTGTAACAAAAAATAAATACAAGTCGTTCATGTGGAACAAAAAACCTTTTGAATTGAAATTGGAGTATTTTTTAAACATTACCAGTAAAAGATTGATTTACTTTACTTGGCAATATAAAAAAAAGTTATCTTTGTAGAGATGGTTTAATCACATTATCAAAATAAATATATATATATAGGTAACCATGATATATATATATATATATATATTGAATATACTCTTTATTGTAAAAAGTCACACCAACCCAGCCATTTTTATTATTTTGTGTATGTGTACATATAGGTAGATCATTAGCTTATAAAAGTATTACAAAAAAAAAAAAAACATTATTATTATCCATATTAATGCATACGTAAAACTTTAAAAGATAGTAATAATAATAATGCCATTTTTTTTTTTTTTACTTTTTATTTTTTTTATTATCTATTTACAAAAATAGGGAAGAGGGAAAGAGAGAACAAGGAAAAAAAAAAAATCAAATTTTTAAAAGATCATATTTTATGGTTGAACAAAATGTTTCTCGATATTTCCTATATAAGGATTGAATTTGCCATATATATATATTTAAATAAAGGTGTGTATTTATTGGTTCAGTATTTTCATTGAGAGTGTGTATGAGTGTGTACGTATGTGTATGTATATGTATCCAAGTGAATATGTGAGTGAGAGTGTATAATATATAAATATATATAAATAGGTGTATTTTTTATTTATTTATTTTATTTTCTTGCACGCTTTAAATTCATTTCACATTTGATAGAAATATGACGTTGAAGAGCCGATATAGAGATATGAGGTATGGAAGGATGAGCCATTAATAAATGCTTTTTAATTTTTGATAACGTGGCGTCTTGGTGTTGTCTTAGGAAATCATCAATCCATTGTGTATGTATACTTGATAATGTAGGTGGGGCGGTTCTGCCACGAGGTCGACGAGCAGGAATAATACCTTGGTTGGATTTATATTTCTTCATTAAAGTTGCGGCTGTAGATCTTGCAATTCCCGCTTTTCTAGCAGCAGCAGAAATGGACAGTTTACTATTGACATGTTCATCCACTAATATATCCAATTGTTGCTTGGTAGCTGTTTTATAAGGCGTTCTTTTACCACGTTTATTTGTAGCGTCTGCTGTAGCGGTGGTAGTAATACTACCATCATCATTACAAGTGGTAATATTGGTATTGGTGTCACGTTCATCGTTACTGTTTTTCATATCGCTATCGTTTTCGTTGTTGTTATTTTCCATGCTGCTATCACTTTCATTTTCCAGTTCATTCTCCTGTATATTACTATTTTCTTCCTTTTCTACTTGATCTATTTGTTGCTGTTCTATTTTGATAATATCACTAGTTGACATAGCTTTTTCCATACCTTGATGACTACTAGAATCCATGGCTTCAGCTGTTGATGTTGAACGGGTTCCTTCATGTACAGTTTTTAACATTATAGCGTTTTCTTTTACTTTTTCATCTTGGCGAGTTTCTATTATTTTATTATTGTTCTCATTATCATCATCAAATTGTTGTGGTTGTATTTTTTCATTATTCTTTATAAAGTCAGGTTGATTAACAATAATATCTGTTGTTTTATTCGAATCGCTCATAACCTAAGTAAAAGAGAAGGGAAAAAAAATAAAATAAATTGCTGTAAAAAAATAAAATAAAACATCATCAACTAAAAAATAAAAAACCGGCTAAATAAATAAAACTCCGCACACTTATTATTTTTTTTATATGTATGTGTCAATACACATATAGTAAGGCATTACTCGGTTTTTTTTTTATTATTTCAGTTTTGTGTCTAATATCATTTGATTTATATAATAATAGATGATAATGGATATAGTATTAATATGAATTTATGACAGCTTTAAATTTAGTTTACTATTTTTATATTTTCATGAGGTGATTTTTAATCGAAATTTTTTTTAATATAAACAGGCATGTTTTTTAAAAATAAATTCCATTAAATAGGATCAACCTATTCGATCATATAACGCATGGTTTTTTCAAGTATTTTTTTTTTTTTTTAATGATGTATATAAACAAGATCAAGAATGAATGATGATATGTATTACTATTGATAGAATGATTGACAACTTGTTTTATGATCACCCATCCCCTCATTCTCCTTTTTTTTTCTTTCTATGATTCATAAGTGCACGTAGCTAACACATATCTAACTATACATGTATCAAGAAAAACATCCATTGAATAGGATTCAGGATCCTTTTTTTTTTTTTTTGACAAGTTGGTTTTTTTTTTTTTATGTATTGCCTCATGTACGTGGTTTTATATATATATATATATTTTAAAATAGAACCCAAAATCTAGTTTTTTTAATATTAAGACCAATATATAAGAAAGTTTTATATATCAAGTCTAAACTAATATGGCTATCAAGTAATTTGATGAAAAAAGTATTAAGCGTTGATAATAAATACTTATTCAATTACAGATTACGGACTTTTTGTAACAAGCGGTTTTAGAATCATTAATTTATGGTTGGTTCCTTTTTTTTTTTTTCTAGATTCTGAAACCATGAATAAACTTCAGCATACATATATAAAATATAATTTGTTTGTTAAATATAATATCTCTTTTTGATTATCTCGATACTAGACGAGGATTACAGCTCATATGATGATCATTTTTTTTAAAAAAATAATAATTTTACACAACATATAAGAATTGGTATCACCATTATTACTTAGAGAATAAAATATAACTATATCAAGTATAGTAGACTAACCCGAAAAAAAACAATAAAACCCTCTTTTTTCTTTTATCTATCTATTTCAAAAAAGCATATTTCTTCTATCCTTGGTTAAAAAAAAAAGATAGTTATATTATTTAATACTTTCTTTCATTATTATTATTATTATTATTATTATTATTTTAATCATATATATATATGTATATATGTATAAAAGATGATTCCATGTGATTGTCCTTAAGGAGAAAGTTTAAAAAAACTACAATAAAATAATTATGAAAACACTTTTTATTATATAAATATATATATATAACTTAATAATAGGATTAATTATAGTATCATAATATAATATAATATAAATACAAAAAAAGGGGAATGAGAGGAGGAGGAGTTTTTTCATTAAAGGTGGTGTCAGTAACACAAACCTTAAAAATACATAAAAGTAATTTTTTTTTTTTTTCAATTAATGGGATTTCTATATAAAGTAACTGACTTTCATTTTTAATTTTTCTGTTTAATTATAATATAAATTCGACTCATTTCTTTTTTTTTTTTTTACTTTTCTTTCTCTTTCTTTAACCTCTTCTACTTTTTCTCTTTTTATTATATACATATATACACACCCATTTTATTATTATTATTTTTTAATATTTCATTTCATTTTTTTTAATTGATTTAAAAAAGATTTTTATATTTTTAAAATAATAATAGTAATATATAATGACAATTCAAACTGTATATGGACTTCACGATTATGAACCTGATAATGTAGATGAAATCAATTTTAAAATAAATGAACCCATTACAGTTATAGAAACAGACGAAAAATATATGGACGGATGGTGGAAGGTAAATTAAAAAAGATACAGTCAGTCAACGTTTATCATGATTAATAATATATGTACTTTTGTTTATGTAGGGTCGTAATGTAGAAGGCAAAGTAGGTTTGTTTCCCAGAAATTATACAACCGCTACATTAACCAATCAAAATGCTCCATCACCATTGTCATGGAAATACACTTCGCCTGAAAAATGGGATTTAAATCAAGTGAACTCATGGTTACAATTTAAAGATATGTCATCTATTGCCACTTTATTTATGGGTAAGCTTATGTTTATAAAATAAAGCAATTGTCTTACTATTTAGATAAATCATTGGTCCCTAATCATTTCCCTTCCTTTTATTATTAGAACAAGAAATCACTGGTGATATTTTGTTGCAGCTTGATATGGATTCCTTAAAAGAATTAGGCATCACTGCTTATGGAAAAAGATATAAATTAATGCTGGCCATTCAATCATTATTATCTTTATCAGAAGATGATGGATCTACTTTACCACATGTAAGTAAATCATTATCACATTCTATATATATATATAATAAAATAAATGATGAAATGGAATATATATCTCATTCTTTTTTTTTTAAAAGTCTTTATCAATTAAAAGTAATGAATTCAATTGTTCAAGTCGACCTAGTTCACAAGAATCCACTACTCCAACCCCTACATCCACATCATCTTATCAGTTAGATACAATGTACCAATACCCACGTAAAGCCCCCGCCCCACCAAGACAACGTTCTTCTTTTGCTTCCTCAGTAAAACAATCCTTCGATCTTGCTCAACGCCCTTTATCTCCTCCAAATACAGTCTCTACTGGTATTAGTCGCTGTAACACTTTATCTTCTCATCATACTGATTCTTCTCTTCGTCAATCTTTTACATGTAATAATAACAAACAAGATTATCACCAATCTCAAATGAGGTAAGCTATTTATACACTCTTTTTTTTTTTTTTTTTTTTTTTTAAAAAAAAAAAGTAACATCCCAATTAACTCATTCAATGTTCCCCTCTTCTAGTGAAATGACTTTGCCGGCAAAGTTACCTACTACCACTATAGATACATCCGATGCACCTACCCAAGAAGGCTGGTTATATAAAAAGAGCGATAAATTCAATAAACGATGGAACAAACGATGGTTTGTATTGAAAAATCAACACTTATATTACTTTGCCAACCCTTCCAACCCAAGAGTAAAAGGAATTATTTATTTGAATGGATATCGTATTCAGTCAGATCCTAATCTTTATCCTGGAAAATATTGTTTTAAAGCTATTCATGAAAAGGAAAGAACTTATCTTTTTTATATCGACCAAGAAGAACAAATGAGATCTTGGATGAGAAGTTTAATCAAGGCTACTATTCATCGCGATTATCACACTCCCGTCATGTCATCTAATGCTATCAATACTATTCCTTTAAATCAAGCCCAACAATTGCAACCTCGTCCTCCCTCTATTTTATTATCAAAAAATAGCCACAATGACTCTTCCTTTTTTTTAAATCATCATCAGCAACCTCCATCTTCAATTGATCAATTCATGTCAACTTCTAAATCATCACCTTTATTATTGTCTTCTTCATCTAAAAAGCAGCAAAAAAAATCTTCTTTAACCAAATTAGAACCTCTTTATCAAAATGAAATGGAGGATGATGAAGATTTAATTGATCCCTATCATAAAAATGTATTTCATCCTTTACAAAAAGCAAATAGTATAAACCATAAAAACCAATCTCAGCCTGGTTTATCTCCTCGTCCTATGATCAATACTAATACTACATCTACGTTACCTCAATCTAACTCAACTCCATTCTCTCCTTTATCACCTACTTTATCCATGTCTTCCTCTACATCCAATTCCTCTTCTTTATCCTCTTCTTTTATTCAAGCCTTGCCATTACCTCCATCCAATGAATCTATCCATGAATGCCATGATCATGGTCATTATGTACAATGGGTTAATCAACATATATCAAAAGATCAACAGCCTATTCAATCCTTATCTACTTCATTTCGTAATGGCGATCTTTTAATCATGTTATTAGAAACTATTAGTGGGAAAAAAGTACCAAGATCTTTATCTTCTCGACCTCACGTCTCTTCTATGAGTATGATCATATTAGATAAAATCGTTGACGCTTTTAAATTCATGGAACAAGAAGGTATCCCTATTGTGGGTTTTACTATTAAAGATGTGTTACATGGTGTAGAAGATAAAATCGTTCTTTTATTGGATTCTCTTGAACAATGGGAACGCTCTTTAAAAAATCATAAAGTGGAACGGGATTCCTTAATTGTTAAACCTTTTGATAATGATCACCCTATTACTGCTGCTGCTGCTGATTCTCTTGTTTATTAAACCGTAAATCATCAACATTCTCCTTTTATATATATCATTTTTTTTTTTTTTTGAAATTCTTTTAAAGTATATATGTTTATTTATTTATATGTATAGTTATAAAAAAACCCCCCATTTAATAAATTTCATCACTACACTTCTATTACTAATACTATTACTACTTCTACTACTTAATAATAACTAATAAATATTACCTATTTTTACAATTTAAATATTCTATCTTTATTTGTGAGGTTATTTTTTTTAATAAAAAGGACGGAGTTTTAATGTCACTAACAAATTAATTTTTTTTTAAAAGGAAAAAAAAAATAAAGAGCGCGTTGCACCTCTCTTTTTCTTTTCTTTTTTTTTTTTTTTTTTTTTTTTTTTTTTTTACCCAGTTTCATTTTTTTAAAAAAATAGAACCATTTTTTTATATTTTATAATATGACTGTCAGTGATAGTGAAGAAGATTATAAAAGCGATACTCCTTATGAAGAAGATTCAGGATCTGATTTCGAATCAGAAGCTCCAGTTAAAAAGAAGGTATATGTGCGAATTAAATAAAAGCAAATAATATAAATCGTAGATCAAAAAAGAAAGGGGGAATCGTATTTACTTTTTATCATTATTAATATACATTTATACATATACATATATATATTAGGCCAAAGTAGCAACAACAACAACCAATAAAAAAACTGAAACCAATAAAAAACCAGCAGCCAGTAAAAAGTCCACACCTAAAAAGACTACCACCACCACCAAAAAAGCAGCTGCTAATGGTAAATCTTCCACAACTGGTGATATTACAAACTTTTTAACTAAATCAACCAAAAATAAAGATGACAATGAAGATCAAGATGTTGTTATGATTGAAAACGGTGCATCCTCTTCTATCTCTTCATCCAGCTCAACACCAGCACCAACATCATCTAAGGCAACTGATGATAAACGCACTATTGAAGATATTTACCAAAAAAAAACACAGTTAGAACATATTTTATTACGCCCTGATACTTATATTGGATCTATTGAAACCGAAGAAGAAGAAATGTGGGTCTTTGATTCTGAGCAAGATATGATTGTGAAGAAGAAAATTAAATATGTACCAGGTTTATATAAAATTGTGGATGAAATCCTTGTGAATGCTGCTGATAATAAGGTAAATGAATAACGATTATTTTTTTATTCTATATTGATAAAATAATAACAATAATATATTAGAAAAATGGTCGATTTATTTATTAATCATAGTTTTTATTTTTATTCTTTTTGTATACCCTAGATCCGTGATCCATCCATGACTCAAATCAAAGTTTATATCAATCGAGAAGAAAATTTTATCAGTATTTACAACAATGGCAAAGGGATCCCTGTCACCATGCATAAAGAAGAAAATGTATATGTTCCTGAATTGATTTTTGGTCATTTATTAACCTCTTCCAACTATGATGATAAAGAAAAAAAGGTCACTGGTGGTAGAAATGGGTATGGGGCCAAATTATGCAATATTTTTAGTAAAGAATTTACTGTGGAAACTGCTGATAAAGAACGTGAATTGAAATACTCTCAAGTATTTAAAAACAACATGTCTATCAAAACAGCACCTAAAATCACTAAAAATACAAAAGATGAATACACTCGTATTTCCTTCAAACCGGATTTATCCAAGTTTGATTTAACAGAAATGGATGCTGATTTTGAAGCTTTAATCAAGAAACGTGTTTATGATTTAGCAGGTTGTTGTGATGGAGTTACAGTCTATTTAAATGGTACCAAAATTCCTGTGAAAGGTTTCCAAAAATATACTGAACTTTATACTAAATCTATGACTATTCGTAATGCAGAAGGCAAGAAACCTATTATTTTTGATAAAGATGGTCAAACTAATCGTTGGAATGTCAGTTTTGCTGTTAGTGATGGTCAATTCAATAATGTAAGCTTTTTTCTAAAAAAATAATAAAAAAAAGTTCATATATTTATTTATACATACATGTATGTATTTTATATTATAGGTCAGTTTTGTAAATAGTATTTCTACTTCAAAAGGCGGTACTCATGTGGATTATATTGCTAACCAATTAGTCAAAGCTATTATGCCTAAAGTACAAAGTAAAAGTGGAAGTAAAAATGTCAAGCCATTCCAAGTCAAATCTCATATGTGTCTTTTTATTAATTGTTTGATTGAGAATCCATCCTTTGATTCTCAAACAAAAGAAACAATGACCCTTCGTGCTTCTAGTTTTGGTTCAACTTATACACTTAGTCCTAAATTCATTAAAGATGGTAATATTAAAGAAAAATTAAAAGTGATAATAGAAACAATGATACTATTAATTAAATCTCTGATTACTCATCAACTATCTATTTATTTGTTTTTATGTTTTTATGAATATAATAGTTGAAAACTCTGGTATTATTGATAATATTGTTAAATTTGTAAAATATAAAGAGCAAGAGCAAATGTCCCGTGCTGACAGTGGAAAAATGACTCGGTAATAATAATAACAAAAATAAAAATAAAATCTAAAGTATGTTTATTATGTATAATAATAGTGATATTTATATTCTATTTTCTATATAGTCGCCTCAATATTCCTAAACTTGATGATGCTAATTTAGCTGGTGTTCGACCTCATAATAAAAAATGCACTTTAATTTTAACTGAAGGGGATTCTGCCAAAGCATTAGTTCTTAGCGGTTTATCCGTAGTAGGCCGGGATTTATATGGTGTTTTTCCTTTACGTGGTAAACTACTTAATGTTCGTGAAGCCTCTAACTCCTCTATCATGGGTAATTCCGAAATTACTCATATTAAAGCCATTCTTGGTTTAAAACATGGTCAAACATATACTTCTGTAGATCAACTTCGCTATGGTAAATTAATGATTATGACGGATCAGGTAATATATAAATAAATTAAATATTTATTCAATAATAGCAACATATTTAATATGATTCTTTTTTCTTTTCTTTTTTTAGGATTATGATGGTAGTCACATTAAAGGCCTTGTTATCAACTTTATTGATGAGATGTTCCCAAGTCTTTTAGATATTCCTGGTTTCTTATTGGAATTCATTACTCCTATTATTAAGGTAAACAATTATACATAAATGTAATAGTCTATATTTTTTTATAATCAGTTTCTTTTATATTAATCATTATTATTTTCACATTGTAATTTTTATACATATTTTACAGTGTACTCATAAAAGAACCAAACAACAAATTCCTTTCTTTACTATTCCTGAATATGAAAGATGGGCTGAAGAAAATAATCAACATAAAGAATGGAAACCAAAGTACTACAAGGTATAAATGATCTTTTTTTTTTATCTTAGTAATAATAATAACAGTAATAAGATTTTATAAATATAAATTTAATAACATATACTCTCTCTTGTATATATAGGGGTTAGGTACTTCTGATAAAAAAGATGCTCGTGAATATTTTAACAATTTACCTATTCATCAAAAAGAATTTGATACACCTACTCAAGATGATCGTGCTTTAATTGATATGGCATTCAACAAAAAGAAAGCTGCCGATCGTAAACAATGGTTAACCACTTATGAAGTAAGTGATTATTAAATAATAATAAGGAAAAGAATAAATTATATATATATTTATATAATAAAAATAAATTGCTTAGTTCATTTATTAATTTTTATCTTTATAGCCTGGTATTTTCATTGATCATAGTGTTAATAAAATCAAAATTTCCGACTTTGTGAATCAAGAATTATTATTATTCAGTATTGCTGATAACATGCGATCTATCCCTTCCATGGTTGATGGTTTCAAACCTGGTCAAAGAAAAGTCTTTTTTGGTTGTATCAAACGAGGTAGAAATACTGAAGTAAAAGTAGCTCAATTAGCTAATTATGTTGCTGGTGAAACTCAATACCATCATGGTGAAGCTAGTGTTGCTACTACTATTATTGGTATGGCTCAAGATTATGTTGGCAGTAATAATGTTAATTTACTTGTTCCTTCTGGTCAATTTGGTACTCGTCATGATGTAAATGCTTTATAATAAGAAAAAAAAAATAGAATAATAATAATAATGTCATTGGATGTTTTATTGATGTATTATTTTTATTATCGCTTCTATTACTTTTTTATAATTAGGGTGGTAAAGCAGCTGCTAGTCCTCGTTATTTGTTCACTCGTTTATCTAAAATCTCACGTACTATTTTCCACCCTGACGATGATGATGTTTTAACTTATCTTATTGAAGAAAGCACTTCCATTGAACCTAATTGGTAAACATGACCATTTATTTATGATATATATGTGGGTATATTTATTTTATTTATTTATTCATTAACATTACGATTTGTACTTTTATTATTTTTTATGTAATTATTATTAGGTACATGCCTATTTTACCCATGGTACTTGTTAATGGTGCTGAAGGCATTGGAACTGGTAATTATATATATATAAAACTAAATATTAAAATATTCTCATATTATAGATGTTGATATTATTTTTTAAACCAACTTTTTATTTAATCTTTTTCTTTTTCTTTTTTTTTATTTCATTTTATTAATTTAGGTTGGAGTACAAACATTCCTAATTACAATCCAAAAGATATTGTTCAAAATTTATTACGTATGATGAATGGAGAAGAACCACTTCCTATGGATCCTTGGTTTAGAGGTTTCAAGGTAAGAATCAAATTTGTACTTTAATGAAAAAAGAATCAAATGTAAATTATGAAAATATAAATATTCAATTTTTTTTTTATACACTGTTATTATAATTACTACTGAACTTATAGGGTACCATTACAAAAACAGACCCTACAAAATATACTGCTAATGGTATAGTCGAAATCACAGAACAAGGAAAAATTAAAGTATCAGAATTACCTGTCAGAGTTTGGACAGATAACTTCAAGGAATATTTAGAAAATCTTCGTGAACCTAAAGAAAAGAAAGTGGATATCCGAATTGAAGTAAGTTTATATTATATAATGTGCGCTATCAATTTATTTTATTTTGATTATTATTTATTAATTTTCATCATTATCATTGCTATTTTACTTATTATTTTCATTTTGTATGTGTATATATAGGAATACAATAACAATTCTACAGATAGTTCAGTTGAATTTACTATTGAAATGGAACAAAGCCAACTTGAAAAAGCTGAAGATATTGGATTGTTAAAAGCATTTAAATTAACCAATTCACTCAATGTAGGTAACATAGTTTGTTTTAATCAACATGGCAAACTTCAAAAATATGGATCACCTATAGAGATTTTGAAAGAATTTTATGAATTACGGTTAACCTATTATTCCAAACGTAAAGAACATATGGTCTATGTCTTACAAGATGATTATGAACGTTTACACAACAAAGCCAATTTTATTGAATTTGTCTTGAACGATCAATTGAAATATTATAAACGTAAAGAAAAGGATATTATTGTAGATATGGAAAAATTAGGCTTGAAAAAGATGTATTCTCGTCAAAAGAAGAGTGTCTTAGCTGTAGACGACCACGATGATGATGATGATGAAGGTGATAAAAAGAAGGACAAGACGAATAAAAAGGAGCAAAAGAATGAAGATTCAGGTTATGATTATCTTTTCACTGTCAATATTCGCGGCTTTACGGAAGAAAAGATTGCAGAATTACGTCGTCAACGGGATAATAAAAAGAGTGAATTGGATCAAGTGAAAGCTACAGCCCCTACAGATTTCTGGAAAAAGGATTTAGATAAATTCTTGATTGAATGGGATCTTATTTTGAAAGAAGATGAGGAAATGGCTCGCTTGGCTAAACCTCTTGCTACTTCCAAACAGGCTACTAAACGTAAACGTGTCACCAAACCTAAGAAGGAAAAGGATTAAAATTTGGTTTTTAGTTTTTTAATCTTAATTTTTTATGCACATTGCTTTTTTCAATAATATATATATATAAATACAATTCTATCTTTTATATGTATACAAGTAATTTTATTAATAAATAAATAAAACAAATAATTAATGCAAGAATTTCTTAGATAGCAAAATATAAAAAATCAGCTGATAACCTTTTCTTATATACTGACTACGCATTTTTATTCTGTTATTTTTGGTATTAATGTTTTGTTTCTCAACATTATATTAATTATTATACATTACAAAATAAAAAAAAAAATTAGTGCTATTCAAACCAAATTAGTATCAAATATAAATTGTTCAAAAGATCATATATATATATATATAAAGCATTTTTTTATTTAAAGGATGAATGTAAATATACTAATATTACTATTACAATAATTATTTAATTAATAAATAAATAAATATAAAAGCAAATCAATATTTTTTTTTAAACTTTAAATACTAAAGTATCAAGAGATTTACATTTTATGCGTAAACTATATTGGTTAAAAGGTTGCATTTCGGCATAAAATTGACTTTTGCCGAAACAGCATATTTCAAAAAATGCAGGAAAGCTTTCAATTTCCATAGGAAACTCCGATGAAAAATGAGAAGGTGGGCGATGACGATCGCTGTAAATTGTAGCTTTCTTGTTGTATGCCGTTTCTTCCAAGAACAAAGTAGAAATAATGGGCTGTTTAACGTATTCAATAGTAAACCAAGGCATAAAACGTACCCTATGAAGTGATACATATTCCAACCTTAAATGAGATAAATCGAATATCATATCTTTATAAAGTTCACTATTTTCATCCTTTTGATTTATATGTGTGACTTGAAGAAGATCCTGTTCCTTCCAGTGAGGTAATGCATAATATATATTCCGGAGATCAATTCGTTTTAGACGAGGACATTTACGACTAAATGCTGTAAATCCATTTTTAAAATAAATTCCGCCTCCACGTAAGATTAATTCTTCTAATGGATAAGATTGAGCAATAAGAGACTCATTTTCTTGTTGCTGTTGCTGCTGTTGTTGCTGTTGCTGTTGCTGTTGTTGTTGTTGTTGTTGTTGTTGTTGTTGTTGTTGTTGTTGTTGTTGTTGTTGTTGTTGTTGTTGTTGTTGTTGTTGTTGTTGTTGTTGTTGTTGTTGTTGTTGTTGTTGTGCATCCGAATTAGATTCATTATTTCTATTGTCTTTTGGTCTTATTCCATCTTTTATTAATACACCTGATTTAAAATTAAAGATCTTCAATTTAGGGAACATGGCCAGCCATTCATAGATATAAAAATCATCATTTATTGTAATTGATTGATAGTTATCCAAAACATCAATAAAAGTTTCTACAATATTAGGCCTATAATCCATTTTCAATTCAATTAATGTTGAAGAAACGACTGCTTTTTTTCCACCTTGTGACAAGAAATCAACTACCTTCTTCATATCAAAATCAATATTGAGTGATAAATAAGTCAATTTTTCCAAATAACGATTTAGGTCAATATATAAAAGGGAAGGATTCATCAGACTATCGCCAGTATCATTATTATTATTATTATTATTATTGCTACCATTGCTGTTTTCAGAATAGAAACGATGCTTTGCTATTCTATTTATTTTTCGAGCCTTAAACATTAACATATGTAGAGGAAAATCCAAGTGAGTGAGGGTTGGTGCATAATTAACCGAGGACGATAATAACCAAGAGATAATTGTAGGATGTGCCCAATACTTATTGTTTAAAATGGTGGATAAGGATGGTGTAAAATAACTGTAATTGAAATCACCTTTTTCTAACGGAATATTGAATTCCAAACGTTTTAATTGCTTAAAACTGGTCATCATGTTGTGTAGTGAAAGATAAAAAGGTTCATATAGACCATCTTGGTGACGTTGTAGAAACATATGATCTTGTCTATCAGGCCAATCAAGGGACAATTTGAATGCTTCTATGTGAGAGTATTTCTTTGATATATAGTAACAACACCTTGCATCATAAAATTTACCTTTCATTATAAATGTTTTGAGCGATGTCATAGGTTGTATAGAAGTTGATGATGAAGATAAAAATGTATTTTCAAATGAGTTAGATATATTCATATTAAATTCTCTTAAATCTAAAGTTTCAAGCAAAGGGCAAGAGAGGTGAATTGATTCCAAGGTACGTTCATCAATATCATACTTGACTGTACTCCATTCCTCTAACTCTAGAAACATGAGACTTAATGTTGTCAAGTGTGGTAAATGAGGGAATTCCATTACTTTACTATAATGATGAAACAATCCATCCGTGTCTACTGTAAAACCAAAGTCTTCAGTATCTTGATCATTGCGTATAGCGCTACGTGTTATACTTTTATCTTGTCGTAAGCCGATATATTTACGAGGTGGATGTCGTTTTGTTGAAAGTAAATATATTTCATATACATAAAATTGAAGACAGACCACTCTATTCATATTAATTTGATGCATTAATTTTGGGCCAAATGGCGCGTTCCAATAATAAAAGTGAGTCAATTTGGATATATTAAGTTTTTGTTGGAGACGTTCACGGTGTTTCATATCATCCGTTAGGTCTATAACGTGTTGAAGATTTGGTAAAGCATAAGGTATCTTAGCAAGTGTTCTCTTAGATATATCACTTGTATATAACTTTAAACAATGGACAAAATGACCAATAGGTGTCTTATTAATAGTTTTTGTCCTAGCAAAATTCAAAAACTTTTCAACTTGGAAAGTAGTAGTTAATTCAATAGTTGAATACGCCGGAGGAAAACATAAACTAGAATGCCAACTTTTACATACTCTTGAGCCATTAGCGATATCCCTTTGTGATGGTAAATGAATTACAATTTTTTCAAGGATTTCAAAAGGCAGCTTCTCCATATTATATTAAATAATTATATGTATATGTATATGTATATAAGTATATATGTATATATGTATATATATCGTTTTGTTTTGTTTTGTTTTGTTTTGTTTTGTTTTGTTTTTCTTAAATAAGAAACGGAAAGGAAAGGAACAACAAAAAATTCTTGATAGATTTATATATACAACTTTAAAACCCCGTTCCCACTTATAATTATATGATCAGCTACTATTCTTATCAGATAAATTGTCACGAAATACTTTTATTATAAACCAACTTTGGCCAACTCTCATTTATAATTAAATAACATAGAATTTTCGGCTTATAGTAAATAAATAAATAAAATTCCTATTTTGATGCATTTTTACTTTTATTTTTTATTTTTCTAAATGTTTTAATTTTAATAAATTTACTAATTCCTTTTTACGCGACTAAATATTTTTATATCTTATCAAAGGCATCGTCGCTAATTGAATTTTTGGCGTTTTTTTGCCTTTTTTCTTATCTTGGTATATTTATGCTAGTGTTTTTGCACCGACGTTCTTTTTCATCTAATCACAAATATTTTTTTTATTTTGGTTTTATTATTAAAAATATTATAAATTCAATCATTTATATAAATTTTATTTTATTTTACGTTATCTTATATTGTTCTGATTTACAATTAAATCTACATATTTATTTTATACATATATTAATAAATATATCGTCTAATTCTTTTTTTCTTCTACTTCCTAAAAACTATCTATCTACTTACATAACTAAAGCTACGTATACAAATAATTTTAAGCATACGTATTTTTATTTTTTTATTACAAATATATATCTACATAACACTATTATTACTATAACAAAATTTGTTTTGAATTTTAGTAGTTTAAACTTTAAATACTAATGTTTCAACTGATTGACATATTATACGTAAACTAAATTGATTAAAAGGCTGCATTTCAACAAAGTATTGATTATTTTCGCGACAGGGAATATCTAAATAATCGGGAAAGCTATCAACATCCATTGGAAACTTCGTAGGATAGCGACCAGGAGCGCGATGACAATCACTATATATCATGATATCCTTGTTATTGTATATCGTTTCTTTTAAGATTAGAGTCGTGATGGCGGGTTGCTTATTATATTCAATAGTGAGCCAAGGTATATAACGTATTTTATAAAATAATACATATTCCAACCTTAAATGAGATAAATCGAATATCATATCTTTATAAAGTTCACTATTTTCATCCTTTTGATTTATATGCGTGATTTGAAGAAGGTCCTGTTCCTTCCAGTGAGGTAATGCATAATATATATTCCGGAGATCAATTCGTTTTAGACGAGGACATTTACGACTAAATGCTGTAAATCCATTTTTAAAATAAATTCCGCCTCCACGTAAGATTAATTCTTCTAACGGATAAGATTGAGCAATAAGAGACTCATTTTCTTGTTGCTGTTGTTGCTGTTGCTGTTGTTGCTGTTGCTGTTGTTGCTGTTGCTGTTGTTGTTGTTGCTGTTGTTGTTGTTGTTGTTGTGCATCCGAATTAGATTCATTATTTCTATTGTCTTTTGGTCTTATTCCATCTTTTATTAATACACCTGATTTAAAATTAAAGATCTTCAATTTAGGGAACATGGCCAGCCATTCATAGATATAAAAATCATCATTTATTGTAATTGATTGATAGTTATCCAACACATCAAGATAAATATCCACATCATGGCGTGTATACTTCATTTTCAATTCATTTAAAGTCAAACAAACGGAGGTTTTCCCACCCTGTGACAAGAAATTAGCTAGCTTCTTTATATCAAAATCAATAGTGAAGGATAAAGAAGTCAAACCATTAGTCAAATATTGATGAAGGTTAAAATATAGAAGAGAAGGATCTTTCATACCATTGTTATTACCATCATAATTATTGCTATCGTTTTCAGAATAGAAACGATGATCTGTTATTTTTTTAATTTTATAGCCCTTCTCTAATATCATATTTAAAGGACATTTCAAATGTGTAATAGCTGGTGAATAATTAGTCGGTGAAGATAATAACCAAGAGATGATTTTGGAATGCGCCCATGAGCGATTTGTTAAAAAGGTTGATAAGGTCGGCGTAAAATCATTGCAGCTAAATTTTCCAAACTTCGATAGCAAAACTAAATTTAATTGTTTTAAATGTTGGTAACTTGCCATCATGTTGTGTAAAGAGAGATAAAAAGTCTCATACAATCCATTTTGATGATCTTGTGGTAGAGATTCATTTTGTGATGGGTTGGACCATTTCAAACTTAATTTCAATTGTTCTAGTTGAGGGTATTTGACAGATAAATAATAATAACATCTTGCATCATATATACAGCCATATATTTCCAACGCCTTGAGCGATGTGATGGGTTTTATTCCAGAGGAGGAGGTCAATGAAGTTTCAAAAGCATCAGAGATATTCATTTTTAATGATTTAAATTGTAAAGATTTAATTAGAGGACAAGATTGATGAATGGATTCCAAGGTACGTTCATCGAGGTCATAGTTGATTGTGTCCCATTGATCTAAGTCTACAAACTCAATGCCTAATGTTGTCAAGTGTAATAAATAGGGCAATTCCAATACTTTACTATAATGATGAAACGTTTCACCTGCTTCTACAGCTAATCCAGAATCCACAGCTTCTTCATCATCTCGTAAAATACTACACTTTCTATCCATATCTTGTCGTAAACCAAATTGTTGATGAGATGCATGATGATTCGTTAAATATAGATAATTTTCATGTACATAAAACTGAAGAGTAGAAATTTTATTTACATTAATTAGCTGCATTAATTTTGGTTCGAGCGGCGCGTTCCAATAATATAAGTGAGTCAAGTTGGTTATTTGAAGTTTTTGTTGGAGACGTTCACGATATCTTCTATCTTCTGTGAGCTCTATAACGTGTTGAATATTTGGTAAAGTATAGGGTATCTTAGCAATTATTTCTTTGGATAAATCATTTGTATATAATTTTAAACAATAAACAAATTGACCAATAGGTACACCATTAATATTTATTGTTTTAGCAAAGTGAAAAAACTTTATCGCTTGGGATGAGGAAGCCAATTCAATTGTTGAATATATAATAGGTACACTTAAAACTGATTGCCATCTTTTACACACTCTTAAACAATTAGAAAAATCTCTTTGTGAATATAAACGAGTTAAAATATCATATAGTATTTCAGAAGGTAAAGTGTCCATATTATGTTACTTTAAGGTTATGTTTTTATTTTTTATTTTATTTTATTTATATTTTTTAAAATAATAATAATAATAAAAAAAAGGGGGAGGCAAAAGAAAAAACCAGCTTATACTCTTTAAAAATAATTTAATGCCCGTAAATCTAATTTTTATTTTTAATGATTTTACATATAAAGCTTATACAAGTAACATCAATAGTATATATCTTTTTTCTTAATAAAGACAATCATATATAGTCTTGGCTATATAAGATTTTTTTATAGAAACTTCGTAATATTTCAGATTTATTGAAGAAATAAGTTATAATACGTATAAAAATCGCTTTATTTACAAAATCCTTTTTTTATTTAATAAATATAAAAAAAAATGTATTGATCTAGATTATATATAGTATAAATTATGCTGAATGTTACAATAATAAAATAAATAAGTCATACTGCATGTAATTAAAATAAAATAATAATGGTTGGTATATACATATGCAAAGATTATAATAAAAATAACTATTATTATTATTTTCTGACTTGTTGTCTTAAAGAAGTTAATAAACTAGTAATACTATCTTCGTTTACCACTGGGTAATTATCGTTATTATTATTATCATTTGTTTGTTGTTGTTTTTTACGCCTTAATATAGCCCTTTTTTGATGTATCCATTCTGCTCTTTTCGCTAAAATAGCCCTACGCCGTTCACTTGCTGATCTTGATTGTTTTCGAGCCAATTCTGTTTCTTTGCGGATTCGATTTAATTCATCCATTTGCCTTTGTCTCTCCTCTTCATCGTCGGCTGCAAAACTATAATGCCCTACCCCTTTTGTTCTAATTTCTTTTACATTGGTATAATGACGTATATGTGATCGATCTGCTAATCCTAAATAAGACGGATTTAGAGTAGTGGCGTGTTTAGGTGATAATGGTGGCGATATAGATGATGTTGGCGATGGCGGTGCAGAGGAGGATGGTAATTGGCTTTGTCGAACAACTCTTGTTCTACCAAATTCATCCAAATATTCAACCCATGGATCATCATCACTAAGTTCCTCTTTTTCACTTTCATTAGCATACACGTTTTTCTTTTTTCCTTTATCTTTTAGTTTATCCTATAAATATAAAAATAATACGAACAATTAAATACATAAGTATATATATATATATATATATATATATGTGTGTGTGTGTGTGTATGTTACCTCTTGCATATATTTTTGTGTAAAGTCAATCAACATGTTTTCGTCATCACTAAAGTCTTCATCAGATGGTTGTATTTGTTGTTGATAAGACTCATATAACTTGGCCTTTCTTTTTAAGGCTTCCTGACTTTTTAATATAGCGTCTTGTTCTTCTGGATTAATAACACCATTTTCTTTATCGCGTTTTGCTCTTTGTTCTACACCTTTATTTTGTTTAATCCAATCCGTTTTCTTTTATATATATAAGTAAATTAATAATAATGATAATAATAATTAGTAAATTATTATTTATAAATACTATATATATATATATATATATAAGTTAAAAAAAACATATTTTACTTTAGTAGCTGGTTTTTTCTTTTGTGAACCATGTCGTTCTCGATCAAATTGCTCTTTTTCTAATGCAAGCTGTGCTTTTAGATTAATAATCTATACAAATATATATTAGAGAAAAATAATAGCATAAATCAATAAAACAATTAAAAAAAAAAGATTATTTTACAATTTATAATATATATCTATATTAGTACCGAAGCTGCAGTAGTTTCAATAATTTGTTTAGGTGGCATATTTTAATGAAAAGAATAAAAAAGTTTGCAAAACTATTTTGCTAAAAAAATAAAATAGCCTTAAAAAAATTAAACTCCAGTTAGATTTTTTTTTTTTTTTGGATAGGTGACCTATGAGAGTAAAAAGGAAATAAAATAGGATGAACTTTGTAAAAAATTAAATTTTATGATATTGACGATTGCTCACTGCACGTATTATTTATATAAAACCAAAATAACTAACCAAATTATTTTTAATCTTTTATATTTTACACTGAACGCTTTTAGTATAAATACGATTAATTTATACTTTATATTAATTTATAATTTTTTTACACAATATAGTTTCTTTAAAAATTAAATTATTTTTATTATTAAATATTGTTTGTAATATTCTTCTAATATTATCATTATATATGTATATCATATATATAGCTAGTTAAGTAGGTATAAGTAAAAGATGCTTTTATTGTTATTATTTTTTAAAGAAAAGAAATATATTTATGTATTATATAATTTTATTTATTTATAATATATATAATTATATAATTATATATATATATATATTATTTACTTTAAATAACGATTATAAGATTTTATTAAAGTACGGTTTCCACTTTCACAACCACCTTCTAACTCTTTTTCCAGCGCATGAATGGTATCTAAAACGGTAACTTTCCGACTTGATTGCTCATTTAATTTATGCTGATGTCTACTTAACATAGAAGGAGGTAAAAATGAATCTTGAGATCGATCTCTTTTAAAAGAAGGAATAGATGACTTTGTTCTTTTTAAGCCTTGGTGTTCTAATAAAGATCCTTTTTTTCCACCTTTTGGTCGACCTCTTCCACTATTATTATGATTCCCGCGTTGTTGCTGTTGTTGAGAAGGTGAGGACTGAGATAAATCATCTACAGAAGAATTTGGGAAGGATGATAAATCTTTTTCATTGGATGATGATAATAAAGATGAGGATGACGTAGAAGGAGATAATAAAGACGATGATGAAGAAGAATGTGGTAAAGTTGATGCTGATGACAATGCATTTATCGATGAGGAAGAGGAAGATGCATTAGATAAACCTGTCAACATCCAACTTTTACGTACACCCCCTGCCAGCATAAGAGCAGTATAATTTGTTTCGTTGGTTGTTTTTTTACGTATATCTTCTGTTAAATCTCTTCCGCCGCTTGATATCATTTGGTCCTTTTTCTTTTTCTTTTTCTTTTTTGTCCCGTCTTCTCCTAATCCACCAAGAGAATCATTCATGGATGAATCACCATAGTCACCACCATCTATTCCACCTCCTCCACCTGCTCCACCACCGCCTGTTCCATTATCTGGTTGACTAGCCTGTCGTTCCTTTTCCGCAATATACTCTCTTCGTTTACGTTCTTCTTCACGCTCTACTCTTTCTATAGCTAATAATTGCTTTTTAATATCCAAGACATCAGTTACTTTATAAACAGGTTGATCTTGATCATCTAAGGGTGGTGCATCTACAATCTGTGAAGAAACTCGGTGGTGTGATATTTCAATAGAATGTAACAGTAATTCTTTTAATCGTTTTTGTGCTGCAAGTGATAAATAAAGTATAACGCTACTGTCTACATTGGTTATATCCATATTATTTGCTATTGTATATTATTTGTTAATTGTTGTTGTTTTATAGTAATCGTGGATAAAAAAAGAAAAAGAGAATAAAAAATAATAACACGAATAAATCAGTTTTTGATCCTATATAATATTATTTTTATTTTTATTATCTTTAATAACACTGTTCTAACTCACCTAGTTTTTTAACCATAGTACTTAGCTTTTCTAAATTAAATAACGTGTTTGGGATTCCTATATTTTGAACTATCTTTTTTTAATAAAGAGAAAGAGTCAAAAATTAACATCAATAATAATAATAATAATAATAATAATAATTGCTTTGTATTGTTTATTATTATTATATGTTATTATTGTATATTATTATTACATTCTGTTGTGACTCTATATTATTTGGATAGGATTGCATAAGTATGGATGGATCAGATATTTGCACTTGATTATTGGTATCATATGGTTGATAGTTTTCCATTATTATTATTATTATTATTATTATAAGTAAGAAAAAAAAATAGGGAAGAGAAATAAAAATTCAAAAACGGGATTTAAATTTACTTTTTTTAGTCCCTTCGATACTTACTGTAAAAAATTGTATCATGCAAAAAAAATTATACCGTCTTTTATAACCATTTAAATTAAATATTGGTAACCATCAATATACCATATATTTGTTTCGTTTTATATTTATAATTATAATATTTATATTTTATAAGAATTAAATATAATTAAATAAAACAAGTAATCTTAAGGCAAAAAAAAAGGTAAGTTTTGATTTTTATTTATTTATTATGTATTACTTACAATATTTTATATATTATATACTGTTTTAATGGTTTTTTTTTTTAAAAAAAAAAAATGAAATAAAATAAAATAAAATAAAAATTATTCTTTGATATAAAGTTTATTAAAGCAAGAAGTATAAAAAAAAAGGTCTTGTTGGTTAGTTTAGGACTAGAAAGTATAGTAATTTAAATCAGTATATTATAGATGTATCCAATATTATTACTAAAGAATATCTTTCTATGTATTTATCTATATCATAGTTTGTCTATTTAATATACTCTATGTTTTAATATTTTCATTTCTATGTAAATAATGTTATATGTCTATCAAATGAAATAAAAAAAAAAATATAAAAAAGAGATCAACGTGAGAATAAAAAAAGAAATAAGAAGCCCAAAATTGTATATGAAAAATTACTATAGTTAGAAGGAGTCAGTTGGACATATATAAATACTAATTATAAAAGGTCTCCACATATATTTCTATTTTGGGATAGTCGTTATTTTTTTCATTTAAAAAAAAAAGAAATCAAATGTATTTTTTGTATTCGAATTGGTTATGTTTTTTTTAAAAAAAAATAAAAAAAGTATACTATAATTGGATGTAGATAAAAAAGTAAATACAAACAATCATTGAACCTATGATTCACACGAGATGATTGTTATTTTTTTTTTTTTTGTAAACACTTGTACTCACACACCTATATATATATATGTACATCAGTAAACTATACAAAAAAGTCTCAAATACAAAGCATATATATGTGTAGTCATTTTACTCACCATTATTATCAACTAACCTAAGTAAAATGAAAGAGGAAGCAAATAAAGGTACTGTTTCAGAATAATCTGGTTTTTCTTTTTGTTTTATTAAAAAGCGTTAAAAAATCTATTAAGCCAGGAAACGAGATATTTTCTATGATCAATAACCTCCCATTTATTTTATTTATTTATGTATTTTTAAGATAAATCAACGTATCTCGGCCTTAATCGTATTTTTTACTCTTTTTTTTTCGATCATTTTAATAATCGTTTGATGATGATATCCGAGGTAATAGAATAAATAAATAAACAAGTTGACATGTTCGGTTAAATGAAAGGGGTTGAATGCTGGTAGACCATCCCCTTTTTAGGTTTATGCATCTTTGTTTATATATAGCCATTTTATATTATATTTCCCTCGCGAAACTATCGATTTCTCGAAACTTTTTTCGAGGTTTTTTATTTTATTTTGTTTTTTTTCGAGATTTTTAATAATACTAATAAATATAAATTTTAAAATAAGTGATAATTTTTGGATACGATAAACCATTATTTTATTTAGTGATAAATATAAAATATAAAAAATATATACAAATGTAATTTAATATCTTTTTTTTTTAAAAAAAGAAAAAAACTTTAATAATCTCACTTATCATTGATTTCCCGCTCTTTCGTGAAACGAATTAACATTTCGACGTTTATGGAAATTAAAAGGTTTTTTTTTTAAAAAAATAAAAGAATAAAAAACGCCAACTATTCATTATTACTTTTTCAAGAACTCGAGGTGAGAAAAAGAAGAGAAAAAAACAATCATTATTGCCATCAACATCATTATTTTATCTATATGTAAAAAGTGCTACTTTCTATTTATTGATATTAATTTGAGTTTAATAAACTAAATATACATGAAGAATATTTAAATGATAAATAACGGGTTATTATTTTTAAAAGGGGAAAGTGTGAAAAAAATAAAAAATAAAAACAAACACAAAAAAGAAACTTCCCCCTTTCAATTTTTTTGTTTTTTGTTTTTATTTTTTGTTATCATATAGATAAACAATTACCCTGCTTTAACTCTTTTTTTTCATAAGAATCATTATAATAAATAGGGGAAGATTGGATGAGTTGGTGGTAGGTTAGGTTAGGTTAGCGTATGAAAAAAAGGGGGAAAGTAAAAAAGGTAAAAAAAAAATAAAAATAAAAAATACTTAGACAGACGAATTTTCAATGATTTGCTGCATTCTTTTCATATCTAAAAACCAGTAAAATAAGAATAAAATTAAAGTATATAAGAAAATGATAATGATGATGGTTTGCAGAATAAAGAATCATTTTTATTTTGGCGCTTATTTTAAAACACATATTTCACTTTTTCTTTCGTTTATTTTTTTATTCATTAGCTCTTTATAATGAAAGATATTTATTTTTTTTATGTTAATAAATGAGGAACAATAAAGCCATGTGGGTATTAAAATAAAATAAGTGTAATTTTGACACGATCATCATTATAGTAATAATAAATAATTATAAATTAAGGAAACTTTTTTATTTTTGGTCAGTTTTAATGATATGGATCAAATGCGTCACATTCTCTCCAAAAGAGCATAAATTAAACATTTCTCGGTGCAAAAATAAAAACAAAAAAGTTATTTTTACTATCGTACCTTTATCACCCTTAAACTTTGACCATTGTATATATAAACTTCACACACTCACCCCCTCTCTCTCCCCTTGCCACTCTAACCAACTATTTTTCGAGTTTAAATAATAATATTAATAGTGTTTATAGTGGTAAAACCTTTTTTTGTTTTTCTTTTTTCCCCTATTTTTTTTTTTCGGTTCCATTTCCTTTTCACCTTCTTCCTTTTTTTGAATCATTTTTCTTTTTTCTTTTTTTTTTTTTCGTTTCTTTTTCCTTTCTTTTTATTTATTAAAGTCCTTTTTTTTTAAACTTTTTTATACGCGGCTTTTTTTTTTCTTTCTCTATTCTACTTTACATATAAATGGACAAATTAACGGCTATCCATAATAATAATATGAATACAGATAATGATTGTCCAAGATATCGTCCATTTTCTTTACCTAACGTTCGTATTAAAGTAAGGAAAGCAAAATATTCAACTTCTTTAGATCCACGCGGCTATATTCCAGGTAATATATAATTCTAATGTATATATAGGTGTGTGTGTGACATTAAATAATCGATACGTTTCTTAATATTTACACGTATTTATTTATTTATTCTATAGTTTATGAATATACAATTAATAACCAGCCTATTATGTGGGATAGAGAAACAGGTATATTAAAAAAAATAGGAATGTAATATAATAAAAAATCAAATTCTTATTTTTATGTTATTATTAGGTTATGTTCATTTTACAGGAATATGGAAAGCTTTAGGCAATTCTAAATCAGATATTGTCAAAATGGTTGATTCAAACCCCGAGTTAAAAGTAAAAAAGATTCGTGGAGGCTTTTTGAAAATTCAAGGCACATGGTAATATATATATATATATTTATTTATTTATTTATTTATTTATTTAAAAAATTATTATCATTAATCATTTATTATTTTTTTTTTTAAATAGGATACCATATGATTTTGCTTCTATTCTTTGTAAAAGAACAGCTTGGCACATTCGTAAAGAATTAATAGCTTTATTTGGTCCAAGATTTTCTAATGAAGCTTTAGATCCAATGCATGAAGATTACGGTTGTCTTTTACTGGACCCAAAAAAGGCACCTTTAACATCTCGTCATAATCATCGGAGACATATGACAACTTCGACCACTATGAAACAAGTAAGACAACATCATCAACCTTATCCAACCAATAATAATAAATGCCAACAACAACAGCATAGCCAAAAAATGGTATCATCTTTTAAAAAGCAAAATAAAAAGAATAAAGAAAAAAAAGAAAAAGGAAAAAAGGAAAAACATGCTATTATTACAAATAATATGTCCTTATCAAGATTACTTAATGATAATAATAATGAAGATTATATCCAGTCCAATCGTAGCGATTCTTTTTCTTCCATTTCATCCTTTTCCTCTTTCTCTTCCTCCTCTTCTTCCTCATCCTCATCCTCTTTTCAATTATTATCACCTCTAGATGATACTTCTGTATCAGAAGATGATATTAGTTCCGATCATACAACCCCATCGCCAACTTTCCATACCACACTTCCTCATTTATATGATCACCATAATCAAAAATGGAAATCATCTAATATGCCTATCCCTTTTTTACCTTCTATTCTTCATCATAATGATTCTCATTCTTCCTCTTCTTCTTCTTCTTCATCATCATCATCCTATTATTCATCTTCCTTCGCCTCTTCTTCTGCTTTTACTCAATCTCATGACGGTGATCATACTATTCATTCCATTTATTCTAAACCCAGCCATCAAGATCAGCATCATCATGCTCTTTTACCAAAAATAACACCTATATACCCATCTTATTGGCATCATAAAAAACAACAACAAGAAGAGGTAGAAACCATTCATACTTCATCACCACCATTGTCTTATTCTACAGCGTTAAATCAAGATATAATTGATACTATTAATGCTACCATTTTATTACAAAGACTTTCACAAGATGATGGTGCAAGACCTTTTCGACCCATGTCATCAAGTATTATTCCAAGTAGAGTTGTTGTTGGCGATCAAGAGTATAAAATTTGTTGGGATAGTTAAACCCTTTACTTTGCCCTTTTTTTTTAATTTATTTTCCATATTTTCATATTTTCATATTTTTTATTTTTTTATTTATTTTAGTATTTGTATATATTTATAATAATTAGTTTTTTGTTTATTTATTTTTTTAAAAAAAGAAAAATAATTAGTAAATAAAGTTTGTGAATGTTTATATATGTATATGTTGGTTCTATTTATTTATCTATTATTGTAATAATATTTTTTTAAACTAATTCTAATTGAATAAAGTAGCTAAATTACATATATATTCTATTTGTTTATTTAATATTAAATATTAAATTATCTACAGATTGACAAATTATTCGTAAACAAAATTGATTCAAAGGTTGACTTTCAGAAAATATAAAATTCTGATTAGAGGATAAAGTCCCATAAGTAGAATGGTGCTCAATTTTCATTGGAAGCTGTGGTGGATAATAATTGATGTAGTGTTGATCACTATAAATAGTTTTTTCCTTATTATTATTACTATTACAAGCTGTTTCACTTAAAATCAATGTCGTGACGATGGGTTGTTTAGTACAATCAAAATGAATCCAGGAAATATATCGTATTTTACAAAGTGATAAATAATCCAACCTTAAATGAGATAAATTAAACAACATATCCACACTAAGCTCTTTTTCTTGTTTTATTTCACCATTATTTTGATTTGTATGTGTAAGTTGGAGAATATCTTGCTCTTCCCAATGAGGTAGTGCATAGTAAACATTATTGAGATCAATCCTTTTTAAACGAGGACATGATCTACAAAATGCTGAAAATCCATTTTTAAAATAAATTCCACCTCCATGAATTACTAATTCTTGTAATGGATAAGATTGAGTTATATGATGAATGTTATCTTGATGATGTTGCATATCTGAAGGAGACTCATTATCCTTTTTGTCATATGATTTGGTTCCGTCTTTTATTAATAAATTCGATCTTAAATTGAAAACTTTCAATTGGGGGAACATGACCAACCAATCGTATATATATATATCATCTTTTGTCCTTAGTTCGGTTTTTTTATCATTATAATCATAATCCAATTCTAAAAAGTGCATTCTATATACCATTTTCAATTCAATTAAGATAGATGAAACAATTGATTTTTTTCTATTTTGAGTCAAAAAGTTATATATTTCGTTTGTACAAAGATCCATATTAATTGATAGAGAGGTTAAATCATTCAGATAACAGTTTAGGTCAATATAGAAAAGTGAATGATTCATATAATCATCGTTGATAATATCGGAATAGAAATTATGCTCTGTTATTTTATTTATTTTATATTCATTTTTATTTATCATCATATTTAAAGGAAAATTTAAATGCGTGATATTTCTTGAAAAATTTATTGGAGATGATAATAACCAAGAGATGACGTTTGGATGTGTCCAACCGTTATTTGTTAAAAAGGTTGAGACCGAAGGCGTAAAGTAGCTATATTCAAATGGCATAAGGAGTGCTTTCGTATCAAATTCCAGTTTTTTTAAATGTTTAAAACTTGTCATCATATTATGAATAGAGATATAAAAAAGATCATAAAATCCATCTTGATGATGCTGTTTCACTTTACGAGAATTTGCATCAGGAAATTTGAGATTTAATATAAATTCTTCTAATTGAGGAAACTTGAGAGATAAATAATAGCAACATCTTGCATCATAAAGGTTCCCATAAATATCTAGTGTCTTGAGTGATGTCATGGGTTGTATACCAGAGGACGAGGATGGTGAAAATGATGGTGTTAAGGATGTTTCAAATGCATCTGATATATTCATTTCCAAATAAACCAGTTGTAAAGACTCAAGTGAAGGACACGATTGGTGAATAGATTCCAAAGTACGTTCATCTATATCGTAATCAATCGTATCCCATATTTGCAAACTTTTAAAAATAATACTTAATGCTGTTAAGCGTGATAAATAAGGTAAAGCTAGTACTTTACCATAGTGATGTATAAACCCATCTTCTATAAATAAAGTTGGTGGCGGCGGTATACCTCGTTTACGTAAAGGAATGCGCTTTCTATTGGCATCTTGTCGTAAACCAAACTGCCGATGTGATAATGGTAGTGATGGTGACAATTGGTTTGTTGAAAGTACTGAATTTTCATTCACAGTAAATTGAAGTAGTACAACTTTATTATGGTCGATGTTTTGCATCCATTGTGCATCATGGCGTGTATTCCAATCATAAAAGTGAGTCAAGGCTGCGGTATTAAGTTTTTTCTGTAGTTGAACACGCTGGTTGCGATCTTTGGTGAGTTCAATAACTTTTTGAATATTTGGTAATGTATCAGATAGAGTATCTAGTATTTCTTTAGGTATATTATTCGTATGTAGTTTTAAACAATGAACAAAGTGACCGACAGGTGTTCCATTAATAGTCTTTGTTTTAGCAAAATGAAAGAACTTCGTTACTTGAGATGAAGAACTTAATTCAATAGTCGAGTATATGAGAGGTACACATAATAAAGATTGCCATTTTTGACATACACTTAAACAATTAGCAATGTCTCTTTGTGATGATAAACGATATAAAACATTAAGTAATACTTCAGAAGGTAATGTATTCATATTATATTATTATGTTCATATGCGTATTTTTTCTTTTTTTGTAGGAAAAAGAGAGAAACGAAAATACTAGTTTTTAAAATAACTTTAAATAAAAATTGAACTCCCGTTACCATAAAAACTTCTGATTTCCTAATTAAGAATACCCACAAAGCAATTTCCCGTTTAAAAGAAAAACAAAAGAGCTTATTTAGTGAAAAGATTATTTAAATAATACTTGGAAAATAAACCATATGGCATGATACTTTAACAATTCAATAATATATTCAAATTAAATATTTAATTTATATTGATAAATAAGAACACTACATTCACGATATTCACTCTGTATGTCCATATATATATATATATATTATAATCATGCTGTTTACTTGTGATAAATTCAAGTCAATTGTTTAATTATTTACATATCGAGATAAAAAAGTATATAAATAATGTAATTGTTATTTTAAGTGTCCTATAAATATTCGCCCTAATTGGCCTTCATATAAAGAATAATTTTCTAATATTTTCTACATATAATATGGATAGCCTATATAAAGTCAATTGTCATGGTCTGAACGTCTGAAACATAATAGCCGAATCAGTAATCCACTTAAAATTCATGATTTTATTTTATTTGTAATTTTTTAGACAGTAATAACTTTAAAATATAACAAATGATTTATATGTAATGTACACCATTAACAGAATAATGCATGTTTTATTTTTATAAAAAAGGATGGAGTTTAAAATTTCAAACAATAAAGAAAAATTAACTTTTCTTTATTTTCCTTTTCTTCACTTTTTCTTTTTTTTTTTTTTTCAAAAGAAATAATAAATACTTTTTAGTATTCATATGAAATCACACAATATACCCCATTTTAGAATACTGGAATCCTCATTAGATAAATATACTGATATGTTATCAACTAGATATGATGAACGACATCATTCACCAACCGAAAACAACAACGATAATAATACTACAACTCAAGAAAATCCAGAATATAGTTCTTCGCGTCACTCAACATATCAAACCTCAAACTTAAATATTAATCAATCATCTTTTTATTCTATTGAGGATTTCCCTTTTGAGGATTCTTCTTCTGAAACGAGTGAAAAATCAAATTCAGAAAATGCTTGGAATAATAACAACACTTTGTAAGTATAATAATTTATTAATCATTATTCGACATATATTTATATTTTATTAATAATAAATATATACATATTTATCTATATATTAGGTTTAACCAAAATAATAGTAATAACAATAGTTACAATGAATCGAAATCTGTTACAGCAGCTGATAATGATACAACTTCTTGGGCAAAAGGGCAATGGACAAATACAAATAATAATACTACTACGTCAAGAGATCGAGTGAAAACAAGACTAGTCAATTCAGATCGATTTGAAGATCTTCAATCAGAAGCTATACATTCATGGACAAATGGAATTGATCTTGCTTTAGGTAAACCTAAACCTAAAAAAGGGAATAAAGGCTCTTGGTTAACAGAAGAGCAATTCGTATCATTCAGTAATAATAGTTCTAAACTACATATTCAAGAGCAACAGCAACAAACTATTTCGACATTATCAAAATCATCCTCTGAAAAATATCAAAGTTCATCTCCTAATGGATACGACCAAGGTTCTTCTATTCATTTTCCTACATCAAACGATCTTACAAATGTTAATGCAATAAATAGTAATAAGGATCATGGGAATTTACAGCAACAACAGCAACAACAACAAGTTATTATGAAGGATAAATCCAAACAAACAGGCCATCTAATTTATTCATTACTTTACGACATTGAAAATGGAATTTTTGGTGAACCAATTTTATTCCAATTCAATGAAAAATTATCATATATATTACAAATTATTCATTCTTCTGTTGGTAGCAAGCCAATAATCAAATTAGTGGATTTATTGATATTAGCATTATCATGTGAAAAAACTCAAAATGCATTTAGTATTAACCAAAGATCTTCTACTAGTTACCGATACAGTACAGTTTCTAAACAAAAATCATCCTCTTCCCTTATCAATGATATCACAGATACCATTTACAACCATGCTACACATTTTGCTACTGTTTTAATGGATTATACAAGAGATTATGTCTGGACACCTCAAGATATACAGCCTGTTTTAGAGCTTTTGGTGCTTTTGAATAGAACAGCACATAATATTATTGATCCATCTCAATTGTCATTTCTAGAAGGTAAAGTGAACCAAATGAAAGAAAAATATAGTCCTCATATTGGTAAAGGGATCTTTGAACAACTGCAATATTCAACCTATGTATTAAGTATGTATATATGTAATAGACATCCAGTATCACAGCAGCAATATATGTCTCAAATAGAACATAGCTCAAATTGGCCAAAGATACCATTAGTAACATCTGCATCAGGTTCACCATCATTAATAGAAAAACCAATACCAGTTATTAAAATGAACAAGCCAAATACAGCTACAGAATCATATTCTCCCTCTTCTATTAAACACTCAGATTTATCAGGTAGTAAATGGGAACTACCTAATCAACGTAAAAATTCTATGCATCATGATTTAGAAAAATATGTTCAACAATATATGACTCTTCATAAAAAGCAACTTGATTATATTGTTCAATATGCACTTAATACATGTTATCAGTTAACCGTGACACGAAATGCATTACATGGGGATTCACATTGGATTTTTTTTCATTCTGTAAAACAACACGTATTAACGGTATTATCACCAACTATACCAGATGATGCCATTGTATATGAAGTCGAACAACAACCTATTATTAAAGAAAATGTGATTGGACATATGGTACTTTTAATATCAGAACAAGATACAAACTCCATGACTTTTGGTACTGTTATTCAAGAGGCTTACAAAAAAAAAAGTGACGGAAAAACTACTCAGTTATTTGCTATCAAGCATGACAGACCAGCCCTTCAATATGATACATTTACGCTCATTATTATACCAATCAGACCTTTTATTTTATTTACACTTATAGATTGGTTAAAACATACATTTTCTGCTTTGGATGTAAGTTTATTTTCACCAAGTTTATTACCTATATTTGTATCCTCCTCCCAAAAAGATAAAGATATTGAACGGTTAACAGAAAATCCACATCAACGTTCACATCAATTTTATGACGATTACACAAGAAACAACAGCAATAGTGCTGATGATTATGATCAAGATGAAAAACATAAGAATCATAAAAATAGGGTTCCTAACTACTTACGGACATACATTTTGGATCTTTCATGTATTATGGCTCCTAATTATAATGACTGCATCGCTAAAGTGGGCGAAGATTCATGGCCACAATTGCAAGAAAAATATCTTAGATTACCACGGGATCAACAGCCTGAACTTTATGCATTAAGTGCAAGCCAGGTGTCTGCTCTTCAGTATGCGCTTTCACATCGTTGTTCAATTATCACAGGTCTTCCTGGTACCGGGAAAACACATCTTGCTAGTAAAATAACGGAGCTCTCCTATCAAGCATTAAAAAATGAATCCATTCACCAACCTATACTTGTACTTGCTTCTTCTGAAACTGGATTAGATCGTTTATTAACTAAAGCAATGAATACAGTTTCAAGTAATGATATCGTTAGATTGGGCCATGACTCTGAATATCCAGCGCTTCATTCACGTAATGGTGTTCGTTTAGGGACTTTCAAGCCCAAGGATACTTTGTGGAAAAAATATAATAGTTATATATATGAATTAAAAACATGGCGACAACAATTAAAGGCCTTAGAAGAACACCGATACCACATAAATAACCCTGATCCAAGGAACTTGGTTGATCTTTTGCCTTCAAAATACCGTAATGCTTTGATGCAACGTTTTCATCATACCAATGATACCTTGGAAGATATTTGCTTTGCTTGGTTAGAAATAAAGCCTTCTCAATTTGCTCAAGATCCAACAGTTGCTTCTTCTTTATCTATTACCAGTAAATACAACATTACTCTTTCATTACCTTCTTTACCAGGCACCACAGCTTACACTAATTTGTTAAATAATATTGCTCATAAATCCACTACTATACCACCTATTATTGACCGTGACCATTTCAATGATCAATTACAACGCATGTCTTCCTATCGACCCAAAGTTAACCCTATTGCAAATGGAAAAGCTTGGCCATTTGATGATAAACGGTCCAATAATGATATGGATTATGGAAATCGTTGTAGAGCTGCTCTAATGAACATTTGGTCTAAAGTCTCTTCTTCTAATCTTTGGCATATTCAATTAGTCGAACGTAAACGATTATATTGCGATTTAATGAAGGTATATGTACAACATATAGATATGGTCATGCAAGAAATATTGAAACGGCAAGGGGATATATTTGATAAATTAGAAAATTTAAGATTAAAGCAATGGTTGAATACATGTCATTTTACTCGTGTGATTGGTATAACTGCCGAATTTGCTATGACAAATCATCTCTTTATACGAGAAATGGCTCCTCGTGTAGTAATTGTGGATGAAGCTCAAGATATACCAGAAGCACTAATTCTAGCCATTGGCCTCTCAGCTCGGACTGAGCACTTGATTATCTTTGGTGAAGAACAAGAGCAAGAAGTAGAAGGAAAAGATATGACTACATATGAAGACATAAAGAATAAGAAGGAAGATAATAAGAATGATAGTAATGATGACGTTAATAATAAAGATGAGGCAGGTGGATTCACTTCTTCTTTAGGCACTTCTATTATACAGCACTGGAGACAAAGTGAGCATCTGGTTCATCAAAAGGCAATTCAACGACTTGATACACAGATGCGGATTCATCCTGATATTTTTAAACTCTGGCAAGTCTTTTCATTAGGCAAGAATTATCATATTCACCCTCCTATGAATTATGCTTTAACCCTTAAAAAAGAAGGATCTATTCTTGGTATGGTTTATAATACTTATTTTGTTAATTACGAGATGCATGATGAAAAAAAGCAAGTCGAAGAAGAAGAAAAAGGAGAAGATAGCAAAAATCATCAAGTAAAAAAAGCATGTCAATTTGTTTCTTTCCTTACACATTATATTAATCAACAAGGTTATACTGCGTCTGAATTAGTTGTTTTAACATTATGTCCAAAGGCACGTAAGCTTATTGAAAATTTCTTATTAGAAATAGCGTCCAAAGCACGATTCATTAATGGTCTAGAAAAAGTTAAAGTATTCTTGGCGGATGATTATAAAGGTAAGGATGCCCCCATTGTTGTCTTATTTACTGACACCATAGATCAACGGTCTCAATATGGTAAAGCTGATCCTCACAGTATTAAAACTAATATCAGCTTGGCTATCTCAAGAGCAAAGGATGGGTTATATATTGTTGGGAGTGATTGCCTTCTATTATCTTCTCCTTGCTATCCATTAGCGAGTTATATGAAAGAGAATGGTAAATATATACATAAATTTACAACATATATATAATAAATAAATAAATTGAAAACTTTAACAAACTTTTAATATATATCTATACCTATGAATTTATCTATGTTTATATAGGATTATTATCAAATTCTATCCCATTCAAATGTCAAATTCATCCTACTGAAACTTATTCAGCAAGTAGTATACAAGATATAATCTCATTTGAAAATGGTGGCTGTGGAGTAAATTATTAAAAAGACTGTTTTAAATTTGCATATGTACCTTTTTTTTATTATTATTCATTTCATTTTTTTATTATTACCTTTTTTTTATTATATTTGTTATCTATTAGAAAATATGCACAAAGCTTCTTGCATGTGGCCATTGTTGTCAAGAAAAATGTCATCCTTTATCACATTCCAGCATGAAATGTATTCAACCCTGTGAACGTGAAAGACCTAGCTATTGCCACCATCGATGCATTAACACTTGTTATACATGTAACTTAGCAGATAAATGCCCTCCTTGTCATAATTTAGTCAATATAGAATTACCTTGTGGTCACCAAGTCAATGCTCCTTGCCATCTGCAATCCAAACCTTCTGCTATTCAATGCCAAGAACAAGTAGCAATAGAGTTAAAATGTGGCCATCAGGCTTTTGTGCCCTGTCAACTTAATCAAGAAGGAAATTTTGATGATATATTTTGCCATTCCATAATTGAAAAAGTATTAGATTGCCATCATATTATTCAAGAGGAATGTAGTGGAAATTCTCTTTGTACGGAAATATGTAGTGGTACTCTTGAATGTGGCCATCCCTGCCAACAATTGGTAAAAAATAAAATATATTTATATATTCACTTATAATAATAAAGACAGTATAAATTATTAACATTCTATAATCTTTTTTTATATTATATTACTATTATTATTATTTTTATAGTGTCGAACAAATCACGGGCATGATAGGTCTTTATGTACACGCGACTGTCCTAAACAACTTATTTGTGGCCATTATTGTACAAAAGGTAATAAAATATGGCAACAAAATAATACTAGACATAGTAATAGATAATAAATATATTTAAAATAATATATAAATAAATCCTATGTATACATATATCTTTGACCAGGTTGTAAAAATCCTGATGATCATACTGAAAGATGTTTGAAGGATTGCGGCCAAAAGTGCTCCCATGGGTATATTTGTGGAAATAAGTGTTGGGATGTTTGTTACAGCTGTATTGAGAAGTGTCCAAATCAGGTATTAAATTTAAAAATGCTTTTATACAAATATACTTAATTTTAAACAATAGCCTATCTAATATTACTATTATTTTTATTTTATTTTATTATTCTTATTTTAAACCATATAATACTAGTGTCCTCATTATACTTGTAGTAAAAAATGTCACGAAATGTGCGATCGCCCTACATGTAATGAAATTTGTGGTAAAATTTTAGCTTGTGGGTAAGTAATAATAATAATAATAATAATAATAATAATAATAATAATAATAATAATAATAATAATAATAATAATAATTACATTATTATTATTATTATTTACAAACAAATATATTTTATTTTTTTCTCTTATTTATTATTAATACCATTCATTTCTCATTTTTATTTAGTCATAAATGCCGTGGTTATTGTGGTGAACCATGCACGATTTGTCCAGAGTGTAATCCTGATTTAATATGCCCTATTACTTTAACAGCTTTATCAACATTTTCTGAAGTTGACATGTTATACACATTGCCCGAATGTGGATGTAGTAAGTATTAATATGTATAGACTAAAAGGATTTACTGTAGTATTATTATACTTCTGATACATATATTTGTTTATTATAAAAAAATAGCCTTTTCCGCTGAAGGCTTAGATTCTTATTTTAATAGTCATTCGACTGTCGGTGAACATACAACAGTTAAACTATGGTCTTGCCCATCATGTCAAAAACTTGTTTATACAGCACTAAGATACAACAAACATATTAAAAAAGAGGTAGAGTTGGTTAATGAAATAAAAAGACAACAAGAAAGACTTCGTCAACAATTAACAAGCGAAGAAAGGGTAAACATCATTAATGCAATGAACCAAGAAATCAATCCTACTATGCATAACATTGTTGGTGGTCGTTGGTTCGTTTGTAAAAATCAACATCCTTATTTCATTGGTAAATATATCTATATCTATATATGTATATGTATATATACATGTGTGCGTATGTTGATATTTAATAATTGACATATATTTTACTTCATTTAATTTTATTTTTTATTTTTAAAATAAGGTGATTGTGGCGGTGCAACAGAAGTATCTCAATGTCCTCATTGTAGTGAACAAATTGGTGGTTTGCAACATAAAGTACTTGATTCCAACAGATTTTATGGTGAGTTTGATGGATCACAAAAACCAGCCTGGCCAGGTCAACCAGGTCAAATTGAAGAAGCAGCTGGTTCTACTGAAGAAGATCAATTACAATGACTAATAGGACATGATAATTTGTAGAGAATTTTTTATTTTTATTGCACATAACCTCTTTTTTATAGCTTTATATATATATATACTTGTAATATATCCTTTTTCCAAGTTTTTTCTTTTAAAAAATAATAGTTTTTTTCATTGTACAGCTTTTTATAAAACTTCATCAATACACGTACAAACACACATACATATATATATGTATGTAAATATATAAATTAAAAGAATGGCCATACCCCATGTATATAAGAAATAAAAAGACCATTAATGCCAAATATTTGTATAAGTAATTATAATTTTAAAATTTGAAACTGAGTAAATAAAGCAGTAAGTTGATTTTTTGAATATACTTTCCGTTCTTTATTTTTAATTTTTATGAAGTATTTTTAAGTATATTTCAATAAAAGAAAAAATATATACGTATTTGTATATCGCTATATACAATATAGTGGCAAATCACCAAATTTTAATATAAGTGAGGCCGTAATTGAATTCGTGAGTATTTCCTTTTAACATTAATTTCTACTAATATTATCAGCCTTTTTGAAATACTGAGCTCGTAATACATTCTGATATCATCGCTTGCTTATTATTATAACCAACTAACTATTTAGTAAATAGGACTCATTTTAAATGTTCGTTAAAGCTAATGGTAAACAGATATCAACATACAATGAAAACAATAAAAGTTTATAGCTTGTGCTCTCGAAACAAAGTGATAGCAATGATTTCTCTTTTATATATAAATCTATATCATTATTTGAATAGTTTGTTTTTGTTATTGATTATTACTAATCATAATTTGACTGATTTATATTACTTTTAATCACAAATTGAAAAACTTCCAAATGATTCATAAAAATTAATTGAATAAAGAATAAAGCATAGTATAGATGATGCTAATTCAGCCAATTAATATAGTGACAATAAGGTAATAACAAACAATGACTTACATATACGGTAGGCTGATCACTTTTCCTTGATTGAAAGCTTTTACTCTAATATCAAAATTACTAAAAATTGATGAAATAATATCAAAGAACAAGAGGAATAACAAATTTATATCTGGTTTACAATTGCAGCAAAAGCGAGAAAAAAGAGAACACTTTGCAGCTCGTGTTTACTCACTAGAAGAACTAACTACACATGGGAAGAGGATTTATTTTAAAAAAGAATCCAGAGCATATTTTCAATCAAGTTCTCATTTAAAACGAATTAATCTCGAGAGTGCTTACAATGTACTATCTCACTGGAAAGAACAATGCATTCTTCAAACCATCCAAATGAATAAAAAAATAGGAATAGAAAATGGGTTAGAATTGTATATGATGTTTGACTTGTCTTATTTGAAGTTTTATTATTTACAATTTTTTAGAATACGTTATATTCTCTGATATTCTTTTGACTATACCAAACTACCATCATCACAGTATTAATTTTAAACGAAATATTTTATAACAATAGCCAGGAAATCGTATTATTTGATGATCGTCAATGCGGCAATTTAGCTTTCTCATTTAATGCTGTAAGAAATAATAGAAATTTTGATTTCACTAAAAGTCAAACTCTTGATTAATGTAATTTGCTTGCAATATCAAATCTATTGATATTTTATTATTTAGTTTTTTTTTTTTTTTTTTTAATAAAAAAAGGGAAAAAATAAATAAATTAGAGATTGTTAACCATCTTTTTTAACAAGTATTTGTGTATTAAATATTTTTTAAATAAAAAAATAATAATTTGATTAAACTTAGCAGCTATTCATATAAAATTTTAAGTTAAATGGGTAGTTTTTTTTAAAAAAAATTAATTTACACTGGTGATTATAACTATTGTTTTTATTTTATATGTATATTTAATAAAAAATAAAATAAACCTTTTTCAATTAAAAAGTTGAAAAAAAAATATGGTTTAAAAAATAAAAAATATATTTGTTTATGCATAACTTTATCAGAGAAAATGAAAATTTTTAAAAAAAAAATTGTGAGCGGGCGGCACCGTGTACCTTTGAACCAAAGTTTTTTTTATTTATCTCACTGATGAATGGTAGTGAAAACTGCCTAATAAAAAATTGTTAAGATTGTAATCGGAGTTAATATTTAATTTCGTAGGTTTTTTGGGGAATAAGGTATTTTTTGCTCTCTTTCTTTTCTCTTTCTTTCCTTTTCCTTCTTTTTCCCTTTATTTTAAAAAATATTTTATACTTTACTAACTTTATATTAACATACATAATAAATATAACTAGAATATATATATTTATCGTTACCATTATTATTATCATTATTATTATTGCTATTATTACTATTATTTCTATTGCTAGTTTTGTTCCTTATTTATTTCTATTTTTAACTTCATTTTTTATTTTATTTTTTAAACTATTACTGTTACTTTACATATGATTAAAGAACCATGAACTTTCAATTAAAATATTTTATTATTGGTATACTTCTTATATCATTACTTTTTAATTATATCATAGCAACTCCACCAGTAAACAACAATTATATTTATAATACAAACGCAAGAGCAGCACTTATACCTCATTCAGGAAAAGGGCCAACTTATATTAACAATAATAATGGTTTAGTTACAGACAAAATAAAACCTTCCTCAACGCCAAAAAACTGTAAACGACATTTACCTTTACAATTAGGACCATCACAACAGCAACAACAGCAACAATATACACTTGTAAATATGATTCTTGTTACTACTTTGGATGGATCAATTAGGGGGATATCAAGAAATGGAAAAGTGTTTTGGACAATACGTGGTGGACCTCGTGCTTCTATTGTAAAATCAAATATTCAATATGAAACAAAACTATTCAATAGCAATAATACAAACAATATATTTAACGGCAATAATAAACCTAATGATTACTTCGATGATGTATTGGATGATGAAGATACTTATGAACAAGATTCAACTACTTATTTTGATTCGTCCAAAAATATTATAAGCCAAGGAATTAATCCTCAAGACTTGGATGTTTCTTTTATTATTGAACCTGATAACGGTGGTATATTATATATATTTACTCAAGATGAGCCTTTACAGGTAATAAAATAAAAAAAATAAGAAAAAATATCATAAATAATAATATAATCTGGAAATATTGAATACTAGCATTAATTTATAAATACATTTATGTTTATTTTAACAGAGATTACCTTTTACTATGAAAGATATTGTAAACCAATTTACTGTAACTTATGATGGTACTGTATTTTTTGGAAGTAAATCAACTTTTATTATTGCAATTGATCCAAGATCTGGAAAGATAATAAAAAAAATTGGTGGTAAAGATCATCAAAGTATTTTTGAAATGTTATCTTCAAAAAATACTTTTTCTGAATCTCTTATTTATATTGGTAGAAATGGTAAGTGCATATAATATATGTATTACTTTTTACTTGGTAAAAAAATAATAAAAAAAGGAACTGCATACTAATATATATAATTGCATATAGAATACAAAGTAAATATTGAAATGAATGGCATACGCTGGCAACTTACATATAGTGAATATGAACCAAATGCTATGAATATGGATATTCCTTTACATATGGCTAAATCAGATATTTACTTTGCACCACTTGCTGAAGATTGCTCGCTGACACCTATTAATAGAACAGATGGTGAAATCATGGTAGGAGGTCTTAATCTACCTTATCCAGTTAACATGGTATTTGATGTATATACTAGCCCTGATTATTCCATCACTTTATCTAAACAGTCCCCTCCAAAGTTATTAAACAAAGGTACTCTTGGGTCTGCTATGAAAGAAAATGCACCATGCTATTTATCAGGGTTAGGATCAACATCAGCTTTTGTTGGTGTTCATGAAGGCACATTATATGCTTTTTCAAATGAACGCTACCCGCTAATTCAACTATCTAAAAAATCATTAATGTATTCAGATGGAAATAGAAAATTAATTGAAGGTGGAGAAAAGTATAAAGATAAATATCAACATCTATGTGATTGGACACGCCGACCTTTTTCTGATGTATGTTCTAAACTTGATTATAAAGTGGAATGTTTAATTGGTCAGCATCCTGTAGATTCATTACTCGCTGGACATCACCATCAACAGAATCAACAACAACAACAGCAGCAACAACAACAAAATCTACTCCCTTCACCCTATAATTGGAATGATCAACATTCAAATCATCAACAACAACAACAATATCCGCCTTATCCAGTACTCCCTAGTCAAACATATAAACCTCCTAGCTTCTTTAATGATGGTCCTGGAAGATTTTGGAAATTATATTTAATTCTTCTCTTTTCTTTTGGCTATTATCATAGAAAGCGTGGATGGCAATTTTTTGTAAAATACATTTTACCAAAATGGGCATTGATCATGAAATACTACCATCAGCGTGCCAATAAACAACAAAAAAACCAACCATCCGATAAAAAGAAATCAAAGAATGTAAAAATCAAAGAACCTAACAATAATGACAATAAGACTACATCTTCACATTCAACCAACAATATATCCACAGCTAATAAATCTTCAATCACCAACACCAACACCAACACCACTAGTAACGCTTCAACGCTCCCTACAGATACGGACTCTAAAACAACACCATCATTATCAGCAAGCTCAAACAATCATCCTACTGAAAATGAAAAGATACCTACTTCATCACAATCAATTACTAATTCCAAACAAAGTGCAGGTAGTCGTGACTCATTAGATACCTTATCAAGTTCACCTTATGTTGTGCTAAAAGATCGTGGTTTTGATTTACAAGATTTTCGACCTCTTAAATCAACTGTCTTAGATATATCAGATAATGTATTAGGTAAAATAAATCGAAATAAAAAAAATAAAAATAAAAATACATAGTTTAATAATTTTGCTTTATTTAATTGTAATTTATACAAAGGATATGGAAGTCATGGAACTGTTGTTTATAAGGGCACCTTTGATGGAAGAGCTGTGGCAGTGAAGAGGTTGTTAATAGATTTTTATGATATAGCTGTACAAGAAGTAAAGTTATTACAAGAAAGCGATGATCATCCAAATGTAGTACGATATTTTTATAAAGAAGAAACCGATCGATTCTTATATATTGCGCTAGAGTTATGCATTGGATCACTACATGATTGTATAGAAAGATCTTTGAATCAACGATCGGATATGCAACTATATGATTTAATGGACCCTACACAAGTATTATATCAAATTACAAGCGGGATTCAACACTTACATTCATTAAAAATTGTGCACCGTGATTTAAAACCTCAAAATATATTAGTAGCACCATCCAAAAATCCAATCATGCCAGCATCCTCTTCCATACATAGCGACATGTCCAATAATAGCAAAGGAAAAGGGCATTCTCCACTTCGCATATTGATTTCTGATTTTGGATTGTGTAAAAAATTAGATGGAGAGCAAAGTAGTTTTCATTATACAGCAGCATCGCCAGCAGGGACATCAGGTTGGCGAGCTCCCGAATTGTTAGCAGGTGCCTTAGCAGCTACTTCTTTTTCTTTAATTACTTCCACTTCCTCTTCTTCTTTATCAGATCAGCATTCGAGCCTTAGCAATAGTCAATTGACACAAGATGGGCGTATTAAAGCAACAAGATCGATTGATATTTTTTCAGCAGGATGTATATTCTATTATGTATTATCGAATGGGGATCATCCTTTTGGGAATCGGTTTGGACGTGAAAATAATATTTTAGATGGGAAATTCGATATATCTGCTTTGGAAAGTATGGGTGAAGATGGAATGGAAGCTTATGATCTTATTGAATCTATGATTGATATGAATCCTCGTGCAAGGTTAGTATTCAAATGTATAATAATAATAGTAATAATAATATAGCATTAAAAATGAATCACTAAACACTTGTATATACATATACATATATTATATTTATAAAATAGACCCTCAGCTGACAAGATATTATCACACCCATTCTTCTGGTCCACGTCAAAAAGATTAACCTTTTTGCAGGATGCTTCTGACAGATTTGAAATAGAACAACGAGATCCACCCTCTCCTCTTTTGGTTGCATTAGAACGTAATTCCAAAAAAATTATTGGATTTGATTGGCATCGTAGGATTGATCGTGTAGTTTTAAATGATTTGGGAAAATTTAGAAAATATGATGGGAGACGTATTAGAGATTTATTGAGAGTATTAAGAAATAAGGTAAAATGTGATCAAATAAAATTATCAAGGATATATATATATATATTAAAAACATATTTATTTATTTTATATTTGTTATTTTTCTTTTCTTTTCTTTTCTTATTCTAACAGAAACATCATTGGCAAGACTTACCAGAAAAAGTAAAACAAACTTTAGGCGAACCACCAGATCAGTTTTTATATTATTTCACAGCAAGATTTCCAAGACTTCTTTTACATACTTATCATATTATTGCAGAAGATAAAGCATTGATAAACGAAAGTACCTTGAAGCAATATTTTTAAATTAATATTATATATAACCCATTTTATTCATTTTCGAGTATTATTATTATTAGTAATAATAGTGATATTTTTTTCTTTTTGTAAAATATTATATTTATTTCTATCACTCTTCTTTAAATATATATATATATATATATATATTCAATTGTAAATAATAAATGATAAATAAATATATATATTTATATTTATATCTAACATCTAAAATAATAATATTTAATATTTATTCAGCAATGGTAGCATTCGTATAAACCTTAACTACATCATCTAAATTTTCCATATCATCTAAACATTTTGTAACAGATTCTATTAATTCTGGATCACTGATTTCCATAGAAGATTGAGGGACATAAGTTGCTTCCAATTGTCGAATTTCATATTTATGATTTGAAGTTAAAAATTTACTAATATTATTTAATTCCGTAAAATCACAAGTAATTTCCACTAATTCCTCTTCCTTGTTTTCCGTTTCCTCATCATTTTCGTATTCTTCAATATCTTCTGCACCGGCTTCAATCGCTTCATCCATCATTTGTTCTAAAGTATGTCCAGACTCACCTTTTGTAAATACTATTTTGCCTTTTTTTTCAAATAACCATCCAACGGAAGAAATGGATCCACTATTGTTTTTATATAAACATATTCATAAATAAAGTATTCATTTTTCTTTAAATCTCTTTTCTATTTTTTTGAAGAAATGCTCTTATATGTATATCTTACCCTACTCTGTTTAAAACTTCTTTTACTTCTTTTACAGTACGTGATTTTTTATCAGTAACTGCTTCACTAAAATAGTATTAAAAATAAAAATAATAATAAATAATATGTATATATATATATAAGTTAATTTGAAAACGATACCAATGATATTTAAATCCATTGCCATACTATTCATTTACACTATAACTGCAATACCACCAGGGCCATAACATTCATATAAAACATCTTCCATTGCATCACGATTTTTATCAGTAGCCTATATAAGTTTATTTATATTTAAAAAAATAAATCATTATTCGCTTTTATAAAATAATAATAATAATCAAAAATCAAAAGATAATATTTATATATATTTATATATTTTACTTTCTTTATGGCCGTTTCAATACTATCCTTTGTCATACTGTTAGCTTTAGCTCTATTAAGAATGGTGTTTAATCTAGTATTTAAATTTGGATCCGATCCGCCAGCTAAGAAGGATTATAAAAAAATAAAGATATTATATATGTATAAGCAAAAAATATTTATATGTGTATATATATTAAGGACATTACTATTGTTGGCATTTATTTATTTAATTGTTGTACCTCTGACAGCTGAAGTGATTTCCAAGGCTATTTTTGAGAAAAGTTTACTTTTTTTAGCATCCTTAGCACCTTTTGTATGTTTGACTTTACTCCATTTATTATGACCCTAAATAAATATATGATTAATAATAATAATAATAATAACAAATAGTTTATAAGTTATGTATTATTACTTAATAGAAAAAATATAAAAGTATAATAAAATAAATAAATAAAAATACTTTACAGCAAAACGTTGCTGTTGACACCAAATACTTGCTACCATAGTATTAGAAGGGATATATGAAGGTTGTAGGGAGTTTTTTTTTATAATATTAAAACATGGTAATAAAGTTTTCTTTAAATGTAGTGATCTGTTCATATTTTTTAAAAAAAAATAGTGTTTTTTTAAAAAATAAAAGTATAATATTATTCACAAGCCTGGGTTTAGTTTTCAAATGAAAAAAAAAAAAAAAAAAAAAAAAAAAAAAGCGGCGGTATTTTAAAAAAATGCTTAAAAAGGATAAATTTTTTTTCTTAAATAATCGCTTTTCTTCCCCATTAAATTTTTTTTCTTTTTTTTCACTTTTTCCTTTATGTCTCGAAGAAATTTAAAAAGGTCGAATCTACGCAAACAGCAATCTGAAAAAGACAAACTTAAATACATTGATCAAACTTCTTCTGTAATATATGAATATAGTAAAAATATATAATAAAAAAGCTATACCTAAAGTTATAATATTAATATTAATTATCTTTACTAAATATATTTAATTAGCAATATGGCAATTTAATTGGTCTTCAACATCTTCTTGGCACTATTCAACAGCAAGATATTCAATATCATCAATATATGAAGATCCCTTTAGAACTTATTGGTAAAGCATATTAATATACATGAATAATTAGCTAAATAAATATATTATATATAAACCTTCGTATCAATAATTTTTTTCTCTTTGTTTCTCGCCTTGTGTTTTATAGATTTAACTGCAGCTTTTATAGCGAGCCTTATTAGCGGAAATGATTATTATTTATTAGGTATTCCTTCAACTGTACCCTTCAACACTACTGCTACTTCTTTTGGATTTTTAGATGATACTTTTGAAGCTTATCAATCCAACGTTAATTTCATTCGTAAAACTTTATCCAAAGCTCAAATATCTTATTCCTCGTTAATCGTCTGTTTATGGTATATTGATCAATTTTTTAATAATCATCGACACCACCATCATCACCAAAAAAAGCAACGACAGCGACATCATCATCATCGTCAACAAGAAAATAATAATAATAACAACAACAATAATAATACACATAAACCACCCATTTATGAATCTATTTGCTGTTGTTGGGAATTAAGAGATATATTTATGGCAAGCATCGTAGTTGCGGATAAATACATGGCAGATATCACATGGTCTAATGCAGACTGGGCGGAATGTACGAATTATTATTACAGCAACCAAGATATCAACCAATTAGAGCAATTGTTTTTAAAAGAAATGCAGTATCAGCTATTCATTACTGAAGATCATTATTATTCATTTTGTCATTATTTAGAATTTCGACTTCATTCGCGCCAAATAGCTATTTATAATAATATGATGCATCATCACCATGAAATGATCATGTCTTATCATACTATTAATGTCTTAAACCAGCATTTACCTCTTCATTATCAACAAAAACTGGGTTTAACTTTAAGACCTGTGGATGCCATGTTCTTATTAGCTAAAATCACTACACAGTTTTGTTTCATGTATGTAACTACTCTTGTTGCTACCTTATCTACTTTTTATCTTTGTTATCAATATTATCATACTATTATTTCCTTTCTTCTATATGATGTTCATCCTCATGTACTTTGTATGTTGATTCATCAATTGGATCCTTCTTTACCCTTAAACCTTCAACCTTCTCAATTATTGAAATATGATGTTCCTTCCAACAACAACAGCAATAATAATAATAGCAATAAAATGGATATATTGAATTGATTATTTTATCATTATTATTTTTATTCTATTTTTTAATGTGATATGTATGAATAAAAGTTGGATTTCTAAGTTATCGACACCAATCAATTGGTTCATCCTCCAAAATTAGAAATTAAGAATATTATTGCATATTTCTTTTGATTTTACAGCAAATATTTATGTATGTATGTGGGTATGGAAAAAAAAATTAAGACCTAATTATATATATATAGATATTGTACCACCCAAATAGTCTTTTCCAAATAAAAATAATGAATGTTATATATTTTTTTAAAGTACTCATCTAATTTTTCAAAAAAATTATTGCATATACAAGAGCTATGCCAATAAAGCTATTGACTGAATTATAATCAATAGATATCCAAGGTGTAACACGAATCAATCGTTATGTTTGAATATTTAATTTGAAAAAATATTTATAATGTTTTAAAAAAATAACTATAACCTGTGAACTACTTTAAACATGTTATTTAAGAGCATAAAAAATCGCTAATATTAACTATATATTCTTAAATATACTCCTCATCATTTTACCACAAGTATCATAAGCTTTTTAACATGCTTCGATCTATACCGATGAGCGTATTTGAGCTATCGTGCTATTTTATAAACAACCAAAACTGTTCCCAAAGTATAGCTCATTTTAATGATCTATTATAAAATGTACATTTTGTACCAACAACTCTAATTATATATATATAGCGTAGATTGTTGTATTTTCATAATAGATCCAAGCTACATATATGTGTTACAATGAACAAGTCACATAACATCTTATTCTTTTTCTATTGATTGATAAACGTTTTCATTGTTATACTTTCTAAATAACATTTTTTGCTTCTTCTTCCACGTCTATTTTATTATCAGAATAGGAATGTACACATAGTTAATTTTTCAAAAAAAAACCGTTGAATATTTGTACTGTGAAAACAAATATCAAGAATTGCCCATCAAATTTAAATGGCTAAAGGGGGCGTTTGTAGATTCATCATATCTCATTTCTTTTATTTCAGTTTATGCAAAACATACAGTTTTAATTTTTTATACGTTTTTATTCGAGTTGATCATATTTAAAATTTTTCAATCCTGCCATTGGTGTTGATTCATCATTGATCTAGTCTGGTAAAACTAACTTTTTTGCTTCTTCATTTAATACTATTTTGTTATTGTTGTATATATTTTATTAAACCTTGTTTTTTTTTGAATTCCACTGCCTTGTGTGTCATAAATATTGAATTTTCTGTTTTATATTTTTTTAAACATATAGCGCCTTTTGCATGCTTGATTTTCTCTATTTTTTTATGGCCAGGTGTAAATATAATTAAACAAAATAAAAGAAAGTTGACGAGTATATACCATTACATAAAAAAAATAGAAGAAAATAAAAAAAGAATAATGGTTTACGATAAATTGTTGTTGAAACCAAATACTTGTTACCTTAATATTATATAAAGGTTGTAGGGATCTTTTTTTATAATATTAATATATAATGATAATACTTTCTTTAATATAAAATAGTTTGTTCATGTATGAAAGAAAAAAAAATGCACGAAAGAAAAATATAGCCAACTCGGCATCGATATTTTTTTTTACGCATGAAATCAGTTAACTTTTCATCACATACTTTTAATTGAAAAAATTAAAAGCAAAAAAAAAGGAATGAAAAAAATAACTAGAGATATATTTTTAAAAGATGCAAAACCCAATTATTTTCTTTTTCTTTCTCGTATGAACTATATTGAGTCATTCATCAATCATGTTTAGGTATTTATAAAGACCCAGAACTAAAAGTAGTTTGAATTGAGTAATACTAAATATATATATATATATATATTTAAAACCGAAAAGAAATATACAGATAAATAGCGATTTAGCTTGTAATTATTCAATTAAAAGTAATAGAAAAAAAAAGTACAAATCGAGGAGCAAAAAGAAAAGTAAAAAACAATCATGAAATAAAATTATCCAACTATGGCATTTTTATCAAGTAATAATAATAACCTTCATCATAATATATTGACATAATAATATAAATATACATATACGTATAGTACCATTAAATTTTCAAAGTAATAGTTATTATAACAGTTCAAAAATAGTAAAAAAATATCGATGGTTGTTAAACTTTATTAGTATTAGAATACCTGAACATATGACCTTTAATAAATCTTTTTTTAAAGCAAATAAACAGTTTCTCAATGAAATAAATTTTACAAAGAATAGAGGCACCAAGATAAATATAACTAGAATTAAATAAAAATAAAATATAACAAGAGCGATTGTAATGATTTATTCAATAATATGTATGCATGTATGTATGTATGTATAAGTTTATATTATTCTACAATTAAATATAGATATATGAATAATTTTACAAGATATATAACGAATTTTTATAATAAAGACGGAAAAAATAAAAGTGAAGTTGAAAATAGTGGTAATTTTAGTTGCTCTCGATCAGTTGATGAAAAAAATTGAAATGAATATAGTATTAATAGTTTTCCAAATAGTAGAATTCCAGATTCATATTTGGATATTTAAAATATACATATATATTGATTATAAACTTTTTTTAATATAATTCATTAGTTTATTAATTTTTTTTTTAAAAAAAAGTAACGAAATAAAAGTTAAAAATGCTAAGTGACATGGTTGATTTTTACTATGCATTAAAAAAATAAATAATAAAAACTATAAAAAAAGTGAAAAAAAAGCTTAAATAAGAATAATTAAAAATATGCTTCTATTTAAAAAACCGCTGCCAACCATATACCATGTGAAGATAACAAAAGAAATAATTGAAACGTACATCTTAACCAATTTTTTTTATTATATATCTAAAAAAAAAAAGAGTACAATATATAAACATGTATGTATGTATGTATGTATGTACGTATGTATATAATCATAAAAAAAATGAATAAAAGAAAATTAATGTAAAAAAAAAAAAATAAGAGTAGAAAACAGAATCGTGATCATTCCAAATACGGAATTGATAAAAAAATAGTCATATAAATCTTCCAAATGAAGCGCACTGATTTTTTTTTTTTTCGCTTTTTTTCTTCTACTTCTTTTACTTTTTTTTTTTTTAATATTTATATATTGTTCCACCAATAAACTATAATAGAATAAAATAATATAAATCCTTAATTATCATTAATAAAAGAAAGAGAGAAAAAAGCATAGATAAAAAAGCAAGTATATTATAGAAATAAAAATCATTATTATATGGCTAAATTAACACCTGACTCACCAAGCCTATCCATCACTTCTTCCACAACTTCAACCACTACAACTACTAATACTTCATCATCACCTAAAAATACTTTATCACCATTACCACCGCTAAGTATTACTACTCAACTACCACCAACAAATAAAGAAGATGAACAAGCCAAAGAAACTGAATTACTAAGACGGATCTATTCCACCTCACTTGGATTTCAAGCTTGGATCGAAAAGCTAAATAAACGATCACCTATTAATTTGCGTTTATTCACTGTACCATTTTGTAAAGCCACTGTCAAACGCATTTCTTCTTTAGAATCATTTTATGCTCAATCGAGTGTTATCAGGTTTTTATTACGTAAAGGATTTCCGCCTGTATTATTATTTTTAAGTACTACTTCTGGTATGGTATGGTTTTTAAAGCGTTTTTATCTACGCAATAAATATTTAGCTATCAATTGCTTAGGCGTTTTATACCCTACATGGCGTTGTTGGCAATTAGTAAAACGATTGGATACACATGGAGAACCAATGGACCAAATTAAAGAATGTAAATCCTGGTTGGCTTATTGGATGGTATATGGATCGCTTCAAGGTATTTAAAAAGAATAATGAAAAAAAGAATAGAGTTGAATATATATATAAGAAAGTATGATAATTCAATATTCTTTATTCTTTTTTTTTTTTATATATATATAATTTCTCTATTCATATAATTATATATACAGTGCTGGATAACTGGGGAGCCGATATAATACTGAATGTTCCAAATTATAATATATATAAATTATTAATATTATATTGGGCACAAAATCCACACTCAAAAGGGTCCACCATTATATACCAATATATACTTCAAAAACCAGAAGATGAAGAAGAAGAAAAAGAAGCAGATGAAAAAGAAAAAAGAGTACAACAACACCATCCTGAATATTATGATCCATTTACAAATTATTCAACGTCTAGAAGGTCATCATTATTATCTAAAAAATCTATTCGTAAACCATTATTTGATCAACATGAAGAATTGACTTTGACTATATCGCACTTAAATGAAGAAGAAGAAGAGGATGAATTAAATGAAGGAAAAAATAATAATCACCATCTTCAAAAAGAGGCAAGCTATCGTGTTCTTGACGGCTATACACCACCTCCCATGACGAAAATTATGCATGAATCATCACCATCATTGTCTCATTTTAACAAAAATCACATTGACCACGGTGATCATAATAGTTCATCCAACTATTTAAATAATAACAATATTAATTCTAAACAGGTAATATTTATACATATATAAAATAGATAATATTTGTTTTTTTAAAAAAGGAGCAATAGTACTGTTAATAATAATAATAATAATAACAATGCGTATGTTTTACATCTATATATATATATATATAATAATTTTAGGGATATCCTATGATGGTACCTTTGGAGACTGAGTCGGCATGGTAAACGATTATTGTTGTTAACATTTTATCAAAAAAAAAAAAAAAGGTTTATATTTAATACAATTATACCTAATTTATATATAAATATGTATATCTATATTTTCTATTTTATTATTATTATTATTATTATTATTATTATTATTATTATTATTGTTTACATTCTTATCAATATACGTTTTTTATTTTTATATTCTTTTGGTCATTCCTTTCTAAACTTTCTTTTTTTATATATTTATATAAATTTATAAATAAAACAATACCAAGACATCTTTCCGAAAATGTTTTTTATTTTATTTTTTTTAAAAAAAATTGAAGGAATATATAATAATATAAATTGAAACGATATATGTAAAGCAAGTGTAATACACTTCATTTTTTGTTTTTTATTTTCATTTTATATTGATAGATGGTAACTTTATTTATATAGAGCTAATTAATGAAATAATATTACAATAATGAGCGGATTATAAAACAATGCTTTTCAATTACCTTATTTGAATCAACATCAATTTTCGTCCAATGAAAATTCAACTTTAAATAGGAGAGAAACGAAAAATATTTAAAAAAAAAAATCTTTTCATTTTCTTTCATTTCTTTATTTTTTATTTTATATTATCCAATTTTTAAATATAAATTATGGTAGCTGGCAATTACCATAAAGTTGGTACAAATAATGAATTGAATAGTTTACTGTTCAAATATAAACTTGCTAAAGCTTTGACTTTACTAAGTTTATTGGCTGTTATTATTATGGCTTTGGCTTCACTGGTTTTTCCAGGTTAGTTTCTATTCAATTCATCTCGTTTTATCTATTGTTGTTATTGTTTTTATTCATTGTTATCTTGTTTTTTTTTTGTTTTCTTTTCTTTTTTACTTTTAGAACAAGTTCAAGGTTTTTTTAACAACAGTTCATCAAAAGAGAATATATATTCTAAAGCAGAAACAGATACAGAAAATGACCCTAAAATATATGGGGGTATTAAAACAGAAACAACTTGTCAATTACCAAGTAAACTTTGGATACCAAAAAGTGAAGATAATTCCTATACACCTCCTCATCCTCATTCCTCGGTCTTAAAAGCTGTTGAATTATTACAAAAAGAAGATTATAATACCTATTGTCAACATTGGGATCCTATTAAAGGTTTTGATGATGTGATTCCCTATAATAGTCTTGGGGATTGTGGCAACTGGCAAAAAAAATATATCGAATTACACCAAAAACGATTAGAACAGTTAGAACGTATTAAAGCTGGAGATTTTGAGAGTTTGGTTCACGAAGATAGACCTCTTTATGTTTCTTATCTTTGTAAAGAAGTCGTTACCAACCGTGGTTGTGGTGGTTTAGCCGATCGTATGAGTGGTAAAGTTGTGACACATACATCAAAATAAAAATATAAAATAGAAACAAAAGATTTACAGTTGTTTATATCATATGATGTCTAAAATAAGTTTTGAAACCATTTTATTTATTTATATTTTTCTATATTTTTATTTTTATTTTTATTTCTATTTTATTTTAGGAATGATATCAACTTTATTTTATGCCCTCATAACAAATCGAGCTTATCTTGCACATTGGGCAGACGAAAACCCTATTCCTTTAGAACTTTTATTTGAACAACCTAATATTCAGTGGTCATACGACCCCAAAGAAATGACTTCGATTTTTAGATCAAACGATAATGATTACTTAGGTCTAGAAAAAGTCGATACATTAAATAAAAAATATGATGATCTTGGTGATGTGATTTTCCCTAATGGACCTACTCAGGATTTTAACGATTTATGGAATGCTTCGGTAATAAATAATAATAATTACAATTAAATAGGATAAATCAAAATGTTGGACATGATAAAAAAAAAAAAATAGGGAAAGAATGGATTTACCAATTCATTCTTTCTTTTTGTTTTTCTTCTTTTTTACATATTTCTATAGTATGTTGAAGTTAGATCCAATCGTGCTTATATTATTCGAACTTTTGATTATTCAACAAAATACCCTAAAGAATTGCAAAAAATTGGATTAACAAAAGAAAATGCTTTTGGATGCCTTGCCGACTTTTTATTCAGACCAACTATTGGATCAAGAAGATTTATCAATTATTATAGAGAACTTTTTTCATTAAAGAGTGTATTAAGTATTGGTATTCAGGTAATAATAAAAAATGATAATAATATTAATTTTATAATATATCGTAACATAAACTTATTTATCTTTTTTATCTTTTTCCTTTATTTATTTTATATAGATTAGAACAGATGATAATGCATTAGCCAATCCTCAGTATGATAGCAACACACTTGAAAAATGGTATTATTTCTTTAAATGTGCTAATGAACTTGCATTATCCAAAAAAGAAAAACATCATGAACGTATTGTTTATTTCTTGGTAACCGATTCTCACAAGTTACGTGAAGAATTTGAATCCATGAATGAAGATTTCCATTTACGACAAAAATACCTTGGTCCTAGTGCTGGCAATCAAACTTCTTTGGTCATCACAGGTTTACCTTTAGAACATATTGAACCAGATCAAGTAGCTAAATACATTGATGTAGAAAACCCTATTGAAGTCAACCGTGCTCGTATGGTACCTGGTGTCAATAGTGCTGTGATTGAAAATTGGTTACTTAGTTATACAGATTATCGTGTTATCAGTCCCCAAGGATATGGGAAGTTGGCTGCTTTTCATTCAAGAGCTGACTTTACTACTATTAGTTTACCTCGCGTAAGTTATATATATATATATATATATATATAAAGGATATAGGTTTTTATTTTTATTTTAAATAATCCGTTCTTTATTAATTATTCTTCTTTTATATATAATTCTTTTTGTTATAAAAATGTAGTCTCCAGCCCGTGCTAAAGCCATCAATTGTGCTAACCCTCAAGCAATGACATCTTACGATTGGTTAAGTCATCAATGGAGTTTAGGATAAAATCATCATCTTATTCCTCCTTTTTTATATTATTAGTATTTAACTCTTTTATTTATTTATTTATTTATTTATATATTGACACCTTTTATTTTATTATCATTTCATACATCATAGCTTATATATGTATATATCTAACCAAAATGGTATTTCATTCTTTTTTCTTTTTATTTTATTTTATTGATTTTTGTAATATTAAATTTGAAAAAATATAATAAATATTTATTAAAGAAAAAAAAACCGTGAAGCTTATGTAGTCAATTTAGAAAAGATTACTAGCAACAATGGAAGACTGAACTAACAGGGTAAAAGTGAGAGTAACATAAGCAGAAATAATATACTGTGATTAGAAATGTTTATCAAAACGCTAGAAACTTTACTGTGTCTACTTTTTAAATTTTTTATTTTTATCTTTTTTTTAAAAAAAAATACAATGCTTAGCAAGTTGAAAAGGAATCACCAGCACTAATGCTGAGTTTATCAAATTTTAAATAAAAAATAAGACAAAGAAATATCGTGAAACTTTTGGTTAGTATTTATTCAAACGTTTAAAACAAGCGTTATATTTATAATTTCTAGTGGACCGGTGGTAATATGTTTTAATTATATATTATATAGTATGAAATAAAGTTATAGAGTTATTCGGCGAAGATAATGCGGATTAGAATGGAGTTTAAAGTATGTATTTGGTAATGGATCTGCGGGACTGGGGGAATTAAAGTTATAAATATAGGATGAGCTAATAAATCTCCTCTCATATCAGATACACAGTGACGATTTTATAACAAATACCAGATATTTTATGCGAAGCATAAACATACCATAAATTATGAAGTCATCAATATGGTCACTCTATGTTAAATACAGCAGAAATACAACGCACGGAACTATTCCTTTATGAAAAGGCTATTAAAAGCTTACTATTTTTTTTAAAAAAAATAATGGAGATTAATATTAATACACCATGTTAATGAAATTTAGATACAGAAAATCAAAATATATTTATAGATGTATGTTAAATAATACAATATCTTTTTTATGCTTTCAACAGGATTTATTAAATGAAATACAGAAAATTCAAATTTAAAATGTCTATATAAAAATTATCCAAAAATCGTTACACATACAAAGATTTGACAGCAATTTAATGATGAAATATCATAAAACTGTTGTCAAATCTTTGTATGTGTAAGTTAGTTTGGGTACGATATTAACCTGGGAATTCTAGTTATTTATTTGTTTACTCTATTGAGTATATTTGTAAAATATAGTAGATAATTTTTATAATTATATTATATTTTAAAAAGGTGTATTGAAAATTACATATTGGCATAATATTTATATATACTATAACTATATTGCTAATTATCTAATTTATATGTTTCTTAAAATATCTACAGAACCATCATTTATTCAATAGTACAACCACACTATAGCACTACATTATATTTTGTTAAAATAATAATATACAATCCCAACAAGAACAAGCAGCCGACCTTTTAAACTGATTATTACCAAATTGCCACTCCTTTTATATGGTTTTTATGGCTATTTTATATGCACCAATTTTCAAATAATTCCTTTAATTATTAAGTGTAAATTAATGACAAAAATATCATATATACATATATATTCACCTGATTATTTATTTAAACTATAAAACATTTTTTTCTTGGGTTTTTTCTTCTCTTTTAAATATATAAACTATTTGGGTATGTGTTTATTCATTAATTTACTATATTTTACTGTATCGAGATGAATCATATGATCATCTAAAATATCATTAAAAAAGGAACCGAAATCACCTTTTGAAGTAATTCCACTGACTGCCAAAGCTGCTTTTGCTTCTTCGCCACGATGCTCACCAATAAATCCCATATTCAAGATCCGTACCGTTTCACTAAATCCACCGCCCCATAGCAATGGTTCCAAATACTTTAATACTACTAAACCGGTTTTAAATAAAATCCGGTCTCCTTCTAATAAAAAGATATCCCATAATCGACAAGACATACTTAATGGCATCATTGATGAATATAGCGTCATGAACCAATCTGGTAGATAATTATCAGGTGTTAAGGATAGATTTTTGAAATGAAGATATAGTTTTGGCATATGTTCTGCGAAGATCACATTGAAGATTTTAAAATAGCCTTTCATTTTAGGTTCATCTGAGCTGTAAAGTGAGGATAATAATGGGCTCGTATGAATGAGATTGATAAGCGATATAAATGTATCATGTTGCCCCATATTTAATAAAAGCATACCAGCTAAAAAGGATGTTCCATGAGGCTAAAATAAAGTAAAATAATATATGTATTTATGTGTTGATAGTTGATTAAAAGCATTAACGTTTTTCTTTCTTTTAAGATATATATATATATATATATATATATATATTATAAAAAATATATAAAACTAAAAACTTACATATTGCATATCTGATCTATAACCAATATAAGCATGTAATACTCTTTTCAGTGATGCAAACAATGGGCCGTCCGGCTATAATTAAAAAAAAAAAAAAAAAAGGTACATAATTCAATAACAATTTACATTACCTTTTTTTTATTTTTATTTTTTCTACTATTCTAAATTTACTGTTATTATTAATTACCTGAAATACACATAAACTTGGAAGCGTTCTTATTATATCTTCATCTACTGCTTTCTTTAAAAAGGTAACCATATTTCTATCCATAACTGAATCTTGATTATTTTGTAAACGGTCTTCATCATCTGTAGTATCTTCATCATCATCATCATCATCATCATCCAATACTAAAACATTATCATCGTTTTGAGTAACTATATCATGATTCCTATTGACCGAATCATCGTAATTATTATTATTATTTACAGAGAGGGTTGAACCATTACTATCATCTGAATGACTGTTGGATTCATTACTATCACTATATATGCCCTTTTCATCATTATCATCACCGCCAAATGTTGAATCCCTATTGATATCTTCATTTAATACGTTAAGACTACTGGTTCTTCTATCACGTCGTATCCGGTAAAATGGTGTATCCTGATTATCGTGATCATTATTATCACCACTACCATCGTTATATTCACTATCCTTGTTCTTCAAATTATTATTATTATTTTCTTTGTTTAATAATTCATGCTGGGAAAAGTTATATCGCGATCTATTCTGCTTTTTTGTCGCTATCGTTGAAGGCGTTGAGGTTGAAGGCAATCGACGAAGGCAAGTAGATAGAGTCTCTGTAGATATAGTATATATAAATATATGAACAGTCATAAAAAAGAGAAGCACAAACGTTTATAAATATAATTATATATTTATATATATCGTATATACTCACTAACCTTTTGTCAGATTTAATTTATTACCAATGGCCAAGATCCAAACTTTTCTTCTACAGCGTGGAGGTATTCCTTGTAACCATAAATCCTGTGTTTTTTTTTCCGTTCTCCTAATGATAATGGTAAAAATAACATATATATAGGTAAATAATTTATAATAAAAGTTAATTACAGCCATTTTTCACTCTTATTATCATTACTTTTTATTCCATTGTGGTAATATATTTTGTTCCCAATGATTAATAGCCTGTGTCATTTTTTTATCAATTTGTTCCTTTTTACGATCATGTTGTTTTTGTTTCTTAGCCTCTGTATATATAAATAAACAATGAGAAAAAAAGAAAGTATATAAATAGTAGATCAATATTATATCCAAATATTCTCATATAGTTATTCTTTAATTTTTTTTTTTATTTTCTTACCTATCTGAAGTGCTTTTTTTATCATTTTTTCATGTTGTTGTAAATGCTTTTTTTCTTCTTTTGGATCTTTAGGAGGCAGCATTCTATATTTGAAAATAAATTAAAAAACATAAAATTAAGTAAACAAATTATCAAACCAGTATTATTATTATAGTTCAATATAAATAAATAAATATGCATTATTATTATTACCTTGGTCTTGTTTTTGATACTACAGATTCTAATGGTGATGGCTTTTGTGAACTTCTAAAAGGATTCAAACTATATATATATATACATAAAAGTCATAAAATGAAATTAAAAAAAATTATATTAAAATAAATATATAAATCAATAGCTGAAAACTGCTTATTATTCATGCCATAGTATTTAATTTACCTTGACCTTCTTCTTTGTACTCCTGGAAAATTGGAACCACCTGATTGTACCACTACTTCTTGTTCGAATACATTACGTTTTGCACCTCGTATTTGTTGAATGGGAGAAGAAGAAGATGTTGATAAAGTAGCTGTATTCATATTAGCCAAAGACCCATTATTAGTAGTATTATTACTACCACTACTGTTATTATCAATTGAAACATCACTAAGTACATCAGATATAGAATAAAAAGGTCCACTAATATCTGAAGGTGTAATTTTTAATTCTTGATCTTTCTTTTCAATGGTCGATTTTCCAATGATGATATCATTATTATTTTCTTTTTGACGATGGTAATTATTTATTCTACTATTACTACTACTATTACTATTATTATTTGTTTTTAAGGTGTTTCGTCTTGGTATAAAATTAAATAACTTGTTGCTATTAATAGAATCGTTATTATTATATTGGTTGGTTTCATCGCGTGGTAAATCCAAAGAAACCTCTTCAAAAAATTGATCATAATGACTTGTATTGTCCATAATAGTAGAAGAAGATGGTGGTGATGTATAATAAGATTGTTTGGTTGCTGTTGCCGTTGTATCAATATGACTTAATCCATTCATAGATTTTCTATTATCTGATCTACTAAGGTAATTGATGTCATAATTATCTTCTAAAGATAACTCATCTAAAAGATCATCAGGTGTAAATGCTGTGGAAATATTGTCATGATGTAAAGATGAAGCAGAGCCAGAAGTAGAGGTTGTGTTACTATTAAAGTTTTCTGTTTTGGATGATGAATGAGTATTACTATTATTATTGTTATTATTGTTATTATTATTTACAGGTTGATTTATATCTAGATCTACGAATTCATTATCATCCATGAGTTTATATTTCTTTTATTAAAATAATAATAATAATAAAAAAGATAGGTAGGCAAAAGAAAGTTCCTTTTTTTTCAGCAAATTATTTAAAGCAAAAAATTTAAGCCCAGTACGCCAAACCGGAATTTAAATTTACTTTACGCGATAATGTTTTCTTTCTTTCTTTCCTATTTACCATTTATATTAAAATACATTTTGAAGCAAAATCAGTTTGGTATCATTTAATCAACATAAAACTAAATTCAACATCATCTATTAATATATATAAAAAAATTACTTTGAATGATACTCTTTCTTCACTCTATATAAAGGTGATTTTATACGTGTTTTTCCAACATTATCCGATTAAAAAGTTATGGGCTTACCTACTGAAAAAACGTTTTTATATGAATCTGGTCTGTAAAGACTGATATATAATCTAGGTACAAATACCTCAAAAATAAAATATTAAATCACGATGTATAATAGCTATGCAATAATACAAATACGGAAAGTCTATGGCAAGCGATCATCTATTTACGTCTTTTTATTATCAAAAATTTATACAATATCCTCAAATGCTACTATATTCTCAAGGAACATGACAATATTTATTATATAATATAATTTTAGTTTAATATTATGAGATATACTATAGTGAATAGATATATAACTATCATATACGTTATTTGAACCCTGCTTTTCACCTCTCTTTATGATCTGTTTGCCTTTTCTTTTTATTATATTTTATTTTATTTACTATTAATTTTCATCTAATTTTAATTCAATATATATATAAGTATCTTACAAAAAAAAATCTATACCTACTAATGCCCATATAGATTGTAAAATGGATGGCACAAAAAAAAAACAAGATAGTTTTTTCTCTACTTTCTTTTTCTATTGTAGCTTGATTTCTCTGCTTTTGACTGGTTACTTTTCTCTCTACTTGCTCTTGATTTTCCGTGTTTTATAAATATATTGTTTTTCAATTTTCTTGTTTTTAAAAAAAAAAAATTGGATAAAGCATGTACTGTGCATTCAATATGACCAGAGCTTTTCTTGCTTAGATTTGAGTGTTTCTAGTACACCAAAAAATAATCTTTCAAAAACACCAAGATATATATATAATATATTTAACCTCCCGAAGAAAAAAAAATCCTTTTCCGCTTTAATTTTTTTTTTTTTTTTTTTTTTCAATTTTTTTTTAATTACAAGCATACTTATATATAATGGATGAGATCAATCGTTTACTTCAAAAAACGAATCTTGATAAACAAACCGAGCTTACGATTGTTTCAATATTTGGGTGTACTCAGATAAATGGAAAGCCTGAAAATAAGCATTATTCAAATGCGGAAATTGCTAATAGTATTGTTGGAAAAAAAGTTTTTGTAGCAAATAGTGAAGTAATGAAATAATAATAATAAACAATAGTAGCAGCGATTGTTTTTATAGT